>LFYR01001212.1:295341-422950 GCA_001185155.1 Zostera marina | reverse complement strand
CGAGGTTGAACTTTCAAACAACCATGATTTGTCAAGCCCTTCTATTTGATCAGTCATTTTAGTTTATCTCCTAACATACAAATAAAAAGAAACCTCTTAAAAATCAATATTTAAATGAAAAAGGTATTAAAATAAGTATTCAAAAAACTTATACAAAAATAACTAACTAGCTTGATGGACTTTTTAGATAAACCTTCAAATTCCGACGAAGATAAAAACTTTGAAGGCGAAGGTGATGGCTTAATAATGGCTTAATAAGGGGAAGTGAAAGTAGAGAATGAGGCTGAATCAAGTGATGACAAGGAGATGGATTTTGTCAGGAAACAACGTTCCAAAGATATGCATAAAAAATCTGAAATTTCATATTTCAAGAAATGTTGCATTTAGGGAAAATATTTTTCCTTTTAAAGATATGATTGAAGAAATCCAGTAGAAACAAATAAATAAAAAGCCTTTACAAGATATATATGATCAAATCGTATATTATCATGATAAATGCAGGAAAAATAATAATATCATACGGCCTGAAAATTCAATTTCAGATAGCACTATGCAGTCTGAAAAATTAAGTTCAGACAGCAACAAACAAGAAAATAGAATGCAGTCTGGAAATTCAATTCCAGACAGCAATATGTAATCTGGAAAATTAAATTCAGACAGCACAAAACATAAAAATACAATGCAGTCTGAAAAATCAATTCCAGACACTACTATGCAGCCTGGAAATTCAGTTCCAGGCAACAATACACAGTCTGAAAACTTATATTCAGATAGAACACAAAATGACAGAATACAGGCTAAGGAAATAACTAAATATAAAACAAGCAATAAAATTAAAAATTTAAATTCAGTTATAGCCAGACCAAACAAAACAAAAATAAACATAAACTCATGGCAGTCAAACAATTGGAGATGATAGTTTTAGTTCTAGTTCTACCTGTAAACTTGTATATTAAATCATAATTTCAAATTTTGGAATTTAAACTAGTATTCACCAGTGATAGTATTGAAACATTTGATTTGTTGTAAATTGTAATGTATAAGCCTATAAGGCGTTAAGTATAAATGCTTAAAACCATAAACTAGATATTTAATCTCTCCTTCCTATTTTACTATTTTGTAAGTTATTTTGATTAAATTCATGTTTCTGTTCCTGAAATTCAGGTATTAGATAATGAAACTGAGAGAGCTGAAACAGTTGATCTAATGCGCTATTTGCTAGGATATGTCTATAACAAATTTTTTCCCCAAGAGCTTATACTAGGGCCACAAAGGTTTTTGAAGAATCTGTCCATAATTTATTCAAACAACTGGTCAATATAAAAGAAACAACTCAGCCAACAAAGTTTACCGAGATGCACAACCAGTCTTCTACCGGTTTTCAACAACCAAATTTTTCTGAGACAAACACTCAGTCTTCTACTGGTTTTCAACAATCAAATTTTGCTGAGAAATACAATCAGTTTTCTACTGGTTTTCAGCAATCCCCATTGCCATCTGGACAAAACATTGAAATGAAAAGAGGAGATTGGACTTGTTCAAAGTAAGTCTAAATTTTTTTCCTAATTTTCTCACACGATTTAAAAAAATATGATGACAAGATCTTATATGCCTTTGCACATATAAAAAATATGATGACTAGAGGTGATGAACTTACCTGGAAGTGATCGATCGTCGGAAGAATGGAGTGATCGATCGTCGCCGGACCGGAAGATGGGAGTGGGAGAAAAACAAGATCGCCGGAGGGAAATCGATTTGGGTTTTGGGGGTTTTGGGGGGGGGGAAATGTTTTGGGAAATTTATATTTTTGGGAAATAATATATACTTAATTTAACTAAATTTATACTTTTGGGAAATAACTATAAAATAAAATTTAAAATCTTTTTGGAAATAACTTTAAAATGATATTACAATTTAACTTAGTTTAAAATTTAAAAGTTAATATTACAATTTATTAAAATCACAAGTTGTAATTAATTTTTAATAATTTTTAAAAAAATCACTAGTTGTTAATTTTTTATTTTTTAGGATTTATAATTTAAAATAACTTTAATTTATATCTTCTTCTATTTTTTTAATGTAAAATAAACTTATTTTATAAGTTTTAAAATATTTAATTTAATAAATTGATTTTTACTTTTTAGGATTTATAATTTAAAATAACTTTTATAATTGAAATTTTAACTTTAAAAATTAAAATACCTTCTTTAATTTAAATTTATTTTTTAACTTTAAAATTTAAAATATCTAAAATAACTTCAATTTATAATTTTTATAATTATCTAATTATAATCTAACTTTAAATTTTTTATAATTTATAATATCTAAAAAAACTATAATCTAACTTCTTCTAACCCTAACTTCTAATTTCTAACTCTTACTTTTAACCCTAACTTCTAACCCTAACACTATCTAAATATGTATATATACTTATTTTTACTAATTTTTGTTTATTTTTATTAATTTCTATTAACCCTAACACTAACCTTAACACTAACCCTAATTATTTACATTTACTCTAACCCTAACCCTAACCTTACCCTAACCCTAATTATGAAAATTATTAAATAATTGCTATTTGTAACGGAATATCCGTTAAAAATAGTTAAAAAATCCGTTACAATATATAAGTCCTAGTATTTGTAACGGAAATTCCGTTACAAATTCCGTTAACTTTGATAATAAGTATTTGTAACGGAAATTCCGTTAACTTTGCTTCGTCCGAACTGCCTACTTTTTTTTGTAGTGTCCACCTCTGAATCGACGACTCCCATACCTGAGTCGCCGACTCCCAGGCGTTACTTGAGTGGGCCCACATCATTATGGCACCCTTAATTGGGTACCATAATGGGATGGGCCCCACTCTAATGAATGGGGAAACGACACCAGGATCCTATAAAAGGGGTCCTAGGGGTGTCCTCCATTATCAACTTCACTTGACCACTTACACTCCACACTAGAGCAATCCAGGAGCCCAAATCGCCTACTCCCCAAGTGAGTCGCCGATTCCTCTCCTCTTTTGCAGGTGTTTGGCGTAGAGCGCGCGTCGTGGACTCCGAAGCCTCCGGCCCTCCTCGCAATCCCGCGAGCCAACTGATAGCAAATTCCGTGCTTCATCTACCAAAACTGACTATCTTAGCTAGTCTCAACTCGTCAACTCACCTCTGCAATCGGCAACTTCGTAGTCCCAATCGATGATTCCCATGTGTTGACTTGAGTACTTGGCGTAGACACTTGTTCCGCAACCGTGGAGCTCTCCAGGAGTCCGGCATAAAACGAAGGAACCCTAGTTCTTGTTGAAGGACGTTGCTGGGAGTGACTGATGTAATCAGGCATGTCTCACCAACCAATATTCTGGAAGGGATGATAAGAGTCCTACTGCCTAGATTTTGTCTGAAAAATTCAATGTCTACTGTTGCTAACTGCCCTAGAAGTTCAGTGTACTGATTTATGTGATCAGTAAAGGATCCACCCACCTTCAATGTCATATTGAAGAACTGTCTCATCAGAAAAATTTGATTTATTGCAGATGGCTTCTCATACATCCCTTTGATCCTTGCAATCAATCATGATGTCTTGGTTTCTTTAGCACACGCCAATGCAATTGATTTAGACAAGATTAGCCAAACCATGTTGAAGGCAACATCATCCATCTCATCCCAATCTTCTTCAATCATTGTATCAAGCTTCTTTCCTTTCATAGACTTCACCAGCTTCCTTCTTTGCAGATAATCAGTAATCTGCATCAGTGAATATGTGAAATCTTTGCCATTGAACTTCTCTATCCACAGCTTGCTATCTCCTCCCAATTTTTAAGACAAAAAAATAAGAAAATAACCGCAGAATGATTTTCTCATGTTCCTAAAAAATTCAGGAAACTTTTTTTGTTTTGACGTGAATAGTAACTTCGACAATGAACAGTGTTCCGGTCGGTGATGAATTGTGTTCGCATTTTTGTCTTCTTTTCAGCAACTTCTTAGACCTCAAACACGGCTCTAATACCACTTGTAAGTCTGATTCCTATCCACGAACAGAACTGATCTCTCCTGATCAGATTCTCTCTTCCTCACTCGAAAATGGTGTCTTTCTCTCTTTTTCTCTCAATTCTGATCTCACACAAAATACTGATATAAAACGTGTAATCAGATCGGAAAACAAACACAAAATAAAGTGAAAGAACAGAAGAACACAAAACAAGTGAATTTTTTGGTAACGAGATTTCAAAATAGGAATGTTAATAACTCTATTATTTAAAAATTAGCAAATAACTACAATTTTCAGTTTAATAAATGTAATAATTGGAAGACTTATGCAATTAATAAAAATGTCATTTTGAAAGAAGAAGAAATTATAGTTAAAAACCATTTAGGATCATCCATACAAATGTATGGGGTCCTGCCTCCTTAAATTTAGTCACTGGTTATTGATACTATTTAATTTTCATTGATGAATTTAGTAGACTGACTTGGGTATATCCACTTAAAAATTATACTGATGTTTTGAATTAATTCAAAATATTTCATAGGATGATAGAAAAATTACCTGCAATTTTTGTCACATAAACTATAAATTGTCGATGGGAAACAAATAGGAATGACTTAATTATGAGCACGAACAGTGGTGAACCATACGCGATCGAATCCGTCGAGGAGTTTGTCGGCCCTTTAACAGAAAGCCAAGGTAAGCTCTCTATCTTTCAGAACATATTTAAAAAACCTTCGTGTATTTCGATAGGTGAAAAAAGATCTTAGAATATATGTTTATTGTTTAAGTACATTTTTTTAACTAAACTAAACTACTTTGTATTTTTGTCATTCTATTATTTTAAATCGCTAATTTTTTAATGTTATAACATTAGTTTCTACTTTGTACCATATTTTTTGAAAAATAGAAATATAAGTGTGTTGAATGTTGTAATTGAATGTGAAACTATAAAGGATGTATTTTGTATTTGAATGTTGATATTTGTTTGTTTTGTGAATAAAGGATTTCAGACTCCATTTATATCTTTTTTAGTTAGTTTGTGATGTGGATGATCCTAATTAATATCTTGAATCTTGATGTTCTTTAACAAAATCAATATCTATTAAATTAAAAATGAAGTATAATTTATTTAATTGATAATTTAATTAATAATTTAAATACTGTTTTAAATAATTTAAATAATTAATTATTTAATTATATCATAATTTAATTTACTGTTTTGAAATAATTTAAATAACTATCACTACAAAAAATCAGCGCAGTTCTGGCGCCCATCTCCCGGCGGCCAGGCCGACGGAAGGTTACACTTGTCCGCCTGCATAATTTTCCCTCGTAAATGAGAGAAATTTCCTGGCGGCCAGGCCGACGGAATATTTTTTTGTAAAAAATGTCAGCGGCCTGGCCGCCAGCTCCAATTCACCAACGGTCGGGAAGAAGTGATCCAGCGGCCTGGCCGCCAGGATTTTTGGAAAACCCTAAATTTACAACTTGCGCCGCCGTGGTCCCCCGTACAGTCAAACTAAGTCAAACGAAACTTAAGAAAAAAAATTCCAGATTTCTTTCGGGAAATTTTTATATAAGAAAAAAAATTCCAGATTTCTTTCATTTTCTTTTCCCCAAAAAACGTCTCCACTACTCCCAAACCTCCCAAACCCTCCCCCAACTTGTCTCCGGTGATCTTCCAGCCATTTCTCTCCGGTGATCTTCGAAGTTCTTCCTAAAGGTATGTTCTTCATCCTCCATTAGTTATCTTCTTTTGTTATTGTGTTATCTTCTTCATCTTTTTCTCTCATTTTTTTTGTTGTTTATGATTTGGGGCTTTTTGATTTTGGGATTTATTATTTGTGAAAGTTATAGTAATTAGGGAGTTTATATTTAGGGTTTTATGAAATGGGGATTTGTAATTTAGGGTATTATGAAATGGGGTTTTTTTAATTTGTGGTTGATGTTTGATTTAGTGTGTTGTTTAAAATGTTTTAAATTGTTAGGGTTAAATGTAAAGGAATTAATTCTGTAATAAACAGATTAAATAAACAAATTAACTCTGTAAATCCAGAGATTAATTAAAACTATTCCAATATCAAGGATATATGTGTAATTATAAATAACAGAATGATGTGCAAGTAATTAACCCAAATAAATAAGAAACTTAAGGATACATATGCAAAAGTTTCAATAAACATGTGCGTTGGTAATTAAAGGAAAGTTCGAGGTTACGAGTGCAAAAGTTTCAATAAACATGTGCCGAAGTAATTAAAGGAAAGCTTGAGGTTACGAGTGCAAAAGTTTCAATAAACATGTGCCGAAGTGATTAAAGGAAAGCTTGAGGTTACAAACGCAAAAGTTTCAATAAACATCATTTGTGATTGAAAGAAGCTTGGGGTTATTATTGCAAAAGTTTCAATAAAGATTACAACGGATTATTTACGCTAATCAGTTAATTAGTAGTTAATGAGTCTGTGTAAATCTATATAAGATAGTCATTATTGTAAACTTTAATTAATTCGATAAAATACAAATTACACTTCAATCAAACCCGGTTCAGAAGACCGGTTTAGTTTGGTTCAAATCCGTTTGTCTCCCAACGGCTATTTGGGGATTTAACTCTTTCTCCAATGGCTCTACCGGCGATCACCGGAGCTCCTGCTGGCTTAACTCCAGCTCCTTCTCCTTCAAGGCCGAGTCGTCGTTCTAACACCATTGTGGACCAAATGGTGTATGCAACCCCCAAAATCTAACCAAATGTGAGTGTTTTGATGGATTCCATCCCAAATCGGCTTCTAATTGGAACAAGAGGGATTTTTCTTTAGGATGTGAGAGAAATGAAGTGTTGAATTGTTCAAGTGATGAAGGTTTCTTACAGTACAGTGTAAAGACGCCAGACACTGCCAATTCCACAATTCACAAGGATCTGACCATTACCCAATGCAAAGATCTTTGTATCAATAATTGCTCTTGCATGGCATATGCCCCTATTTATTTGAAAAGCTACAGAATTCCAAGAGGTTGTATCATGTGGTATGGCGACCAGTTTATAGACACTGTGTTGCTCGATGATGACGATGGTCTAGAACTCTATCTTCGTCTGTCGAAATCACAACTTTCAAGTAAACTTAACATTAATTTTCTTTTTTCTTTTTAATACTTGAGTTTTGACGTGTGTGTGTATGGTCAGGCAATTCGACGAAAAGCCCTAGGAAAACAATAATCATTGCAACGGTTGTGCCAGGGGTGATTATTATTTCATTATTTGGAATATTTGTTTTCATTAGGAAGAACAAAAGAAGATTAAAACAAGGTAATTAATTATTATACACCAAGTGATTATAATTACAACACTACAAGATAACAGACTTTTAGGGACAGTCAGAATCCGTTCATAAATTCGGCAAGAGATTTCAAAATAGGTCGAGTCTCTTTTAATATTTAGAGATCGGTTTCTTTCATTTTGAATTAATTTAATTTTCGTTAAATCTTTTAAATTCAGAAACATCAAACACAGATGATGGAAAATGGAAAGATGAAGTGCATTTGTTTGATTTTCCTACAATAGCTTTTGCGACAAATAATTTCTCAAGTGATAATATTATTGGGAAAGGTGGTTTCGGTGTTGTTTATAAGGTATTTATTTATTCCTTTAATTATAAAGAAATTCTTTATCTTACATGCAAGTTACAAGTAATACAAAAAAAAATGTATAATAATTAAATACCCAAAATTCATGTAGGGTAAAATAAAAGATGGTGAAGAGATCGCAGTGAAAAGATTTTCAAAAGCTTCTGAACATAGATTCGAAGACTTGTTAAATCAAGTTGTGTTGGTTGCAAAGCTCCAACATAAAAATCTTTTACAATTACTTGGATGTTGCATAGAAAGAAACGAAAGGATATTAGTCTACGAGTTCATGAAAAATGCTAGTTTGGACACATTTATCTTTGGTATGTACAACTTGATTGTTTTGTAATTTTTTTATAATCAATAATGAATATCGGTCGCAAATTATATATCATAGGAGAAAAGAAGCATCTTCTAGTATGGCAAAAGCGTGTGGAAATCATCATTGGAATCGCAAAGGGTCTTCTCTATCTTCACCAAGATTCAAGGCTTAAAATCATTCACAGAGATCTTAAACCTTCCAATATTCTTCTTGATGAAATGATGAATCCAAAAATATCTGACTTTGACACCGCAAGGCTATTTCAAGCAGAGCAACTAGAAGAGAACACAAATAGAATCATTGGAACATTGTAAGTGTGATCGATCACAAAAATTTACATAGAAATTACTGATTAAACTCGATCGATCGATCGATCGATGTTAATGTGCATGTGATGCAGTGGATACATGCCCCCCGAATATGTTATCAATGGAACATTCTCATTAAAATCCGACGTCTTCAGTTTTGGGGTGTTGTTATTAGAAATCATCAGTGGGATGAAAAATCAGATGTGCTATGAAAACATGGACGACGTAAACTTTCTAGGATGGGTAAGAAATAGAATTGATGTGTTGAAATAAAATAAATTTCCAATTACTATGTTTTGAAACAAAATATTTTCAGGCTTGGAGAGTTTGCAAGGAAGGGAATATCTTAATGTTAGTTGATGAAAGTTTGAGTGGTTCGTGTTCAGTGCCACAAGTATCACGTTTTATCAAAATTGGATTGTTGTGTGTCCAAAACAGAGCTTTTGATAGGCCGACTATGTCTGAAGTGTTTCTCATGCTAAGCAATGACAGTTGGATCATAAAAGATGCGAAAAAACCTCCATTTTGCGAAGCTAGTTCTAAATTCACTAATGATTCCATGAGTTTTTCAAAATATCAATATATAAAGTAAATCTTTTTCATGTTTCTCTTTCTTTTCAATGTTCATCCTATTGTAATTATTGAATCATATTCATTTTCATTCATCTTTTGATTACACATATTTAAACTACTATTACTACTCCTCTGTTATGATTCTACTTAGTTTTTTGAAATCTTTGCAAAACTAATTTATCCTCAATATAATCATTCAGGAAGTCACTTAGATGTCGATATCAACGATTAAATGAGATCTTTAAATATGAGCCATAAGAAGTAAAATAATACTAAATGGCCAAACTTGTAAACCAATTCGTGTTATAAGGCCTAATCCAAACACATTAATATAAAAGGAGTGTCTAAAACCCTAGACACTCACTTTTTGCGTTTCTTCATATTCTTTTCTCAACCCTACTTAGGGTTTTTCAACTGTTACTTCCATGATTTCTTACAAACCCTACTTAAGGTTTTTCAAATACAAAAAATATATTGTATGATAGACTTTTGGTGACGGTTACCTACACGGAAATGTTGAATATAAGAAGACAAGTTTTAAAAAAAAATCCTCCACGAAAAATAAATCCTCCCAAATTTCAAATTAATCCTCAATTTTAGCCCGATTACCTGAATAAGTGGTTATTGTCTTCTTTTATTTGATCTAGTTAGGTCTGTCAATCGAATTCGGATACAGGGGTATCCGAATTCGAATTCGTTTAGTATCCGGATAAATCGAATTCGTCCGACTATTATTCAAATTTCAAATTCTGTATCTGAATTCGAATTTGGTTTGAATAATATTTAAAAAAAATTAAAAAAATAATATTTTACTTATTTTTTTTAATATTTTAAACATAATATTTTAACATATAAATTAAGCACAATATAAATTACATTATATTAGAAAAGATAAAAATTATAAAATTATTATATATTTATATACTTATTCGAATTCGGATAATTATCTGAATTCGTTTAGGAGTATTCGAATTCGTTTAATTTCGGATAGTCTTTTAAGTATCTGAATTCGATTATCCGAATTCGATAAAGTTTAAACGAATTACGAATTTCGGATATCCATTGACAGACCTAGATCTAGTAGCTGATGATATAGATTCATGTTGTTGATGATCGATTTCAAATTGTCGTTTTCTATTTTCTCATATATGTTTAATTAAGTGATCACTGTCTACTGATGACTTTGATGCTTAATTAAGTGAAAAGAATTTCTAAAGACTTCACCATGAACAGAGATTAAGAAGATTTTTTTATCATGGAATAAAATTTAAAAATCTTAAGCATTTGATGTTTGTGAATCGTTGATCCCCAATATTTTATATCACAGAAAAAGCTAGGCTTAATGATAAGTTATTTATTAATGTAAACTAGAAATAGTATAATTAGACTATTCTGCAGAGGAGCTTCTCTTTGGAAGCTGCAGATTTACTATATCTTGTCTAGGGAGGTTGGTCTCATCCTCATCACATCTTTCAGGCCTTCGTCCGAACTCGGAATCTTCAGATAACAATGGTTGGATGATCTTTGTATTTTTACGAAACACCAGATATCCTATCCCGCTGATATATATTAACATTGCTGAAAACCCAATGATTCCTGTAATCACAGCTACTGCAATTTTCATCCCACTATGCAATAGTATATCAAGGAAGCTTGATATTAGGAAATAAATATTGATGGCCATGATTAGTGAGCCTATCACCCATGTCAGCACTGAAATCTGTTGTCGTATAAATAAAATCAAGAGTGAAAATTAATCAGGATTATTTACATGGTTTCAATGAAATACCTGATCACAAGGATTTTAAGTCTTACCTTTATTGAATTGACATGAGAACCCATTTTGGTCTTGCTGCTAGTGAATTTAAGAAGTGGAACAAGAGCAAATGGAAGTTCGAATGATAGAATCATCTGCCGTAAATAAGAAATAACCATAACAGATCAGTTTTTTGTATGACAAACATCTATCGAAGCAGATATTAGTGACGAGTCAAAGAGGATAAATGGATAATAATAACACATAAATACACACCGACGCAATAATAATTAACTTTCCCGCTCCAGCAGAACCACCTATTAGAGCAACAATAAGACTGGGAACAATAGCCAGCGTCCTAGTTAAAAAATTCCGCAACCATGGTCTGATCCTTAAGTTAAGAAATCCCTATAAAGAACAATCAGTTGTTTTAACATAAATACATTTTAGATTCTATAAAGATATTTAAATTTTAGCATGATTGAAAATTTGAAATGAAAACCACCCACAGAATGGAATATTTTATTTTAAGCAGGGTTTTGAAAGACACCTGCATGACATACTGGCCAGCATAGGTTCCCGTGATGGTAGAACTCTGCCCGGAAGCCAATAATGCAATGGCAAAGATCTTAGAACTCCAATTTCCTAAAACATTCTGAACCGAAGAGAATGCAATATATTAAAGAAATGTATGCATTCAGGCAGAAAGCTCTGTTTATATTTATTCATTAATAGCATAATATGATTAAAATGTACCTTCAATAAGAATGCAGCTTTGTTCAGGTCCAAATCCTTACAATTGGATCTATCTTCCTCACTCAAGTTAGTTGAGCCACATACAGCACCACTAAGAGAAATAACAGATACATTTATTAGGAAGGCCAATAAAAGAGCAAAACCGCTTTCTATATTATAAAACCTGCAAGCTTCCTGCGATAAGAAGATCGATCAGTAACAAATCTAGATATATTCGTTATATTAGTAGATTATCAAAAGAATATTGTTGCAAAAAAGATAAATAAAAAATAGGATCATGAGTTTGATTAAAGAATTGAACCGATAACAGAACTTAAAAATGTGGTTTGCGGAATTTCTAAAATTTGGAAAAAAAAAAAATTTACTTTGATTCCTTGAACTGATCGTGGAACTTTCCTGGAAAGTACTAAAGCAGAGTGGAGAAAAAGATTGTGTCTGTGTATGATGATCCGCATTAGAATACAAATATAGGCAATAAGAGGGGAAATGGAAGAAAATACGAAACTTACGGCATAACCATTGCTCCAAGAAGCGAGATAGCAAGACCAGTCGCCCCATTTCCTTTAAGTTGAGGGATAAAAAGTCCTTTCAAAACTTCAGATGGATCAGGCTTTGCATAACCAAGTTCCACAAAGAAACAAATTGCCATAACAAATACTAGAGCACCTATTAAAAATTCAAGTTTTCTGACCTGTGTAGATGAGTAAACTTTATTTTTTTTCTTTCCTATGTGAAATTATAATTATCAATAGATTTAATAAACATCGACTGCAACATTACATACAAAGAGACATAAGAAGTGTTCTTAGCAGATAAACAAATACCCCATATTGTTGCAGTAGGAGGAGCACCAATGTACTGAGTCCTGCGATAAGAACACCACACCATACAGGAATTCCGAAGAGCATGTCCAAAGCAAAGGCAGTTCCAATCACTGGACACACAAAATGACAAAAGAATTTATCATCCTGTAACATTTAATCACATTTAATTTATCTAAGATACAATAAAAACAATAGACCAAGGATTAAATAGTCAATAAAAATGGATGGTAGTGTAACATTCAGTTATAAAATCATTAGCTATAAACCTTCAGGAATGTCACATGCAACCACAGCAATTTCAGCAAGGAACCACAGTATGAGGTTTGTGATGGTTGGATATTCAGCTCTACAATGCTCAGCTAAATGTTTTCCTGCAATTAATGTTTTTTCATTTTATAATCAACCCAAACACAAAACTGAATAAGAATCGTAAGATAAAATAGAAAACTGCATTGAGTTTTCAAACCTGTGACGACACCTAAATTGGAAGCCAATGATTGAATGACAAGGGCAGCACATGATGCTACAAGAATAATCCAAAGCAGCTGGGAAACAAAAGAAATAATTGAAAAATAAAATTTTATCCTATTGACTTCATACTCTGAACCCACAATCACATAGGTTGGTCTCTCAGTTCAATCTTCTTATAATGAAAAAGAATACCATCATATTAAGGAACACACCTCATATTTATACTGTGCTCCTGACTGTAAGTCCGTCTCAACTGATTGATGTAATTGATACAAAAAAATGGTTATATACTTATTATATGTTAAAAGAATTTTTCGCTCACTCGATCGTCAAAAAAAAATCATCTGCAAAATACAAATAGCTAACTCCAACTTACAATTTCCTGGATCAATGTATGCAATGGAAACTAGAAACCCAGGGCCGATATAGGAAAACAAGTTTTTCCAGCTATTTTTCTGCAAATGTTAAAAATGATCAGAATGAAGAATCCAAACTTGAATTTAAAAAAAAGTTGTAGACATTGGAATTGGCTACATGTAGATAACCCAACTTGTAGAGGAAGATAAAAGACAGAAATTAAAATATTTCAAAAATCAAAGAATGCATGTTATTATATTTTAGATGAGAGATTAAAATAAGTAGTACAGAGATCCACCCACTATCTCTAATTATCTCCTTAATATGATTAAACTCAATCTAAAATCTCTATCGATTGGCCATCGATCTTAATGAACAGCATGATGAGAATATTTAAAGCATACACGAGAATCAAGTTATCCCATGTGATGAATAATGAATGCATTTGAAAAAACTGATCATAACGAACAACATGTATAAAACTAACCTCAGACACCACTATCTGGTCAACATCATAAGTATCATCCATCAAGGTTACACTGCTTCTATTCGACAGATCTTGACCCACATGGCTTGAAATGAACTGTCCCAGGCGCTCCTCTGCTCCAGTGTTTGCCATTCAACTACTCTGATATAGGAAAACTCAATTTAAACATCTACCAAATCAAGATGGAAAGTGTGAAAGTGAGACAAAAGGGGGAAAAGGAGGGGGAAAAAATTATTTTCAAAAGAAGAAAGGGTCGCAGATCAAAACAAGCAAAAAAAAAAAAAGTTGAATAAGACGACAGTTACCAAGAAGAATTTCTTCCTCGGCGGTTACGATGAGAGAAGCAGGACCTTTCTAGCTGTGGTAGTTTTCTACTTTGCTTCTTGGCTCTTGCATGGACGACGAGAGTTGAGACTGAGGAAGTTAGAAGTGCTGCACTGGCAAGTGCGTATCCTGTCAGCTTGAATTTATAGTGACGAGAAGAAGAAAAAATTTAATGAAACACATATTGCTAGTATACACCTTATAAAGTAAATATTTCTAGAATAGCCCTATAAAAGCGTTTAGTCAAATGAAACATTGAATGAACGATAACTTTAACTTTAATGAGGAATACAAATTATTGATGATGAAATATATTCTTAATGGCCAGATAGAGGACCATATTCATTATTCCATCTCCATAATATATACAAGGTACAGAATGCAACTAGAATGTATGTGTATCAAACATCAATTGAAGAGAATATATATTGAAAACGTTTCAAGTGAGATGTCTCGACGCAGTGTATGTGTAGTGATGTACAGAAGGTGAAGATAATCTGTAAGTATGTGTGATTTGGTGTGACAGTAAGGTTGCAGTTGGTATCAAGATCTGTGGAAGACGAAGTTCAAGTAAACGTTGTTCGTATGTGATATTTTTCAAACCATAGGATAGACAATAAATGAAAGGGGTGGATTTATTAGTCGGTGTACCAAAATCTAATTATATATATACACACATTGGGTTTATTAGTCGGTGTACGTCGCATCTGAAACCTCGTCGCAATTCTCATCCGACGGCGACAACGAGCTTCACTGGCCGAACCCCAGTGTATCCAGATGACAAAAAAAAATCATTTACAAAGAGATTACACGGTATTAAGGATTTTAAGATTCAAAATTCGAATCTTGTTGTATACATATTTTTATTAAATTTTTAATACAATTTAACCAATCGTATATCATTTAGTTATGCTATTATCATCTAGGTAAAGAGGTTATATGAAGATAACATTTCTACGTCAGGTAAATAGGTTACTTTCTTTATCACCATAAGTTCAATAAGCAGGCTTTTGATTTAGTTATTATGATTTACCATGATAGAATTTTTTTGATTGATTGTTCGATATCTCTTCCTGGCCAGACTCTCGATCTGAACTCTCGAATGAGTGAAGAGGAAGTTTAAGTTTATACCGGAAGAGATCGATGATCCATGGTCGATTGCTTTAGAAAGGCATCTGTAATTTGATTCTTTGAAAATATGTTCTTAATTTAGATTTTATTCCCACGAAACATTTCATGGATGAAATAATAATCAACTCAATATTAATATATGCTTTGTTGTGAGTAAATTTATAAAGGATAAGATTCTGGTGCTAAGTCTTTAAGCAAGGTTGGATGACGGTCGTTTTATCTTGATTAATGACATTCATCTATTTATAAAATCAATATATCGGTCAAATCGTCAATCTCAAAGTGAATATGTCCGATGTAATAATCTTAACCGTTCAATTGACATGTGTAAGTCATACATAATTAATTAGCTACCTAGATGCATGCTACCTAATTAATACATCTAATCTTCAAAAACACACCATGAATAGTAAAAAAAATAATGCATGAACATAAATTACAGAAGAAAACAAAGAGTAATGTCAGTACCTAAATTAAAGTTGATCACATTAGACAAAAAACATTATTCACGAACAGTGGCATGATAGAAAATCAATATTCTGAATATTGTCAGCGCGTCTCGAGATCGTAACTAGACGTTATTGAAAGCGGATGTAAAGTGTGTGACAGACGGGAGACCATAGGATGGAGAAATCTGGATTCTGAGAGGGTTGACGCACGATGACTCATATAAAGGACGGCGCATCAGATATTTACCGATAATAAATATATATATAGGAAAATTATGAGGTGTGTCATTTGTTTATGTGTCATTTTTGTGTTGTTTGTTGTACGTCGTCGGATGAAAAGTTCACCAAAAATAAATGGTTCTGATGAAGTTATACATGAACAAGTAAAAGATGTACAACGGTGGGTAGAATCTCGAGGTATTACTGCCAGCCGTACAAATGTGAGCAGTAATTTTTAGTTTTCCATTATGTGTAAACTAGCAACCTTATCCCACCTACACCTGTGTATTAATATTTTTATTCTTTTATTTTTAGCTAATCAATGTTCTTGACCACTCTTGTTTGACATAATACTGTACATGATTGATTTACACGATTTTATTTGTTGAAAAATTGTTATACACCTTACTGAAATTTTACATAATCATCACTTTATTTTTCTTCTCCCATTTTCTTCCCACAAACATCCCCTCGTCGCCAAATCACCATTAAATTTCAGCTTTTTTTTCTAGAACTCTTCCCAATGTTAATCGACATGACTATGTATGTCATTTCTTCCTATCTATCTACTACTGACACAAACATCTCTGTACCTCATCTTCTTCCTCTACAAATAATGTTTAATTTTTTTCATTAACTAACCTTCATCCCACTTCTTTCCACCCTCTACGAAAATGGAAGCTCCCCATCTTATTATCATCTCCGATGATGATAGTGATATCCCTACTACTGGAATAGAGACATCGGATATCCCTTCTACTGAAAATGAGACATCGACTGACCAAGATGATTCCTCAAGTTTTGTATTCCCTCCCGGGTTGTTCTCTTTACCTGATGTTCTTGGTCCCGGATTCATCGCTTAACCAACATACTACGACGACATAAAACTTACAGAGTACAGCGTCACTTCCCCATATCATGGTCATTCTATTTATTCCTCATCATTTTTATCCACATATGTATGATGTAGGTATGAATCCTTTACATAATCCTAATGTCATTCCTATTGTTAGCCATGAGCAGTTTCCTGAAGAAGGTGACCTCCAGTATTATTAGAGAATGCAGACTTTTCGTTAGTTATGTTTTTTAATTACTGTATCGTATCTTGTAATATGGAATCGTTGTATCGCTAGTTTGATGTACTTGTTTTTCTTTCTTTACTGTACTCTTATACGACAAATCAGTTGTATCTCTAGTATGATGTACTCGTTTTTATTTCTGTACTGTACTCTTATACGACAAATCAGTTGTACTGTTTATCTTTACCTGTTTTCATTTGAAATGTTATTTTTGTATTTCTTCTTACTGTACCCTTGTATAAAGTATAGCACTTCTACTGAAAATTATCCACCTTATTATTTAATTGTCAATAATGTAAAAGAAAATTCTCATACCCTGACCCTATTCGTAATTAAAAAAAAAATTTACAACTTCCACAAATGTTCTTATCTTTATTTTATAATTGTCAAATACTATAATTCAGAAACCTAATTTATGCATTTAAACAATTCCATCAAATTCCTAAATAAAAAATCCCTTAATACATAACCCCCAATAAATCATATCAGTGACAATACATACTCCTAAATACATGGAAAAAATTATTCACCATCCAAACTAAAGCTCTAGTGTAATTGAACCCCCTCACGTTGTATGCCCTCACTAATCTCTGTAGTACTTATTATTCCTTTTATATTTTCAAAAAGAAAACCGCTGTATCTCAATAATCGCATCTATTCATTAAGAATTTCGAACTAACATTTACCTATACTACACTTTAGAACTGACATCTGGAGAAGTGACCTTTACTTATACTACACTACATGCCTATGTACTACCTATCTATTACCTATATTCTAGGAACATGCAAATATCCATTGAATTTTTGCGTTTTTATTAACTCAAACAGTGTTTTACATATTATAAATAATATATTTAATCGAAAAATACCACGGACGGCTGAAAATGACTGACCCTCATCCGACGGCTGAAAATGACTGACCCTCATCCGACGGCCTACAACAAATGACACACCTGATGTTTGCCCTATATATATAATTATAGGTAGTTGTGTGGATAATAGTTATAGTTAGTGATAGTTAGTTACTAACTATTAATTAGTTGTTAAACTAATATGATGTATAAATACACTATGAGTGATTAATATATACAAAATATGGGTTTTTGTTTCATTCGATACTTCCCATTCGACTTGTCCACTCAAGCTCATGATTGAAGGTGTTAGGGTGTTAATTCATGATGTCAGTCGTTTATCGTACGAGTTTCTAGGGTTTAGGAACTCTCAACATCGACGTAAACATTTTGGTCTGGTATGATGATTTCCTATACGGGTATTTGTATTATCAGCATTGCCCCGACCTTCGATCTGCAGGAGAGTCATCGTCTGATACTAAGACTTCTTGTATTAAAACTTGTATCATGAATTCTTAGATTGTGGTCTCTAACTTCCTCAGTATTTCATTCCATATGGACGAATCGTTGTATTGAGTATTGACCCAGAATTTGTGCAAGATCTCTGTTATTTGCATAGCTCACTTTCATCCAAAATCTCTGTCATCTCTGATTTTTAAAGCGTCATTTCTGTTCAAGATATTAGAGAATAAGAATAATCAAGTTAATCAATTCATAGTTCAAGATATTGACGAATTTGACCATAGATTAGGATTTATGAAAGAGGTTAGGATTAAATAAACATTTGGAGAGGGATTCAAAATTTTGGACAGGATTTTTTAAATGACGGAAATCCGCCATTGAAAAACCACCAGTGGAAATTAATTAAGTGGGGAATTTTGTAATCAAAAATTTAAAGATTTTTGTGATGAATTAAAAAAATTTCATAGACTTTCTTCACCTTATTTAGTCTTCATCTGAAATTTTCAAGTGGGGAGAAAAACAAAGACTTCTTTCTTTTCTAGAATAATACTCGCGATCTCTGGATGCATTTAACCATGCTGAACAATTCCATTATATATATGTATATGCAAATATGTCATGTGATGTCTTATAAAAGGCAAAGTGTCTTAGAAATTGGATAAGTAAGAATGAAGATCAAGTGCCCTAATATGCAAAACCAACAAATTGCATGCTAAAATTTGGATCAAGATTTAGTGGCCACATTATTCCATTCCCAGATAACTTCATATGGGTTTCCAACTTCGTTTCCTTCTAATACTTTCTCTTCAAGTGGGGCACTTTGTTGTCGGAATACAGCGATTTGTGAAGCAAAACCTGGTTCTATAGCTCCTGATCCACCAACACCGCTAAACTCAACACTGTAATTATGTTTGGAAGCAATACTGTTAGCCCAATGCTCAAATTGTTTCCTCGTCCATTCAAATTTGTGATCATAGTTGCGAAACTTGCAAGGTGCAGCCTGAGACTTGTCTTCTGGATCCACTTCTTTGTTGGAGATAGAACTTTTTTGAAGTATTGGGTTGTATTCATAATTTGGAGTTGAAACAATGAGTAGTCTTGGACAGAACATACTGAGAACCATCTCTCCAAATAAAGTTGCTTGATCCTCTTGCATGTGCTCAATCACCTGGAATTTAGAATGAATAATGAATTTATGGTTATTATGTGCCTATCAAATAAAAATTATATTTTAATTTTTTTTAACAATCTTCTTTATCTACACTGAAATAAGATATATGATTCTTTCTGTCAAAACAAAAAGAAGTTGGGATTTATATAAATCAACATATACTATACCTCTATGCAAGTACCAATGTCAGATCCATAGAGCCGAGGATCAAAAACTGTAATTGAACCGTCATAAAGCACTACAGATTTAATAGTTGTTCCTTCAACGGAAATTGGGCTAGAACTTAATTTTGAATGTAATATCTACAATCCAGAATTAACTGTTAAAACATAAGACCAGTGAATAAAAAAATAAAAACAGAGGGAGATAGGAGAATGTGTTGGGGATATATGAAATATATCATATAGACACTAAGACATCGTGCGAAGGATTCTAATCATTATTTCCCCCTTTTTTTTAATCCCTCTCTTTACACCCCAACTTCCTTTTCTTCCTCTCCCATCCGGCAAGCATCCGTTGCCATCAGAGTCAGTAACTCTAATTACTAACTCTAAACTAGATTCATATTATATAATATAGCAATTGAATATTACATGAAATGGGAATCACACCTTTGCAGCATGAACAAGTCCCCTGCGTGAAATATCCACACCAAATATCATTTCAAGGGTAGTTTTGTGCTCCAGTAAAGAAACAAGAAGACTCCCTGATCCACATCCAAAATCCACCTAGAAAGTAGATGATCAATATGGACCAACATAAATAGCTTGGGAAAAAAACAAAATAGCTCTGATGTACAATACCAGTGTCTTGGCATAAGACTTGTTGATAAATCTAACTGCAAACTCAACACGTTGTTTTGATAAAGATGGTTTGAAATGAGCCTCTAACATTTTTTCAAAGGGATATGTTATACGTAACAGCTTTACAGAATATTGTAAAAAATAATCACCTGTAAATGTGGTGGTTACCAAAGTATAAATTTAAAATAAACATTTAAAACATGCAGAATAAGAGAAGTAAACTCACATAAAGATGATTGTGAAATGGACCCAGCAGATTCAAAAGCCACAGCTAGAATCAGATCCCTGGATGGAATCTTTATCATAAAATTTGCTGTTTGGTTCATCGACATCTGCACAATGCAAGCATCGAGCTGATGAATTACAGCTCCTGTGCCTATTTCAAACTCAAATTCGTCCTTGGTTTCTAAGATTTGATTCAGATCTTTTTCTCTGCTCATTAAAACTACCGTATAACTTATGCACACCAAAGAACCTTCAGATGGAGATATACCAGAGTCTGGACCATTTATTTCAAAGGAAATGGTTTCATTTTCTTGAACTTGTTTTGGTTGATTACAAGTGCTTGATCCGACAGAACTACATTGCTTGTCATAAATACTGCTTGCACCATGGACAGGTAGACACAATCCAAATTCCTTCAAAAATATTTCTGTGTTTACATGGATACCACAACTTTGTCCATTAGCAAATAAGGTGCTCATAGACATATCCAGTTGCTTAAAATAGGCGTTTAACCAAGAAATAACAATGAAAGAGGCATTTTGAATAGCATCGGTTTGTTTTTGGTAAATATCCTTTTGAGAATATTGAACTATTAGGTCATTCTTACTTGAGAAGATTTTAATTACACATCTGAAGTAAACTAAACTGTCTGGATCATTGTTTGTAATGCTGTTGAATTCTTTTTCACAACCAAAACCATCTTCGAGATTTGGCAGACATGATTGCTTCAATCTTTTAGATTTTTCAAGATAAATGTCAGAAGTATTTACAATTTCAATATCAAAAATTGGCACAGAGATACGATGGTGGTGACAGAACATAGAGAGAAGGTCCCTAGGTGAGGAACCCCTCCAATTTGAACGTGTAGCATAGTTTGTTGGAAGATCCACAACTAGCATGGCTTCTCTAGACAGCTTATAGTTTCCAACAGGAATCTTACCCACAAGTATCCTGGACATAAAGAAACAACCATATAACAGAGGTACATTAAAAAAATGTGTATATTGCTTAAAAATTAAAAATACAGAGACAAAAAACTAAAAAGTATCAATCAAGTTCATCCCTATCACATCACCTTGGACGAAGCATGACTACAAGAAAAAATTAGGTAATTTTCAAATCTCCTAGTTGTTCAGTACAGCACCAACTCCTATTGGGATAGCACTCCGCTACCCAAGAGCCACCCTCAATTACTCATTAAAATAATGAGTGAGAGGCCTGAATGTCCCCTGAGCCGAGGATATTGCTAATGATCATCGGAAGGGAGGCTCTGTCCCATTCCAGTTAATGCTAAAGGATTTGAAGTAGTCAAAACAGTAGAGGTAAGAAAATAGTTTCCTTGAGAAAAATGGGCATAAGATGCCCACACATCTAAAAGAAGAGCATAGAAACTCTCACCGAGGTTTTCTACCACTCCCTCAACTCAATTGTAGACAGCAAAAAGCTTCCCGTGAACCCAGTGTCTTGGGCCTTACCTATTTTCATATTTAATGAATTACTTAAACATTAAAAAAATATAGTCTAAAATCTAAATAAGTGTTTTAAATATCATTGACTTAAAAAAACCAAAGTATCAAACCAGCTTAAATATTTTCAAAATTTTACAATCATAAAAATAACAATTGCCTGCACTATTTGACAAACGTAATTCCATGGACATTCTAAGTAATTCCTACTATAACAGTATAACTTAATCCGTTTGTCATTTATAAGTTCCAATTCTACTGCATATGCCAGTTGACATGTTCAAGAATTAAGTAAGGTTGTATGACTAGTCATCAACCCATTAATAGTTTCAGAATGTGAATCAGACATGGAAGAAACACAACATAGCTAACTAAACCCTAAATCCTAAATAAAAAAAATACTAGTTAGTAACTATTCCAAAATCAAATCCATAGTTGCCACATGGAACTATTACATGAACGCGGCTGCTAACTACCCCATGGTCATGACTTTGATGTTGTTGTTTTTTTTGAAGCAAACATGACTTTGATATTGACGTGCAGACTTGAGAAGGGACAGTGAAGTTCTGGAGCAATTTCATCAAACCGGTGACACTGTGACAGCATTTCTAAGGGATTCTCAGTCCTTCCAGAACTCAGCTAACTCTGATTGGTTGATCAACTCCACCTAAATACAATGAGTGACCTCTCTCTGATACCACCTGGTTTAGTTGAACTGTTGAAGTACCTTGGAAGATTACCGCCGATGATTCTCCCAAAATTAGTGAACCAGAAAGACTAATCTAATATAGAAACTACAAAAATGAAACAGGTAAACGAGACAGAAATCACAGAATAAAGATGAAACAGAAAGGTCAAAAGATGCAGAAACCATCTGCTCCCCCTATTTTATACATTATATGAACAAGAAATCGTGCTGCTGAGAGTATGAGATCGTATACTGACTATTGACTGCTGAGAAGCATGATTATGTCTCTATGGAGTACAAAGGAAGAGGATATGATGGGACACCATGGCAGTAGCTACATTACATAGTTTCAAGTGATAAAGTGATGTCAATGTGGTTCCTAACTATGATGTGAATGTGGTGGTGGCAATCAAGAATGGGCTGGAACAAATAACATATTTGAAGGTCAGAGTGAGAACATCCCCACCAGCTTATGACATATGCTCTTGTTTTGGGCATGAGAAGAGGCAGTGCTACCTCAACAGGCAGCCGGACACACCTAATAATCCCACAGTTAGCCGGAACATTGTTTGTCGGAAGTTTGTCTCTCACCGGCGGAAGGCAGATCAAGTGATCAACAGTATGGAAAACAACATCCTGACAGCCCCAAGGAAGTCTAAAGGAAGGTAACCACACTGTGAGTTCCAAAACAATGGAATTGGAATTGGAATTGGAATTGGAATTGGAATTGGAAGGGCTATCCCCTAGTCCCAAAGAAACCGCATTTAATTCCAAGGATACATTTAACTCTAAGAAGGCATTTGATGCAATTAATAGAATCGATTGTGCAGAGCAAAATGCAGAGATATCAATCCAATTCGGTCAGCACACTGCTAGCTCTTTGTCCCTAGACGCCGCCTCCCCCTCTTGCCATGCAACTGAGTCAGACCCCAAATTGGATAGCTGGACACTGGAAGTCTGAAACCCTCAACTGCCACTCCAGATTTCGTTGTCTAGGTTTTCTCCTTGCTTTAGAAAACTTGACAGCCCTTTGTTTACCAAAAATATAATCCTCACAAAAATCTAAATTTAAAGAATTTAGATTTTGAAATTTAGATTAGGAAATTTACCATCGTTGTGTCGAGACTTCAAGCCTTTTTCTCCAAGTGTCCCATCCTTTTGTCATAAATTTGCATCTGGATTTTCCTTCACAAAATTCAACTCATCCAGAGAAGAAACCAAGTAAATGATAGGATCGATACTTAAATCGAACCATTGTTTTTAACTCAAAGCGGAAAAGCGGTTTTCTAGGACCGCTTTTCAGATCGATTTTTCTGAGCAGGTACTCGGGTCGGGTCGGGTAAATGGGTTGGGTCAACCCATTACCCAAATGAAAGAACTTAAATTCTTTCATTTCCCTTTCTACCCCTCTAACTATTTACATTTTCATTTAACTATTTACTTGAAAATACCCCCTTCTAACAAACCCTAACCCTCACTTTCACTCACACTTCTTACCCAAACTCTAGACCTCGCCGTCGCCGCCGCCGGAGTTCGCCCAACCGTCGCCGGAGTTCCATTTTTCCAACCGTTTTCTCCCTGCATCTGCACGCCTGTTACTGGTAAGGATTTCTTCAAAGTTTCCTTCACTTTCCCTACCTTCAGACCGTCTGAAAGGGGAAAAAAGATGGCTGGAATCCGGCCATCCTCGATTTTTTTTTTCATTTTTTTCCCCCAATTGACAGGTTTATATATATTTTATGGTTAATCATACATTTACAGGTTTTAAAATATATATATATATATATAAACAGGGGTATATTTGCAATTAAAAAAAAAAATCATTTATTTACAATTATGTCACTGTCGCTTTAAGCGCTTTAGCGCGCTTAAAGCGAAAAAACGCTCCATGGAAATTGGGAGCGCTTTTTTCAATTTAGAACTATGAATCAAACTAAGAAAACCGAGCAAAAATCAAGAACAAAACAGATTTACGTGGTTCGGCAATGTGCCTAGGGTGTCTCCTCTTCTTCTTTTTCTCTCTCAAAGAGTACAAGTCATTACAAGATACTTATATGGGAAATTAGGGTTATCATTTTGTGTTTGCAACCCTAATACCCATTACAAGGCTTAAAGCCCATTTAACAGAATTAAACCTATTTAACTCTAATGGCTCATAAAATGTCTACATTAATTCTAATTATTCTGATTATAATTAATGCCCTTAATGAAAAACGTCTTGACACTCAATCTTCCACTTGGAGATTGTTTAGGAGAACTGCCACCTCATCAAGTAAGCTTGTACCGAAGACACCCAGTGCCATCTCTCTAGGCGCGGAGACCAACTAAGGTC
Source organism: Zostera marina (assembly GCA_001185155.1). Classification (NCBI taxonomy): domain Eukaryota; kingdom Viridiplantae; phylum Streptophyta; class Magnoliopsida; order Alismatales; family Zosteraceae; genus Zostera; species Zostera marina. The sequence continues at coordinate 398,295 of LFYR01001212.1, read as the reverse complement.
ATGCAAAGCCTTAGTTTCTGTACGTTCACCACCTTTGTGAACATGTCTGCTACATTCTCAGTACCGGCTATTTTCTTCAAATTCAATTGCCCTTCTTCAATCTGCTCTCGAATGAAGTGATACTTGAGTCTGATGTGCTTTGACCTTGAGTGAAACACTGGATTCTTGGTTAGATAAATTGCACTCTGACTGTCACGCCACAACATACTGTCAGTTTGCTTGTAGCCCAATTCTGTCAGCATATTTTCTAGCCACATCTTCTCTTTCACTGCTTTTGCAGTTGCCACATACTCGGCTTCAGTAGTTGAGAGAGACACTAAACTTTGAAGTTTGGATCTTCAACTAATAGTTGCACTTCCTATGTTGAACACATAACCTGAGGTACTCCTGCTACTGTCAAGGTCTCCTGCTAAATCTGCATCACAAAATCCACAGAGCTCTACCTGCTCTTTCTTGAAACACAGACCAGCATCTGGAGTTTTCTTCAAATACCTAAGTATCCACTTCACAGTTTTCCAATGCTCAACACCTGGATTTGACATGAATCTGCTGACAACTCCCACTGCATGGGCAATATCTGGTCTCGTGCAGATCATGGCATACATTAAGCTTCCAACTGCTGAGGAGTATGGTATACTCTCCATTTGACTTCTTTCAACTTCGATCTTTGGTGATTGCTTCTTTGTCAATTTAAAATTGGCTCCCAATGGAAGATCTGTCGATCTGGAATTTTCAAAACTGAATTTCTCAAGAACCTTTTCAATGTACCTCTTATGACTCAGTTTCAAAATTCCTGAGGACTCATCCCGGATGATCGTCATGCCCAAAATCTGTTTTGCGGCTCCCAGATCTTTCATCTCAAATTCCTTTGAAAGTTGTTTCTTCAGATGATTTATCTCCTTCATGTTTGCACTAGCAATGAGCATATCATCAACATAAACAACAAGAACAATATAGCAATCAGTCAGCTATTTTCTGTAGCAACAGGAATCCGTGTCACACCTCTTGAAGCCTATGGCACTGAGAAAGCTGTCAAATTTATTGTACCATTGTCGAGGTGCTTGCTTTAGCCCATACAAACTCTTCTAAAGTTTGCAAACCAGGTTTCTTTTGTTGTTTGATACCTTGAACCCATCTGCTGTGCCATGTAGATCTCTTCATCTAGGTCAGCATGAAGAAAGGTTGTTTTCACATCCATCTGTTCTAAGTAGAGATTTTCAGCTGCAACTATACTTAGAATAATCCTAATAGTGGTCATTTTGACTACAGGAGAGAACACCTCAGTGTAGTCCAAATCTTGGATTTGTTGAAAACCCTTAACTACAAGTCCTGCCTTATACCTCTTTCTTCCATCAGGTTCTTCCTTTAACATGAAGACCCATTTATCCTGTAAAGCACGCTCTCCTTGAGGTAAAGGAACCAACTGCCAAGTCTTATTCTTTTCAAGAGACTTAAACTCTTCTTTTATGGCTAGCTCCCACTTCTCAAAGTCATTTTGCACCTGAACCTCTTCAAATGATTCTGGCTCTCCATTATCTGTCAGTAAGAGGTAGTTCACTGAAGGATTCCATCTGTTTGGTGGCTTAGTTTGCCTAATAGATCTCTTAACAAAATGTTGAGGAATTTCCTGTTCCTCATCCTCATCTTCAAGTTCAGGATCTGCTATCTCCTCTGAAATGTCCAAAGAATTCTCTACTGGTAGGCTCTCATTAACTTCAAACTCAACAAACTGATCATCTCCATCAATTTTAGCATTATCCTTGTGCTTGTAGAGATTCTTTTCTTGAAAGATGGCATCTTTTGCACGAATAACTTTCTTTGACTCATCATTCCAAAATCTGTTGCCAAAGTGATCCTTTCCATATCCAATGAAGTAACACTTCTGAGATTTAGCATCCGGCTTATCTCTGTTTTCACTCCTGATATGAACAAATGCCACACTACTAAACACACGTAGATATATATATCTAGCTTCTTTACCAGTCCAAAGCTCTTCTGGAATCTTGAAATCCATAGGAACAAAAGCTCCTCGATTGATAAGATAAGCAGATGTGTTGACTGCCTCTGCCCAGAAGCACTTAGGTAAACCTGAGTGTAACCTCATGCTTCTAGCGCGCTCATTCAAAGTCTTATTCATCCTTTCAGCAACTCCATTCTGTTGTGGATTGGCAGCCACTGTCCATTCTCTGCGAATTCCATGCTCTTCACAGAACTTCTTGAACTTTGTGTTGTCATACTCTCCACCATTATCTGATTTGAGACACTTCAACTTGCAACCTGTCTCAGTTTCTACCTCTGCCTTCCACTTCTTGAAAATCGAGAACACTTCTGATTTGTTCTTCAAGAAATAGACCCAGACCTTCCTTGTGGTGTCATCAATAAAGGTGACATAATACTTGGATCCTAAAATGGAATCCACCGGGGTTGGTCCCCACACATCAGAATGTACTAATTCCAGCTTTGCTTGCTTAACTTGTAGGGTGTTTTGAAGAAACTAAGTCTTTTCTGCTTGCCGAGAATGCAGTCTTCACAAGTCTCCATATCATCCCAAGTCATCTTTGAAAACTTGTCATTCTTCACTAGTACCTTCAGACCCTTTTCACTAATATGACCCATTCGTTTGTGCCACAAAGTTGAGTTCTCTACAATGTTGATTGATGCAAACAGATTGGACTCATCTGTCAAGTACAGGGTGTCATTCTTCTGTCGTCTTGCAACTATTCTGACTCCTTTAGTAATTTTCCATGATCCATTTCCAAAACTGGCATGTATACCATCATCATCTAGTTGACTCACTGAGATTAGTTGCTTTGACAACTTTGGCACAAATTTGACATTCTTCAGAATCCACAAACCCTACTTGGTCTGGATATGTGATTCACCTCTTCCACAAACTTCCAATGTTTTGCCATCAGCTAGGTAGACTTTGCTGATTTCTGTATCTCTGTAGTTTTTTAAATTTTCCTTCTTGTAAGTTGAGTGGAACGAAGCACCTAAATCTAACACCCAAGAGTCCACACAAGTCACTACACAACACACCAATGCATCATCTGAACCTTCTGAATAGTTTACACTGTATTCAGATTCTTTTCCCTTAGACTGTTTCTTTGGAGCCTTGCAATCTGACCTGAAATGGCCAGGCTTGTCACAATTTCAGCAAATCACATTTTTCTTCCCTTTGCTCTTGCCTCGAGACTTCAAATTGCTTCTGAATTTTCCTCTATTCCAACTTCTACCTCTGCTCTCCAAAATTCAGTGTTGTAGAAGATGACTGTGTCTTGCACTTTCTCCTGATTTCTTCAGAATTAATCAGATCTTTTATATCATCCCACTTAACCTTTCCATGACCAATAGAGTTGCTCACACTTGTAGCAACTTGTTCCCAACTTTCTGGTAAAGATGATAACAAAATAAGTATTCTAAGTTCATCTTCAGAGTTGATATCCACAAAAGACAACTGTGTCAACAACACATTTACTTGATTCACATGATCAACAACATTTGCTCCTTCACCCATCTTGAGATTGAACAGATTCCGCATCAGAAAAACTTTGTTTGTTGTTGTAAGCTTTTGATACATATTCATCAAAGTTTCCAACACCTCTATTGTCGTAGTGCACTTAGAGATGTTGAAGGCAACATTCTTAGCCAAGGTGGGTCGAATAAGGCTGATAGCTTTTCTGTCGAGAAGCTTCCAATCTGCATCACTTATATCTGTCGGTCTTGTGCCCAACATCGGAGCATGAAGATTCTTTGCATAGAGGTAGTCCTCTATTTGCATTTTCCAATATGCAAAATCATTCCTTTCAAACCTATCGACTCTATGCTTTATTTCATCTGTCATTTCAAGCACAACTACAGATCTGAAAGGTCTGGATACACGTCGATAGAGTGTTTACAAACCCTAACCAGGAAACAAAAAAAACCACCGATCTGAAAAGTAACAAAACAGAAAAGAAAACCACCGACTGTGATCTGAAAAATAAATAAAAAAGGATGCAAACAAGAGAGGAATGCAAACAGGACTGGATGACCGATTGAAAGACCAAGAGAAGTCTCCTCACGGACTGGATGACCAGGAAGCATGCCGACTGGACCAGGAGAGAAATGCAAACAGACCTGCCGACTGGATCAAAAAGAAAAAAAAACTTCGCTCTGAAAAACCCTCGATCTGGACAGCCCTAGCCGATCAAGAAAACATGCCAACTTTTGCTCTTCTCTCTTCGATTTTAATCCAACCTCTCGCTGGAAACCTCAAAAAAAAAATCGTGAACAGTAACTTCGTCGATGAACAGTGTTCCGACGCAATGAAGATAAACAGTGTTCGTTTTTATTCCAGCACCTTCTTGGACCTCGAACAAGGCTCTGATACCAATTGATAGAATCGATACTTAAATCGAACTGAAAAAACCGAGCAAAAATAAAAAACTAAACAGATTTACGTGGTTCGGCAATGTGTCTACGTCCACGGGGTGTCTCCTCTTCTTCTTTTTCTCTCTCAAAAAGTACAAGTCATTACAAGATACTTATATGGGTGATTAGGGTTGTCGTTTTATGTTTGCAACCCTAATACTCATTACAAGGCTTAAAATCCATTTAACAAAATTAAACCTATTTAATTCTAATGGCTCATAAAAGGCCTACATTAATTCTAATTATTCTAATTATAATTAATGCCCTTAATGAAAAATGTCTCCACACTCTAACAATAAAGTGTACCCATCCTCTCTCCTTTTGCAACCACCAAAGAACCATTAGCTACTTTCCATGTGTTCCTCACAAAGGTCACATGATAGCCTTCTCTACCTAGTTGATCCACTTAAATCAGTTGCTTTGTTAGATAATGAATGTACCTAACCTCCTTGAGTTTCCACACCCCAAGTGAGGTTTTAATGTGCACCTCTCCTCTACCCAACACATCCAGACTTGTTCCATCAGTTAGATACACTTTCTTTGGCTCTATTGAGTAGTGATTTTTCAGTATTTCTTTCAGAAAGATAGAGTGGAAAGATGCTCCTGAATCAAGCATCCATTGTTGAGTCCAAACAACACACTAGTGCCTCTTCATCTGAATCTTCAGAACAGGTCACTGAATCTACCTCCTCCCTCCTCTTGAATTGTTTTCTAAGAGCCTTACATTCTGACTTGAAATGGCCCTTAAGATTACAATTCCAACACACCACTTTTTCTTTATTCCCTGTTCTGGATTTAGACCTTACACTCGACTTCTTCCCTTTGATTTTTGATCTTCCCCTTGATCTAGAATCCAGAACTAGTGCAGATGAACTGCCTGAAGGCAGATTTCTTCTCCTCATCTCTTCACTTAACAAGATATCTTTAACATTATCAAGTGTCATCTCTGTTTTGGCCATAAAAGTACTTACAGAGATAATTAGACTCGACCAAGATTCTGAAAAGGATGATAAAAGTGCCATTGTCTGGATTTTATCTGAAAAATCAATGTCCACTGCTACTAGCTGCCCTAGAATTTCTGTGTACTGATTTATTTGATCAGTAACAAATCCACCCTTCTTCAATGTCAGATTGAAGAACTGTCTCATCAGAAAAATTTGATTTGCTGCAGATGACTTCTCATACATCCCTTTGAGCCTTGCAATCAATCTTAATGTCGAGGTTTCTTTTGCACACGACAGTGCAATTGATTTTGCAAAGGTCAGTCAGACCATGCTAAAAGAAACAGCATCGATCTCTTCCCAATCTTCTTCACTCATTGTATCGGGTTTCTTTCCTTTCATAGACTTCACCAGCTTCCTACTTTGCAGATAATCAGTAATCTTCATCAAGCAATATGTAAAATCTTTGTCATTGAACTTCTCTATCCGCAGCTTGTTATCTCCTCCCATTTTCCAAGACCAGAAAAGAAAAATGCAGATTGATCCTCTCTTCTTCCTGAAAACTTCCTCCCATTGATTTTTTTTACGTGATCAGTAACTCCAACGATGAACAGTGTTCCGATCGGCGATGAACAGTGTTCGCATTTTGATTACAGTGACTTCTTGGACCTCGAGCACAACTCTGATACCACTGGTAAGTTCATTTGCAATCTACGAACAGATGTGATCTCCCCTGATCAGATTCTTTTTACCTTACACGAGAATGGTGGCTCTCTTTATTCTCTCAATTTTGGCCTCACAAAAGTAATGATCTGAAACGTGTAATCAGATTAGAAAAATCACACAGAAAAAATAGAAGTGGATGAAGTATTAATTATGTTTTGTTAACGAGGTTCAACTGTGCTTACTCCCCGGAGGTGATTAAGTTCCTCCTACCCTTTGTGACAAGAATTACAATCGGCAGAAAAATATCCAGCAGCATTACAAGAGAAAAATTAGATACTATTTATAATTAGTTATCTAGGGAGGTGTGCTATAATCCAACATGCCCAATAAGAATTATTAGCCCATGAGGAATATTTTTCATCTAACTTATGCCTCCATTATAATTTAATTAATTGCTCATTGAAATAATTGTAAATAACTCCTTGCAATTAATTTCAATACAATTAACTCCAACAATATCTTTTTCAACTGCTCTTTTTCAAGACACATTCTTATAGCTTTCTCTGAGAATACCAACCATATTGTATGGAGGAATATGAATTCGCAGGTACCACAGGTTGTCTTTCTTTTTATTTTATGTATATATTATGATACTGGGCAATGCCTTTTCATTTATAATGAAATTTTATCTTCATCAAAAAAAATGTGGTTGCTAACTATGACATGATCATGGTCGCTATTTGTCTTTGACTATTAGCTAACTATGATATCATAGTTTGAAATTGAATGATTTAAATCAAGATATAAAAAATACACCAGCAACCCAATTTAAGTGCATGTCATCCGTACCAAAACAAATCTGCCTATACATGAAAGTAGTGAACATCAAGCTTTTTTATGCGATCATGTGATGGCCCTAGCCGCATGACCGCATGAGGCGCATAGGCGTCGCATAGACGATCGCCGGAGGTGGCCGGAGCTCGCCGGAGATGACGGTCGACGGTCGACGTTCGCCGGAGGTGCCCTGCAGGTCGCCGGAGGTGCCCTAGTAGGTGGCCGGAGGTGGAGGAGATGGGCTGGAAATTTTGGAGAGAAGAGAAGAAATAGGGGGGAAAAAAGGAAACTTAACTCCTCTATTTAAATTTTAATAAATGGGCTTTTGGGTTAGGCGGATCCGGGCCTGGTCCAGCGCATGAAGGCAAACGCCTACATGCGCTGGACCACATGGGCACATGGGCGTCGCATGAAAAAACTTGGTGAATATGGTAGTAAAAATATACAAATGTATGAACGAAAAAGGAAATTAGCACTAATATGACACCTGTAATAGGTAGACAAGGAAACATGCTTGTATAAGAAACCGGAAGATCTTCGTGTGTAACCAACAACAGCCAAAATTGCATCACCGTATATATTTTGAACAGAAAGATAAGAAGCACGCTTATTCAACGTTTGCTTTAAAAGTTCACATTCGTTTGCATTCAATTGCATTTCTAATGATGAATCCAAAGAAAATGAAGATATTTCAGGAGCAGGAAAGTATAATCGCATATCAGAAGTGACTTTGCCAATGGGTCTGAAATAATAATAAAAAAATCAATATCAGCAAAACTATCAAGATAATTAACATAGCATATAGAAAATAAAAAAGAAAGGTACATTATGATTCGACGTGTAGTCATATACAAAAAAATTAATAGATACTTTTTGCCTACACACCTCGAAATGAGAACTCTAGATGAATCTTTGAGATTAAGTTTTGATCCAATTTCATCCAAGTAATAGTGGTTGGGGGAAATATTAAGGGTCAATATTTCAATTGGCTTCTCATCCATGAATGGAATAAGTACAGCTTCAAGTTGAACAGACTCTGCAGACCTTGGATATTGATTTGCAAGTGTCTGAATAGTCTTCTGAGAGTATGTTTTTTTATTCCTAATCCAAAGTTCATCGTCTGGAATGCAAATAGGATGCAATCTTGCAGCCTTCGTTATTAAAGATAACATGATAAGAGGATCAGACTCTGCCCCAGGATGGATGGATTTGCACCAATTAACGATCTTTAGATCACATGCACCAATAACAGACAAAGGTATAAAACCATGAAATTCCCCATTCCTCTCTAATGCTTCTCTAAAGTGGCCAATCAATGGATGAGACGATGAGAGAAACTTCAACAAGATAAAGATTCAACAGCAAAGAAAAATGTGTAAGAGGATGAGAATATATATAAATGAGAAATTTGTAAGATATATAATCAGGTTGGTATAATAATATAACTTCATTTCAACAATCATATAATGACATAATGCAAATTTAGATATGAATTTAAACATGAAGCAATTATTCTGGCCAAGGTAAAGAAATATGTGTAATCATTATCTACAAAATATCAAAATTATATGACGACTTAAATATCCTAAGGCTTATGTCCAATTTGTTACATAGAAACATGCAAAAGAAGTTTGTATAAGCACCAACCTTTTCGGTAAATAGCCATGAAACTCGTGCAACAAGTTCAGTCCATGGATCCTGCAAAGTGGATTCACATGTAGATGATTGGATACCAAGCTGTATACATGTAAATCACGATCAATTTACACATGCTAAAAGAATTAAAAATCAGTAAAATATAACTAAAAAATTGATAGATAGAAAAGATGAAAAATACAAGTTTGGCTCATTGTCACAAAGAAAAACACCCATCATAAGACCTTCAAGGCTTCAACCATGAAACTGAATAATATTAATATGCACTCCAAAGGTAAGGGCCTTACACTCTTACTTATTACATTATTATTACTACTACTACACTAGGGTAGCTAACTAAATCACTTAATCCTCCCAAGACATAAATGATAATGCTTTTTTGTGGGTCATTATCTTCTATTATGTTATAAAATGTTGTGAAAATATATTTGTCACCTGATTCAAGTTAAATGAAATACACTTTAGGATGACATTAGATAGATTAAATGAAATTTTAAAAAAAATAGAAAGAAGTTTAGGAAATGAATGCTTCATTGACATGGTCACGGTAATCAAGGATAATAAGTAAGAAACAATTGTTCACAAATTCACAGGCACTTGAATCTTTTACCTTTTCAATCGCCATCTTAGCAGCAGACTGCTCTGCATCTTTTTTCCGAGGGAATGCTTCTGATATCAATGAAAAATCGGGCAGCTGAAGGTGGCACCTGTAGAGACACGGACCTTTCTGTGGAATAGCAAGACCAGGGCATATATTTTCAGAAGAATTCTGCAGTTCCTCGGTCTTATAGATTGCATTGCTAGCAAACTTTTGATTTAAAATAGCCTTCGGAGTAAGTGCTGGACTTTTGACTATTACAAGAGACTTAACTTGAGAGTCCATATGTACCATAGTATCACTGTTTTTCTTTTTATTTATAAAAATAAATAGATTAAGATAACTGAATACCTAGATGGACTAACACAACAAAATTTGTGACTACAAGTCCTGTTCCTTGTAGTGTTTAAGGTGGTGTTTCAATTTTTTCCTGCTTGGTGTAAAAAATAAAGGTCAACATCAAATAGTATATTGTGATGATTTCAACATAATAGAAAAGATTGTATACTATATTACTATTACGACAAGGGGTTGCAGATAACTGGAATAAATGTCGAATGATTAAAATTGAAATGAAGTAATTAAACATTTATAACTAAAATGGTGGTGTCTATTTATTTATGCCACAGGTGATTTAACACCAAGGCATATAGAAATCCACAACTCCACACTCTCACCTTTCTCTTAATTTTTCATCTTATTTCTCTTCATTCAACAATAGGAGTGTCCAGCGAGTGGGAGAAGAGTGAAGGAGGTTTGGAGTATTTAGATAGATCCTCTTTACAGATCCAACAGTCTTTGAATAAACGACAAGACAGGTTCAAATGGGAAGAAAACTTCCATTAGTTCCATTGCACCAGGAAAAAAATAATCAATTAAGTATTTTCATTATAACAATTATTACTAGCAGTGTCTAAGTGCCACTAATAGAAGTTGGCATACACTTTTTGAAAACTCACTTTTCGTTTACTTATCTAGAGATTTTTAACATTCTACACTGTCAAGTTATCAGTTTTGGCGGGGATCCTCATACGGATGTCATCCCCACAAAGCAATCTGTCGCAATCCAGCAAGGATGGAGAAGATGAACAGATGGTGGATTTACATTTGGGTCCAAATGTTAAAAATAAATTACGTGCTCAAATACAATAAATGAGCTACTTATTGATAAGTAATTGATATATAAATGAGCTATACAATAAGTAATTGGATTGCTAATTTTGATTAGTTAAGTTGATATGTATAGAAGTTGATCGAGTTAGTGGATTTATGGGTAATATTGCTAATGATCAATAGTTGTAATTGGGATTCTGGGATATAAAAGTCCCATTGACTGTAGAATAAAAAAATATTTCATTTCCGTTGATTAATTTCCTTCTTAGTTTCTCTAATCTCTCCAGTGATCTTCCGATCATCTCCAGTAATTTCCATCAGGTTCCCTGTGATTTTTAAAAAATAGACTAAGCTATGTGGGGACTGGGGAACAGCCTGTTGCGGCATTGAACCCATTTTTTGTAAAATAATTTTAATATATGACCACATGAAATCAAAATAGTAAAAATGGTCAGATAAATAAGTAAAATAACAGTATAAAATTAAAACCAAACTCACCAAACGAGAATCAAAAGGTTGAAGTGATAAAGACGGAAGTAGAAGTAAAAAAAAAAACTAGAATTGAAAAATGAAAACAGAAATAAAAGAACCTCACCAAATTCTGAAGATCAGCGACACCTCGACAGTGATTTTGAACCAACGGTAGGTGGATGGATATCGGAAATCAAAACCCTAGAAAAAAATAACGAAATACTGAGCGATTATATATAGTATGTTGTGAAAATAACACTTTGAACTCAATATTTCTCAGAAATTACATATCCTGGATTCGCCGCTGCTTGAGATTAACCAAAAAAAACCGTTTTTTTTGTAACGGTAAATTTTCATTAAAGAGATTAAGGATTAAATATAAAAATGATTAAATGTTAGTTAGAACTTGCATGCATTGAATCATGGATGGAGAAAAATGCAAAGAGTTTGAGGTTATTTATAAGGATCAATTATAGAAGTATCCGCCTAAAATGGCAAGAAATATAAAATAACCACCTACTAATTTTTGGACCATTTTACCCTTATACTTAAAGTCAATTTACAGAAATACCATTTAAACATAACGGGCAAAAATCCAAATCCATCGTCCTCTCCTCTAACCCATCATTTTGCGTCATCTCACCACGGTTCTGTTTTGGCTTCTATGTTTTACAAGGCATCGGGTATTTCGCCGTCGCTGAGGATCGTTGCATGTTCTTGATCTTTCAGATAACCAATTTTCCGGGGAGATTCCAAAGGCGATTGGGGACCTCAAGAGTTTGAAAGATCTATGGTTCGGGGGCAATCTTTTCTCTGGATTTACTCTTTCAGGCATTGGCGGCCTTTCAAATCTGCAGACACTCTCTCTGAAGCAGAACAAACTCACCGAGGTGTTGCCAGACGAGATTCTTCAGATGAAAAACCTCACGTTTTTGGACCTATCCGGCAATAAGTTCACAGGTGTTATCTCGGACAGTATTGGAAATCTTGTCATGGTTAATAATTTGAATTTGAGCGGTAATGGTCTAAATTGTGGAGTTTCTGTAGCCGTCAAATAAGTTAAATTTATTTCAATACTCTGATTATGTTATGTTCTAAATTAGATTATGTTACCTTCATGATATTAGATTATATTTTTGACGATGCTTCAGATTATGTTATATTAATGTTTTAGTTTATCCAGGTTCCATTGTTTTAGTTATCCAGATTAGATTATGAACTGAGAGCAACGGATGTAGTCTCCTCCTTCGTCATTCCCCTTCAGCAACGGACTGCAAGATCTTCAAAATCAAAGTGTGCCGGAAGAAATAAAGAAGGGGAAGAAATTTATCTAAGTAAACAAGAAATAAAGAAGCTCAATAAATTTTGAAGTCTAATTTACACATAAGTGCTTAGACGGGTATTCGGATTTAGTGAGCCAGGTTATTGGACATTGGGTAACATTTTCCCATGTATAACATTGCGGGTCATGGGCGGGTTAACGGGTTGCGACATCGGGTAAAATAATATTCATTATTTAAATGAAGGGTAAGTCAAGAAATTTTTTAATTTAACATACTCTAACCACTTAAGAAATAGAGTATGTGGTTAGTTTTGAACACCAAACCATCTTAAGTGGGTACTTTTATAACTCACCTTATTTATAAAAGAAACCTTACTCCTTAGGTTTAAATTTAAAAAACTATTATAATACATTTACAAGTTAGTTTCGGTCTTAGCTTTAAAACATTATAAAAACACAGACTTTTAACGACAAATTTAGAGATGGATTTTGATCGTCTTTAAATTTGAAAAAGGATTTTATGAAAAAAATCACGATAGTAGAGATGGATTAGCGACAGTTTATAAATACCTTACCTAATTTTGATATTTTTTATAGGGTTCGCGACGGTTCTCTCATGAACCGTCACCCACCTTGATAATTAACGACGAATTTTGGATGTCGAGAGAGCCGGAGTATTCGGATTGCTTCGTCCATGACTTGCTGGAGTTCGATCGTGGCTTGTACCATCGTTGCCTCCAAGTCGTCGCTCTGTAGAAGATCCGGATGTTGCGTGGGTTGGATCAGACAGAGGAGTTGACCAAGCTACGTGATTAGGTCGCCCGCTTGTTTAAAGAGGTTGACGTAGACGTCATCGAGCAGTTTGTGAGGCCTCTGTTGATGCTGAGAAGCACCGGGCATACTGGCCGAGATGTCTGTCGTCGTCGTGCTAGAGGCATCGACTCATGCTGTCAAAATGGACAAGGTCTTTGAGGAGTTCGAGCTGCTTATGGCCGAGCAAGTTGAAGACTAAGCTCGTCGGACGAAGATAACAAAGCGTTGCGGCTTTTGGAAAGGCGTCGTCAACGACCGAGCTATGTACACTCTCGCGGTTCCTGAGCTGGCTGCCACAGTTGTGCCCCATACGCAGCTAGAGTGGGAACGATGGCAGGTACACGACGTCCTCCCCGTAACCGTCTTTTGTACGCGGGCGATAGTAACGAAGAGGGGCTTGATGATGATCTCCTATACGACGTCCCAACTCTTATTTAAAGAAAAATATTTCGTCGTTGTTTCCTTTTGTTTATTTGTTTTAATGGAAAACATCCGTTTGTGCTTTTGTCTCTTTTCTCTTAAGTTATGCACCTTTTCTTTTGTTTGTGCTCGAACTGGCGTTGCGGGTTTCAGTTGTTCGGCTCCTGCTTCTCTCTTGGGTACTTGTAATTTTTCGTTTTCTTTTTTTCTTTTCATGTTCGGACAGTCTAGAGCCCACCTGGCCGTTCGAGCGGTCGTCTTTTTTGTGGTCTATTAAGTCGTGCGGTCTTCAAACCTAGAACGCGTCCCATTATTTGAATGACCGTGCTTTTCGCCGGGCCTAATATGTCCTATAGATTATGGTCGGTCTTTTGGCCTAAATCCGTCGAACTTTTCGGGCGACCTAGACTATTATATTTTTTTTTGATGTGATGATTGAGGCACGCCTTTTGTTGCTTGCGCTCCCTTCTTTTTTATTTACTTACATCGTACTCCCTATTTTGACGTTGCCTCGGTCAATAAAAGAAAGAATAAGAGAAAACAAAAAGTGAAGGGGGGTACGGGGAGCTACCACTTGTACTTTTTTAGGTTATCCGAGTGTCATGTTTGCATCTCTTGCCCATCTTTGTATGCAGAAGATTCCCGAGAGTATTTCTCCGCGTATCACATATGGTCCTTCCCATCTTACTAACAACTTACCCTCATCCTCTTGGCAATTCGTAGGACGAGGTCGTCGAGAGCCAGTCCCTTGTCTGCTACCCTCTCGTTGTGGTATCTTGCCATCCTCTGTTTGTATGTGAGGTCTTTGAGTGTGATTGCCTCTCTTCGCTCCTCTCTCTCTTCTTATGCCAGGAAAATTACGTTCTCATTCTCCTCAGGTTGGAATTGTGTGATCCTAACAGTCGGCCATATCAGCTCGGTAGACGTCATCGCTTCGATGCCGAATGCGAGGGAGAAAGGGGTTTATCCTATAGGCCCACAGTGCTTTGGGAACTTTCTCTGCCCGAGTGCTCGCCAACCTTTCTGTTAAGGATGGAGACTATGGTTTGGTTCGTCACCTCTACCTATCTGTTGGCTTGTGGGGGTGAAGCTCAGTTTGATGTCGTTGTTTTCGCATAACTTTCTTAATTTTTGGCACGTGAATTGGGTCCCGTTATCCGTTATTATTTGGATCGGGATGTCGAAACGACAGATGATGTTTTTGAAATTTGAACACAAACTGCACCACATTTTACCTAGTTATCATATTGGTGGCTTCGACCCACTTTGTAAAGTAGTACATTGCCACGAACAAGAACTTTCGATCTCTCGATACCGGGGGGAAAGGACCTACGATATCGAGTCCCCATCGCGCGAAAGGGAAGGGGGTCATGACTGCCTTTATTATGGTTAACGACCTCCTTTGGATGTTTACATGACGCTGACATTCATCATATCGACTCTTTATGTCCTTCGAATCCTTGATCGATTCGGGCCAGTAGTAATCCCGCCTAGCAACTTGTTATTCTAGCGCCCCCCCCCTTGGTGTACCACATTCACCCCCTTGTGAATACTCGGAGCGATAGCTTTTCCCTCCTCTCAGGGGATGCAGAGGCGGAGCGGGACTCTTTCGACGACGGATCGAGCGGCCGTAGAGCTTGTCCTGATCGACCACGAACCATGTCATCAGACTTCTTAGCTTTCAAGTTTCCATGGGGTCTCTTGGCATTTCTCCTTCTATGATAAACCTTGTTATGAGTGTCCTCTAGTCGTCCGAACTGATGACCGTACGTGTAGGTCCCGCTGCCTTGGTTGTTGGGAGCGCATGTTGCTCGATGTGAACCCACCTCCCTTCGACTGGTACGAGGTGGCTCCCAGTCTAGAGAGAACGTCTTCCTCCACGTTATCCTCTCGACCCATTTGGATCAATTTCCAGTCTTCTAACTATTCCCCGTGCTTCGGCAACGTAGGCCACCATTGAATCTTTTTTGAACACGAATTACCCTCTAACCTGATTTGTCACTAGTCGGGAGTCGGTGTGGAAGTGCACTCTTGAAGCTCCTAAGGCCTCTTCCAGCCTTATTCCTACCAGTAGGGCCTCGTATTCGGTCACATGCTCCACTTTTTCTCCCGTGAGGGACCGAATGACCGCTCTTGCCCCACATCCTGCTTTGCTGGTCGACCCGTCCACGTAGACTGACCATCAACCTTCTTTTGATGCTGCCGCTCATGGTGTCAATTCAGCCACGAAGTCGGCCACTGCCTGACCTTTAATCGCCTTGGCTAGGATGATCTCGATGTGGAATTTGCTTAGTTCCATAGCCCATTTCGTGAGGCGTCCTGATACGTCCGGCTTCCGTATGGGCTGTAACAGCGGGTAGGCCGTTGGGATTGTTATGGTGTGAGCATAAAAATACGGCCTCAAACTTCTGGTGACAAACACAACTGACATGGCAAGTTTTTCGATATCAGAATACCTTGACTCAGCCCCTTGAAGAATGCGCAAGTGGTAATAGACATGCCATTGTTGGCCCTCTCTTTCGGACAGGAGGATTGTGTTGACCGTCGTGGCTGCAACGTTACTATAGGTGGGCGAATTGGTTTTTCAGTTCCTCGAAGGCCTTGCCACAGTCGTCCATTCATACGACCTTTGGGCCGACCATTTTAAACAGATGAAAAAACGGACAGAGGCGATTGACCCCCCTTGGGAGGAATCGGTTGAGGGACACAACCCTTCCGTTTAAGCGTTGGACTTCCTTAATCGTCTTGGGGGTATCATGGATGTGACGACTTTTACCTTTTCCTTCCTTGACTTGATTCCATCAGGGGTGATTCATAATCCCAAGAACTGTTCTTCGTTCACCCTGAAGGCGTATTTTTTGGCTTTCAGTCTCAAGCATGCTCGACGTATATCGTCGAATGTCTCCTTCAGGTTACTGAGGTATCCATCGACCTTCTTGGACCTGACCAGTATATTGAGGGACCCTACGAAGAACATGGGCCTCAAAGCACTATTGAGGGCGACCAACTTTGTTTCTTCCTAGATGCTCTCGACCTTCTGAACTTCGCTAGCAAAACGGTCCATGTATTCGCGGGTGCTTTTAAAGTTCCCTTGTTTAATGACGATGAGAGTGGCCCTGAATTTCCGTCGTCGGCGGCGATGTACAAACGCAACCCCGAAGGCTTTCTCTAGGTCCTCGTACGTGTGTATTGCGCCTGTCGAAAGTGTCTTGTACCAAGCCACTACGTCTCTCGTGAGGGCCCGACAGAACATCCTACACCAGATGTCTTTGCAACCCGTCCTTTCCTCCATGTTGGTCCTGAATTAAGGCGTGAAGATGGTCCTCCGGGTCTGTGTCCCCCTTGTAGAGGGGGATCTTCGGAACTCTCCAACCGGGAGGGTATTCTGCTGCCAGTTAGTGCTGCGCCAAGGCCTTCCGACCAGCTCCATAAATCGCCAAGGCGAATGGGAGACAATTGAAGAAAATAAATATCATGTTAGAAAATTTCTGATACATCTCTAGTGGGTCAAGGATATCAAATATCTTTTTTTATTTTATTTGCACCAACCT
This sequence comes from Zostera marina, assembly GCA_001185155.1. Lineage (NCBI taxonomy): Eukaryota > Viridiplantae > Streptophyta > Magnoliopsida > Alismatales > Zosteraceae > Zostera > Zostera marina. Next base: position 381,537 of record LFYR01001212.1, on the reverse strand, counting down.
AACCTTGTTTGTGACTACTAGTTATGGGATTGCACTAATTTTTGAGGGAATATTGATTGTATCAAGCAACCACAATTCACATGTAAATGTTTTCTTGTAGATTGAAAATTTGAATAGAATTTACTTAGGAAACTGTGGTTATGGCTGAGAAGTGAAAGCTTTACTAGGTTTATTTTGTCAATTTTGATTCGTTGACTAAATTAATCGGATCAATATTCGTGATCCGATTAAATCCACTGCCAGACGAGGGATTTGTGCGATTTTCTTCTTCATTTTTAGTATTTATTTCCGATTTCATCATCTTCCTCCTCCTCGGACGGACGATCTGAAGAAATCGCGTCCGTAGCCACCGGGATCTCGAAACTTGTAATTATCGAAAATATTCTACTTACTCTTCTCCTTACTCACATCGGTCTAATTTGTTTTTCTCCCCCGTTCTTCTTCCAACGTAGTTTGCCTGCAATCCAAATCAATATATTTTTTGATCTGGTTTGTTCAAGTTTCTTTTCTGTCCGATGATGATAATGTTCGTCTAAGGATAGATTTTTTATTCTTCGGTGTTCGATTGAGTTTGGAATTTCGATTTTTTTACTTTTTCCTTTTTTTTGGATGTTATTTCATGTTTTCTCTTGTTTCTATCGATTGCGGAAGCGGCAATGATTCAAAGGATCTATAGTAACAAATTCATTATTTTTGTTAAAAAGACGATTTTTCTTTTTCTATTTTAGTTTTTACATTGCTCGTTATGATGTGTTTCTATATTTTTTTGAAAAGGTCAGGTCTTGCCCGTAAAACATTGATAAGGAGATATGAAATTCCAAGGATTGAAGAACTTCGACGCGTTTCCACGTGCTGAAGACCATTTGTTGCAGAAAACCAAATCTGGAGCACTAGGTATGTTTTCCACACTTAGTTACCAATATAATCTGTTTTCTATTCTCTGCATGATTGATTCTTCTAGATAATTTTATAACCTCCTTATTCTTTGTTTATACTCCGAACATTGTTTTTGTTTTGCAGTTTCTGTTATAGGTTTAGCCATAATGGCTACCCTGTTTGTTCATGAATTGAAGTATTATCTCACAACTAATACAGTGCATAAGGTTTGGATCGTTCTCTGTTTTTTTTCTTTGAATATTTATATTTAGTTAATATACATACATGTATTCCATGATTTCCAATATAGGTATAATCCGTATGAACACATAAACACTTTGTTTTTAAGGAAATTTAGAAAACATACGGTATTTTAATGATCAAATGATGTAAAATATTAAAAATTGCCTTGCTGGAATCAATATCGATAATCAAAACAAAAACCTATCCGACAATTTTTTTAGATATCAATAAGTTTTTCTCATAAATAAAATACTATACAGGAAGGATATATTTTCTTTTTTGATAAACCTACACAAGGGGAAACATACGAGGCTATGAGTGCATGTATTATTTTAATATAATAATATGTAAAATAGTCATTTTATTAATATTCTCATCATTGGAAGACATGGTTGGAAGTTATTTTCCTGTAGAAGTAGAAGCTTTATTTGTAAGAAAATAAGAAGCTAAAGAAAGCAAGAAGACATTGCTGGATCACTGGAACTATAGAATCATTAAACTGAACAATGAAACTCTAACACTGACCGGAGGAACTTGCCTAAAGAAATTGAGGTCACTGACTTAAGGATTTCAAGAAGGGAAGGAACCCGAGAAAAACTGCAATATATGTGATTTAAGTCTAATTTAATTAAGTTAGTCAGTCGGATACTCGGATCCGCCTGATCTGATCCAGCACATGGACTGAGGTTACATGGGACCTCAACTGTGCATGCTCGTATAAACCTTGGAGGCTTGGACACATATACAAAGAGATATTCTTTAAGTAGCAAATAATAGTGATTCACTGATTCGTAAATCTTAATTATTTAACACTTAACCAAATGCATATTATATCAATTATTCTAATTCAAACCAAATCTAAGTCCCACATTGGATGTAGTGTTATACTTTGATAAGTTTATTAATGTGAATCTGATATACATGTACTTTTTTTTCAACAGATGGCAGTAGATCTGACGAGAGGAGAAACACTTCCAATTCATATAAACGTTACATTTCCTTCATTGCCTTGTGAAGGTTAACCATTTTCTTCTTCTTTTTGAACAAATTGTTTCATCAAATGTACATGCCATTTTAGATACTTAAAGATTTTCTTCTTCTTTTGCAGTTTTAAGTGTGGATGCAATTGATTTATCCGGAAAACACGAGGTTGACTTGGATACAAATATGTGGAAGGTAATTTATGTTCTTTTGGTGATCTTTTTGGTAAAAATTGATTTATTATTTTTTGGTTTATCTTATCTTAATTTATGCATCTGACTTTTTTGATTTTTTTCTAATTCATCTTAACTTAAGTATTTTTCTTTTTTCATGCATACATTCTCATACCTTGATATACAATATAAGCTACTTGTTTACATTATATTTCAGTTTGGAAAGCATTGTTTTTATGATATATTTCAATTATAATTACAGCTTCTCTTGCATCTTATACTTTTCTTCTTCTTTGTCTCACTTATAGCTTCGCCTAAATAAAGACGGAGTTATCATTGGTAACGAATACATTTCAGATCTTGTTGAAAAGCAATATACCACACATGATCATGATGCTGGTAAACTTATTTGAATAATTTATATGAATTTTAAACTTATAACTTATTCTTTGATAGCATTTAATTTGTAAAATATTCAATATTAGCAGAAGAAGAGGCTCATTTATATGTTACTTGGCACTAAATTCTCAAATCTCAAGATAATTGAATAATGGATCCCATCATTCTGATCTTGTTTAATTGCTTTAAAATACATATTCTTTCTGTATCAATCAGCACTTCCAAGTCCCAAGTTAATATCCATCCTTTATTTTGTCTGTGATTTATTTAATTCTGGCAAATTATTCTGCTATCATTAAATATCTTGAATTACACCTGCTCACATATTTTTTGTCTATTGTGTCTTTTCTGTAGGAAACAATACCGATCATCATGATGGTTTGGCAGAAAAAAGCCATAGCAATTTTTTTGATTCTGAATCTCAAAAAACGATAAAAAACGTTAAAGCAGCTTTAGCAAATCACGAGGGATGTCGGGTATGATACATTGCCTCTTAAATTATAATAGCTAAATATTTAAATGTGTACAATATAAAATCTTGCCAATAAACTCTCAGTTGCCACTCGACAGGTTTATGGATTTTTAGATGTTCAGAGAGTTGCTGGGAACTTTCACATCTCAGTTCATGGGTTAAATGTTTTTGTGGCACAAGAGGTGGTCTGCCCTTTAAAATCTTTAGCCTGTGATAATTAGTATATTTTATTATTTTTCAGTTTAACTACAATTAAATAACTCATTATATTTATTTATTTATTTATTTTCACAATAGATTTTCGGTGGTTCAAATAATGTCAATGTCAGCCATGTAATTCATGATTTATCGTTTGGCCCAAAGTATCCAGGGATTCATAATCCATTGGATGAAACTGCAAGGATTCTACATGACACAAGTGGTACTTACAAATACTATATTAAGGTACATTGTTTACTTAACAACCAGGACTTCATCTTTTATGATAGATTGCATACAAAACTACAAATTCATTTTAACATAACAAATACTAAAAAAAGAGAAACTTCTAGGTTTTATAATATACATTTTTTTCCCAGACATACATGAACTATATGATAAGCAATCATAATCTATACTCTGGGTTAAATTCAACCATACATGAAGTATTCTGTTAAATTCAACTATAAACTTTTCAAAACAATCACCTGGGTTGAAATTTGAAATTGTCATGGAAGCCAGTTTTTCTAAGCCAATTATTAATTGACATTGCTAATTATAATAAATGTTTAGGACTTTTAGGTTTTTCTTATACTAGCTTCTACTTTCGCAGTCGTTCCAACAGAATATAGATATCTCACGAAACATGTTTTGCCAACAAATCAATTTTCCGTGACAGAGTATTTTCTTCCTATGAAGAATTCTGACAGGAACTGGCCAGGTGAGTTGTTTTAATGGTTTGATATAAACTGCGTTTTACCATTTATAGCCTCTTAAGGCACATTTTCATTGTTTGAGATTCTCGAAAAGATTGATTCTTAGAAATGTCATAATCTTGTTTTATTAAAAATCAAGGTTTTTTAGTGTTTTTGTCTTTTTGATAAGTTTACCCTTGCCATTTCTTAATTAATTTTCCTTCAATTCATGGTTTCACATATAATAAAAAATGAGGAACAAAGGCCATGATTTTTTTTTTGCATGAAGTAAAGCTTCCATTATTTAAAATGAGGGCAGCACTCTTAAATATACTTAATATATTAGAGAAGAAAAAAGAAATAAGGGAGTTGGGGTGTAGGTCCCATCGACTCTCTCCTACATAGCTATAGCACTTAGTGATCAACTGATCGTATATAACTATGTGTGCTGCTTCGGGAGGTTGGTCTCTCAAACTTGCATGGTGTGGTGTCCTCCAATTATGAACAGTCATTCTTGTAGATCTCTGATCTAAATGAAATGAGAGGTTGATGTCTCATGCAAATCATTATTTTGCATCAAAATATCAAAAATCCAAAACAAATGCCTAGTTACTATTTTTATACGATTAAAATTTCATCAAATGGAGGAACGAAACCCATGAAGACAATTACAATCAGATGATATTAGACGTGGTTATTGGTTAATAAAAGCTCTGTCCACCCTACTTTGCTTATAGCTCTCCAACAGAATTATTGGACTAAATAGTAAATTCACCACCTACAGATAGTATCTCCAATAGCATGGCTGAATTTATGGCAGTAATAAATTCAGCTGGTCCACCTTGAAGGTATCTGCCTGATCCAACCCTTTCCTCATGCGTTCTGATTTCAATAAAATCACCAATAACCACCAAACACTGGTCATAAACCTTCTGACTTCTGGCTTATGAGTTGAAGAAGATTCCATACCCTCTTTCCTTTCCATTATTGTCATTACTGGCATATACGACAGTTTGAACTTCGAAGAGATGACAATGACATGCCAATCGAGTTCTTGAACCTGGCATGGATCAATTGCCCGTGTAACTTAAACGACCACCTCCCAAATGGGTTTTCTCCATCCATTTCATATGGAGTCAGTTTGGTGTCAGGGTCAGAGAATGGGGATAAGTGTTTGTGAAACAATCCTAATTTTTTGAAAGTGCTTCCTTGACCTGAATACCTGATTGATTGTGAGTTGCTTCACCTTGATTTCTAGAGCACCAAATATTTCAATTCTTTTCTTGTTTAGAAGATCTCTTAGCTCTGTTTGAACTTCAGAGGGGTATCGAACATTCCACACTAAGACAGACGTGGATAATTATATTGGAGAGGGTGGGGTTATTCAAAACCCTTTGCAGTCATTATCGTGGAGTCAGATAATTCTCTATCTCATCATCTTTCTACGAATTCTTCTATGGATTCTTACAGGTAGAAGTTGGGTTCTTCCCAATAGTGTCAGGGATGGTTCTCTTTTTTTTTGAAGGACCCTCTGTGATCATTACCGTGGAGTTAGAGCTATTGAAGATTTGAAACGGGTCAAACAGACTCTCATGATTTTTCTATTAATTCTTCTATCTCTATATTCTCTCTGTGATCAAGTTGGTTTCTTCCCACTAGGGTTAGAGGTGATTTTGTTCTCTTTTGCTGGAAATTCAAGTATTCAACCATTTGTTCAACCAGTAGCCCTCCGTTGAGCTCTGTTAGTTAATTATTGAACATTCAGTTTTTTTGGATAAACTGGATTGTCGAGTAATTAGGCTTATGCCATTATTCAGATCGAAATTTGATTCATGTAAATCTTCACTCTCTGAATCAGTGCAAGTCTCTGCTTCCAACTCAAATTGGAGTTCCATCTTTTGATTCACTGACTCTTCATCAGACCTTATGAACTCTTCTGTCCGTTGGATGAAAAAAATCAGGGAGATTTGTTGTAATTCACTAATTCCTCTCGAGGAAATTGATGGAACCCTAGGTAATGAAAGGTTTAGGGTATTGATGATAGATATTTTTAAAATTAATTATAAGTATAAAAATGTTAAAAGTTTTTTTAATATTATTAAATTCCTTAGAAAACCAAAATTATAGTTGAAACAGTGTTAAGGAATCCAGTTCCATTTTTGATTCCATGTTAAAAGAGTCCAGGATTCACGAACAATCACCATTAGTTCTCAATCTGTGTAGTAACTTATCTTTCTTTATTCTCATTTTTTCCACCATGCTGCAGCTGTTTATTTCTTGTACGACCTTTCACCTATCACAGTCACAATCCAAGAAGAGCGTCGCAGTTTTCTGCACTTTATCACACGACTTTGTGCAGTGCTTGGTGGTACATTTGCTTTAACAGGAATGTTAGATCGATGGGTGTACACACTTATTGAATCAGTAGCGAATCCAAAGATCAGGCATGTTTCAAGAAGATGATCCATGTCAAGCACTGGACGAATTGGAGTTACATAGTTCCAAATGTGCAATTACAAAATGAGTTTAGCCTTAAGTTCTTTAGTCTTGAATTGTTTATTTATGTGGGACTGAAGAGGTTTGATTGTGAAAATGAGATGTAAATTACAAATTTCCGAAGGATGTTTACGCTATTTATCAATGTTATTTTGGATATTTTTTAAACAAAACCAAACAGAAAATATTACATGCTGATTCAAATTTCACAACTATACAAGAATTTATACAACCAATTAAACTAACATTGTGATCCTGTAATTTCAACATTAAACGACGAAAAAAGTCTTGATTTTCACCATAAATGATAATCTGAATTTAAATCTGAAGAAATTAACATGAACTCCATGTTTTCATTCAACAAATTGAAATATTGAGTTACATATCGAGTCTTGATTGTAATTTAAGCATGTTTCAAGAAGATGATCCATGTCAAGCATTGGACGAATTGGAGTTACATAGTTCCAAATGTGCAATTACAAAATGAGTTTAGCCTTAAGTTCTTTATTCTTGAATTGTTTATTTATGTGGGACTGAAGAGTGAAGAGGAGGTTTATTGAGATGTAAATTACAAATTTTATTTTAGATATTTTTTAAACAAAACCAAACAGAATATTTATTACATGCCGATTCATATTTCAACGATTATACAAGAATTTATAAAACCAATTAAACTAACATTGTGGTTTGTGATCCTGTAATTTCAACACTAAACGACGAAAAAGTCTTGATTTGCACCATAAATGATAATCTGAATTTAAATCTGAAGAAATTAACATGAACTCCATGTTTTCATTCAACAGATTGAAATATTGAGTTACATATTGAGTCTTGATTGTAATCCAAGCATGTTTACAACATATCAGTTTACAACACGATAATGTGAGTACTTGAACTAGATGATAAAAGTAAAAGACATAAGATAATAATCTTAATGTGAAATTGTGTACCAATGTAATCTTACTTAAAAATCTATATAAATTATTAAGTGTTCAAAGGATAAAAAATTCATGAAACCAAACATAAAGACAAAAATTCATGAATATTAAAGGTGAATAAATATATAAGACGTTGTAAATATATATTTCTTTTTAAAACAAAAAACATGGCAGTTTTGTTCCAGACTTCAGATAAGATATAAGGGAAATTGAATTTATTTCTTCCCACCGCCAGAGACATTGAACTTGAAAAATATCACATCAGCATCTTGCACGACATACATTTTCCCCTCTTGCCTATACTTGCCAGCAGCCTGCCGCAGACAATGAAAAATCATTAACTATTTGAGTATATCCACAATGAAAGTAAAGAAATGAATTGGTCGATCGACGATTCCTTGGTAATATTACCTTCACTGCCGATTCGGTTTCATATTCTTTTAAATCGTCAAACTTCATAACCTGGAAAAACATAATTGATAGATATTAGATAATAGATATGACATTTCATTTGTAAATAAAAAATTATTTTGTATAAGAATTAAATATTTTTCATTAATAATAATAAAGAAATACAAATGGAAAAGAAATAAAATATGATGGGTAATAGAGTAGTTTCCCACTACCATCGACTTTCTCGTAGCTTGAATTCTTATTGATAAAGTAACTAAGAGTTAAGCTTCAGGAGGTTTGTCTACGAAACCTGTATAGTAGTAGTCTCTCCATTTGTGAACCACAGTCCATAAAATAATCTGATCTATAAGAAAGACTGAAGTCCTTAATGATGTCCAGAAAGAGTCTCTGGAATCTGGATGCCTAAGAGTATATCGACGTAGCCTTCTATTCCTTTCGGACCACATGTACTAAGTCCCCCCCCCAGTTGTATTTCAATGGATGTCCCAAGAAGGTGATTGTATCAATTTTTGGCAAGCTTCTATTAAATCCCCTATTTTGATATCTGAACGGAAGAAGTTTGAATTTTGAAATTGTCCAAAGAGCCTGATTAAAAAATTCTGAGTTTTAGTAGGAGTTTCCTAGTGTAATCGCAGTTAAAAAACAAGTGGCAGATAGTCTTATCCTTCTGTTCACAGAGGAGGCATGTATGTTGGATTGGGACCCCCATGCATTGAGCATTACTAGAGTCTTAATCTGTTCATTTTTATTCTCCAATGGAAGATTGAAAATTTTGTACCCTGCATTCTAATCATTGGTTGATAGGGTCTTTAGAATCAATTATTTCCTTCCATTGTGCTAAGTCAATGGTAGATCTGATTATGATGTTTTGCAGGGCATTTCATTTTACATATCTCCTTTGCATCCATCCGGACAGATTTGACAGCTTCCCCAAATTATGGCAGCTTTCTTGATTGGGGTAGCTTTGGCTATTGTGTGCAAGTTTTAACTCTTAATCCCCCTTTTTCCTTGGGTAGTATCATCATATAGACCAAGGTATCCATTTTCTTCCATCTCATATAAATTGGTATGCCAATTTTTGGATTTTCTTATGGACCGAAGATGACAGAGCAATCCCTTAGGCCCAATACGTGTATATTTCTCAGACAATATCCAATTTACAAGTTGGATTCTTCCTCCATAAGAGACATTTTCCACTCCATCTGGAGAGCATGCCTTCTATAAACTGAATAAATTTCCAACATTGATTGTATGATTTCTTTTCCCAGTTATTGGAATGCCTAGGTAGGTGATTGGTAGTTTAGAGCAAGCTTTTTTAGGTGATCATGCGGCCTAGCTCCTGTAGACGATCTGCTTTCAGGTGCTGGGCGGGTTAGAATTTCTCTAACCCAAACACCAGTTGGATCCATCTAACCCAGATACATCTTATAAAAATGAAGGTTAGGATTTTAAAACCCTATTCCCTCATTTCTCCCTCATTTCCAGCCACTTAATTTTTTTTTCTTCCCTCTCTTTTTCAGGAAGCCATTTTCGGCGATTCCGGCTTGCTCCGGCGAACGTCGACCTCTCCCAGTCCGTCCAGCCCTATTTCCCACTCCGACCAGCCCTAATTCCTACTCCGGTCAGACCTAATTCCTACTCCGGTCAGACCTAATTCCTACTCCGGTCAGCCCTAGTAATATTAAAAAAAATACAGGGGAAATTATGCAAAATATCCATCCTTTTTTAGGCGACGCCTAGGCTATCAGCTAGTAATTTTGTAAGGAGTTTGTACATTAGATCAATATAGAAGATGAACCCAAAGTCTCCTAGTTTAGAGGTTGTTGGTATTTTGAGGATAAGGGCAATGAAAGTATGGAGAATCATGCAGCCTTTAATATAGGTTCCATTGAAGAACTGCTTGATACATTGCATGACTACCGTCTTTATTTCAAGCCATAATTTCTTAAAGAACTCAGAGGTAAAGCCATCAGGTCCAAGTGACTTCCAAAACTGAAAGGAGAATAAAGTTAATCTAACCTCCTCTTATAATGATTGTTGTGTGAGTCATGAATTCATTAAGGGAGATACTATTTTTGGAAAAATCACAGGAAAGTCTGGAAATAAAATTAAAAATCTATTTATTTAACCAAATTTAAAATGATTCCAGAATCCAGATACTTTAATACACATGAACTATATGAGAAAGAAAAGCTGAGAAAAGTATATTGTAGTGTTGTAGATATGTAAGTACGATTTAATGAAGAAAGAATGATTGATATTAATTACCTCAGCACATATGAAACCTCTTTCAAAATCAGTATGGATGGTACCAGCAGCTTGAGGAGCTTTAGTATTACGCCTAATCTGCCAGCATTTTACCTGTGAAAGCATTTAATGATTAAAATAAAAGTAAATAAGAGAATTGTGTAATTGCAGAAAGATATCCTCCATTATAAAAAAGAATTGTATGCTTATTATTTTTTTTTTGATGAAGTTGAAATTTCATTAGGAATGAAATGGGCCTTGTCCAATATTACAAATAAGGATAGTACAAATAAAAAAAGAAGATTCCTTAATAGACAAGCACTGCACCAGGGAATCGTATACTCATTTAGTTTTTAAGATAATCGAAAGGGTTTTTAAGATAAAGTGAAAACTGAAAAACTAACTAACCAAATTAAAAATAACACTGAAAAGAATTTACATTATTTTTAAAAATAACACTGAAATGGACTTCGAATGAATATGGAAAGAACAAGAAAAACAAATCAATATTTATTATATATACATAGAGTAAAAAATTACCTCATCAGGACCAGCAGTGAAGAAGTATATGAGGTTGATTGAACTAAATCCAGTTTTTATTATCTTCGGAAGGGCACTGTGACATCATATAAATTGTATAAATTAGTCCAACACCATAATTCCGGATGCGCGCGCATATGCGCCAATGTGCCTTGGAAGCATTCGATTTTTTAATTTTTTTTTTTTTATAAATCTTCCATCATCTTTTTCTCCATCTCATTTCAGAGATTAGGGTTGTTTTTTTTTAATTAATTTGTTATTTTTTTAGGGTTTTCGAAATGGCTGAATTTAATGAAAACAATGAGGGTGAACCCCAACCTGAACTTATAGATGTAAATTATTTGTTCTATAAACGGCTAAAGAAGACACAGGATCACCTATAGATCGTATTATGTATTTTAAGTTTGAACTAGTCTATATGTTTTGAACTACTTTAACTATTTTGATATATTTTATGAAGTAGATATATTTTAGGTATATAAAAAATATATGAAAAACCTTTATTTTTTATATATATTTACGAAAATGCCACTGGCGCAAAGGCACGCTTTTGCACGCAAAAGCACGCAAAAATTCAAGTGCTCCAGGTGGTGGCGCAGAGGCGCATCCTGAACCTTGGTCCAACACAACCATATTAATTAATCCCTGGCCATGCGATGAAGAAAATGACCCAGTTTTATGTGAATGTTTGATAATATTGAGATGAACCAAGTATGAAACTGCAAGGAAACATTCATAAGCCGCACATAAAATATGTAAAAGAATTAAGGAGCATAGAATGTAAAACTGATCAGTTTCTTGTTAATTTTCCTGGTTTAGATCCTTGTATTTTTCTTTATTGGAAAAAAATCTGTACTTTATTGCCTACCGCCCTACCCACACAAAATGAGAAATTGAGAATGGTTCTCAAGACATTTACCCCTCATCTTTTAGTTCTCATTCTCAAAGGTATATTCCTACAGAGTTCATTCTCATCAATACATATTTCCTATATATATTCATGCTTTCTACTTATCATCAAGAAATTCAATGAACATTCTAATTATAGATATTCAAACTTGCCTTTGTAACTTATTTTCCTCACAGTATTTAGCAGATTCATCCTCAGGCATATCTGCAAGAGTTTTCTCCAAAACACAGCTAAATGGAATAATAGGCTCAGCACCATGTGCTTGTACCCTGCAAAACAACATAATATTTCTTTAGAGGTAACGAAATATATATAAATGTGAGAGCAATACAATTTATAAAATAAAGAGAGCCCCTGCAGTTCAGTTAAATATTTGTTAATTCCATTTTTTATTGAGAAGTGAAAAACATAAAATCATCAAGAAGTTTTTACAGAATCATAAGATTAATAAAATGCTTTTTTTAGCAGTTAAAATATTTTATTAGTAAAAATGAAGAGAAGTGCCCTACTACATGGAGAACAAAAAATAGAAGAATTGGGAGAAATGAGATAGTAAGCCATTGACACTTTCCAATTAGATATGTAATATAATAACAAGAGAATGAGAATGGGGGGAATGGGGGGTAACTATGTAAATTACATAATGTAATTATAAGAGAATCTAATTATCTTAAAGATTTAGGGAGATAGACAGGCCTATTGATACTTTCCTTTATAGCTATGCATTTATGACACCTAATGATCATATAACTAAGCGTGCTGCTTCGAGAGGTAGGTCATCCATACATTCAGTGTAGTCTTTTCCAGTTGTGAACAGCAATTTTTCTTATGGACTTCACCTCTGAAACTTTAAAAGAGAGGCCAATATCCTTAATGATCTAGTGATTCTAGTCACTTAGCTGTATGCTATCACAGAACTTATTTAATAACTAAATACTCTAAGATTTCATGAAGCAAGTGGATTCTTTGATTTAAAGAATACATGCAAAATCAATTCATTAAAGTATTAAACATATCTTTATATCCAGATCACTGACATACCAGGCATGTATCTTTGGCAAAAATTTATTCTTCTTTCTTTGATAGTCTCTCTCATTCATATTAACCTAAACAATAATTTTTGACAAAAAATATTATTTAAAACAACATTTTTAATCAAGGAAATATTTCAAAATTAGAAGAAAAAATCACCATTTTAGAAGCACTAAAGAAATATATCTTGATTGAAAAATATAAACTTACTAAAGATTCTACATTACCAATTTCTGTATTTGCAAAATTGGGTACAAGACAAAATGTAAACTATGAAATTTATTTTTTGTTTAAATAATCAGCACGTAGAGATAAAAAATAATAATACCAACAAAGGAATATTGAAATGTGTATGTAATGACTTTGTATTTGCATGAGTGCCTGGTTCTTTTGGTGGGTGTAAATACAATGTGAACATATTTCGTTTCCATCATAACAAATCTGATTCTTGGAAAGTATATATCAAATTAACAAGGGGAAATAATGTAGGATTTGGCTGATCTGTAATTAACAATGACTGAGAAGGTGAACTTCTCAATCGGGGACAGTGATAGGAAGGAAATATTCTTGGAATCCAGCAAGAATATACAGAAAATAGCAAGATAAGAAAACAAGTAGAAGGTCTGTCCCTTTTATACTCACATCATAGGTGATGGACAACCCTAATGATGTGAGTGTACAATCCTTCTAGAGAGAAGGTTGTGAGGCCCAACCTTGGTCAGGCCCACCACTCATCCTTTGCAATATGCTCATTCCAATATGCTTGGAATGTGCATTGATATCCTTGGGACTATTAACTTGATGGTCTGCATCAGGAAACCTCAATAAAGTACAAGATTTCAACTAATATTCAATACATACCAGATAGACAACAGGCTTAGCTGTAAGTAGTTGGAAAGTATTCAAGATTTCCACTTCAGCAGCTTTCCATTCCCCAAGGCGAACATCTTTGCCATCCTGTAACCATGCTTTAACCTAAAACAAGAAATTTAGACATATTCAATGAATGAAAAAGATCTAATGGAATGTAAACAAAATCACAAAACGAATATTAAGAATTAACTTTAAATCCACATCAAAATGACGAATACCTAAAGCACTGCCAGTGGCGCAGTGCTATAATAAGAGAAATGAAAGAGTTCATCCATAGACGTTTAATGCTAATTTAGTCTTATTCCTTTACTGTCTCAAACAATCTACTTTTTATGTCTCAAACAATCTACTCATTATAGTTTGAGTATCGCGCGAGATATCGCCCATAGCGTGGGTAGCTGGCATATCTCCCCGCGCTATGCCTATCGGGCCTTAGGTGGATCCAGGTCAGGATCCGCCCGAATGCCCAAATAGAGTTTATAAATATAAACCTATTTCTCCCCATTTTTCCTCTAACCCTAATCTCTGACGACCGTCCAACTTACCTCTGACGAACATCGAACTTCGGCGACCACGCTCCGGTGATCATCCAGACCAGTCCGGCGACCGGACAGTATGACTCTCCTCCTCTCCTCTCCTCTCTTCTTTGTTTCTCTCATTCTTGATTTGTTTGAATCCATTCTTGATTTTCTCATCTCCTACTCTTTTTTTTTTGTAAACCCTAGATGTTTTTTGAAACAGATTTTTTATTTTTTTGAATCCATTATTTCATTTATGATTTTCTCATCTCCTCCTCTCTTTTTTTATTTTTTTGCAAACCCTAGATGATTTTTGAATTTTTTTTAAACCTATTTCTAGAAAGTTGAAACAAATTTTTTATTTTTTGATAAACGATTCTTGAAGTTTATTTTTAAACCTATTTATTTGAAACAGATTTCTTATTTTTTTTAATTGATTCTTGATGTTTTTTTAAACCTATTTTTTGAAACAGAATTCTTATTTTTTTTAATTGATTCTTGAAGTTTTTATTTTTTAATCCTATTTATTCAAACAAAATTCTTATTTTTTTAATCGAATCTTGAACTTTTTTTTTGAACTATTTCTTCAAACAGAATTCTGATTTTTTAAGAGTACCTTAGTATGTCGTCATCAGAAACAGGATCTGATCCTATTTATGATGACAATGAAGTCGAAGACTACTTCTCAAGTGACGAAGATGCTGTTCGGGAAGAGCTGGAAGCTGAAGTTCGATAAATTTCGGATGTAGTGGTTCCTATTGTCAACATCCGGATGTAATGATCTTATGCGTTTTCTGAATTTAGTTTGATGATGGGAACATTTTGGATCAAGAACTCCTGAATCAAGGAACTATGCCATGAGGATCATCGGACTTTGTTGTTCCGCATCCAGTTGTGAGAGGAACTGGAGTACGTTTGAGCATGTGAATATTATTCTCATTAATATGAATTTCTTAAATTCAATTGATCTACAATTCTTAATTTTACATTCCCCAATTGCAGATTCATACCAAGAGACGTAATCGATTGAAAATCGAACGACTAGATGATCTGGTGTTTGTGAATTTTAATAAAAAGCTTGAGGAACGATTACAAAGAAATATAATGCTTGAAGAAGATGGCAAGGGAAAGTTCGACCCCATCCGTCTAGAAGAATTAAATCTTACAAGTGAATGGATGACAAATATTGAAGGAGAATATGAGGAGTTTGTATACACTGAGGAAGGTTTGACATGGAGCAGGAGAGCATCCCGAGCCTTCTACGAGGAGTGGCCAAGCAAGACCATTCACTACTCAAGCTCCTCTTTCTGCTGAAGTTTGTGAAAGATTTTGACGAACCTACCAAAGAAGTAAAAGAAGGATGCAACCTCAAATGCTAGAGGAAATTGAAGAAGAATAGATTTGCATCTATAAGAAATTTAGAGTTTTGAACTATCATTTTGACTCCTAAAACTTAATAATTCTAAAATTAATGATTACACTTGATCACTACTCTTAAGTTAAGTATGATATTCACTATTACTTTATAATATACCGAATATATAAAAAAAATAAAAATACACTTGGCACTATGTAGGCGAGATGGCGCGCTATCTTCCCATAGCGCCAAGTGCCGGCTCTACGCGCTATGGCGCAACTCAAACTCAGTATATGACACTGGAATACTAACTTGGATGTTAACATTTTCGATATTTAGAAAACCCATACATTTCACAATTCACAAACATCTGTAAAATTGCAAAAAAGGATGTCAACAATTATCAACACTATGAGGCAGCACCCCTAGCTATTTAATTACTAGAAGCTAGAAGCCATGCTCTATACGAAAGGCTGAGAGAGTCGATGAATCTTGGCCCTCTTTTTTTTAGTATTTCCACTTGTAATCCAGGGCACTACACCTCATTTATAATGAAAATAATAATTAATTTTACTAAAAAAATTTATTAACACTATATCAACATTTCAGCACCAATGCCCCATACTATCATTTTAGTACTTTTATTAGAAAAATTAGATCAACCTTTCACTTTCCACAATCCATATTATGAAATAAGATAATGTAACTCTTAAAACAAAACTGTCAGAATCTTGGTAAAAAAATCCTCTGTTGATTCTACAAGCCCAACTTGAACCAAAATTACCCAAGAAGAATGAAGGAAAACCCTATGCATTTGTATATATTAGTGTTGAGAAACTTGGTCTGCCATTTTAAGCATGGTTTTACATGCGGCCAGGTGTTCATGCGATGGATCTGGCCGAATGAACGCCTAGGTTACCTAGACGTCGCCTAAAAAGTTCGCCGGAGGAGGCCGGAATCGCCTTGCGACGTTCGTCGGAGGTCGGCGCCGCTTGTTTTTGCCGTTCGCCAGAGGAGGTGGCCTGAAAGGAGGTGAGAGGAAAAAATAGATGGCTGGAAATTTGGAAGAAAGTAAAAGAAAATGGGACAATAATGAGGGAATAGGGTTTTAAAACCCTAACCCCTCATTTTTATAAGATTTAATGGGTATATGGGTTAGGCGGATCCGGTTGGATCCGCCTAACCCGCCTAGCGCATTAAGGCAATCGCTTACATGCGCTAGGCCGCATGATCGCCTAGACAATCGCATGAAAAACTATGATTTTAAGTATTTGGAATGCTTAACGTAATGTCAATAAGTCATACACACTTTTGGGCATAGATTTAAAAAGCGGAAAGCGCTTCCTTTTTCCAGGAAGCGCTTTTTCTGCTCTGAACACTTTAGTGCGCTTTAGAGCGATTAAAGCGGTAGTGAATTTCGTAATTATTTTTAATATTAAATATTAAAAACCAATATTTAAATATTAAATATTAAGCGGTAGTGTCATAAGCTTGGAAATATTATGTGACAGGCCTTATTTACGTGTCATATGCTTATCCTTATGACAGAACTCTATAGAATAGATCTCTATAGGATAGAATAAAACTCTATAGCTTATCCTTATCCACTATACTTATTTACGTGTCACATTTTCTTAATATTTTACGTGTCTTGGTTTTTAATATTTAATCCATCAACTATACTTTTTATGACACTACCGCTTATACTTATTTACTACCGCTTATACTTATTTACTACCGCTTAATATTATACTAGAAAAAGCGATTTGAAAAGCGCTCATGAATAAGCGCTTTTCAGCTTTAATCGCTTAAGCGCCGCTTTTAAAACTATGCTTTTGGGTAAGGTGGTCAATGTTCAGTAATTGTACGATATACTATGGGAATGAACAAAGTTATGTACAAAAGCCTTTATCTGGAACATCAGGGCTTGTCCAAAATATTGTATCAGAGCTTGCACACGTTAAATCATCTATGGAATTTTAACTTTATTAAAATAAGTTATGCATATGGATTTCTTGTTTTATGATGTGGTATTTATAGCATTTGAACTGCTTAATATTATTTTTCAAGATTGCATAGGGATAGGACATATCATAAATGTAATTAAACATATAGTCATTGCCTCCATTTCTGCCTCTGTTAGTACCATGTCTTCCTCTGTTTCTCTGGTACTGAATCACATTTTCCTGCTCTTCCTCATCAGAAAAATCAGAAAAATATTGTTGTTGGTCTCTCGTGTATGGAACTTTCTCTTGTAGGATATGTTGTTCCAATCTATCCCGGGCAGTTGTGTTGGTTCTTGTCCTGTTCTGATACTCTCGCCTGTTGTGGTGTATGATCGGTGCTCTCTCTTGCTGTTGTAAGCTCAGAAAACCTTCTCGAACGGTTGTTGACAGGTCCGTCAATGCCTTACTGAGCTGGTCGAACTCTTCACGAGAAACAGGTGTTGTCATCGCCAATCGATCAATTCCCGCCTAGACTGATACCAATTAATGTAGGCGATGATATGGGTGAAGAGAATAATCAGAAAAAAAAAGGGGATGAAAGGAAAAAAACAAGGAACAATTACCTGTTCACAAATTCCCTGTTTGTATCTCACCAACAGAGATCAAATCTTGCATAAAAGTTAACTCTAATCGAAGAATTAACCCTAAATTGCCAGATTCGAAAATAACAAGAAAAGGCAAGAAAAGATAGAATACCAAAGAGCAAATGGGAGTTACCTGGAATAGGGAAATTAACTCTCAAAAACTGCTGCCTCTTTGTTGTCCACTCTTATTTATACTCTCATGGTGTAAGAGTGGAAATTCCACCATGAGAGTCCAAGCCCATTTTATTGGGCTTGGTCCATGGGTCGAATTAATTCGAACCCATGGGAGATGAGAGCTTGGTCTGCATCACATTATGACATCTATACCATGAGAATGATATACAATAAGGACAAACAGAAATAAACCTTTGCGCAGCACTCATATTCTACTTTTAGTTGCTTATCATTGCTCCTTTTCATACTTTTCTCAAGATCATCGACCTTTCTTTCTACGAACTCTACATCCTACAGGTGTCAAGAAGAAAATTATTGAAAATAATAATAATTAATAAATATGATCAATATATACAATAATAACGATATAATTAGGATCTACCGATCTAGGGATATAAAATTCAATTTCAAAATACTGCGATAATGTGATGTATGTACACTACAAGTAAAAATGTCAAACATGGTAAACAATGAATACTCATTATTTTTTGTTGGAAAATTATTGAGTTTTTTTTGATAAATTGAAAAAATTCATTGCTGAAAAAAAGAAAGTGGTGGGCATAGCCCAAAGTACAAATGTAGGGAAATGAAATTGCACGCAAAAATGTAAAACATAAGGACATGCAAATGCAGTGTAACTAAGGTCATGGACAGATAGACTAAGGTCTCAAGAGGTTGGAGTCCCACAGAGTGATGGCCTGCAATTCAGTCAGACCGATTGCATTTTTTGTAGGGTGTAGTACCTACCATATGCAATTGCACCATATGGAAAATTACCACAGTTTTGAGAGCGGCGCTTAAAGCTATAAAAACCAAGATTCTGGGTGCGCGCGCATATGCGATGATGCGCCCCCAGAGGGAGATGCGCCAGACCTTAGCCGGATCCGGGTCGGATCCGGGTAAAATCCGACCCGGATCCAGGCCTGTTTTAAGTTATTTAAAAACTTAAAACATTGTTTTGTTTTTATTTTAAAAAAAAGGCAATTTTTTTTATTTTAAGACCTTATAAATTTTTAGCATAAAAATTTATACATTGGTCCATAAAAAGAGCTATATTATTTTTAATATAAGCTCCTCCCACTCTTTAGACTTCATATTTGTTTTAGACAAAATGAATCTTTATTTACAGACCAACCTTCTTTGTGTTTTTTGAATTCTATCGATGTGGGACTAAAAAAGTGTGGTTAAATAAATTATTATTATAAAGTATTTTTTATGTTGTAGATGTATTAAAGAAGGCCCAGCCCAGCCCATTACGTTATTATTTTTTAAAAGCCTCTTGGGTTATTTATTATTTTCTTTTTATAAAAGCCTCTCTTTTATAAGTTTAAAGAAACCCTAGCCATTTATAGAGCTATATTATTACGAAAATACCCCTAAATGGTTAACCGGTTTTTAAACCTTGGTGTGACAATGAATTATAGGGTGTTATAATCATAGTTTAAAAAAGCGGAAAGCGCTCCCAATTTCCAGGGAGCGCTTTTATAGCTTTAACCGCTTTAGCGTCGCTTAAAGCGGTTAAAGCGCTAGTGGCATATGTGTAAATATTTGCAATTTTTTTTAAAATTGCATATATACCCCTGAGATTGCATATATAATTACATATATATATATGCAGGACAGGCTTTAACCCATCAACACTTGTACGTAGGACAGGCTGTATATAATTTTTCATATACAGGACAGCTGTAACCTATCTCAACACTTGTACTTAGGAGTGTCCAACTGTAACCTCGTGTGTTTATATACAATACACAGCTAAAGCGGTTAAAGCTATATAAACAGCTAAAGATTTATCTTAGCTATATAAACAGCTAAAGCGGTTATGGGTTAAGCTATATAAACAGTTGGACATTTTTTAGCTGTAACCTATCTTAGCTGTTTATATAGCTGTAACAGGCAGCTGTAACCTTGTGTATATAACATTAGTCATAAAAATTGGCCTGAATCCGTGTATGTAGGCAGCTGTAACCTTGTGTATATAACATTAGTCATAACACTTGTACTTAGGAGTGTCCAACTAGTGAAAAAAATTATTAGTGAAAAAAAGCTTTACAGCTTTAATTAGTGAAAAAAAGCGTTATGCAAAGCGGTCCAAAAAAACCGCTTTGCCGCTTTAAACGCTTAAAGCGACGCTTAAGCGTCGCTTTTTAATCTATGGTTATAATAGTTAATAAATATATGTATTATAATAATTTTTCTATCCAATATATCTTTAACTAAAAAACTTAATTAATATAATTTAGATATATAAAAAAATATTAATTTCCTATAATTTTATAAATATTTACGAAAATGCCACTGGCGCATCTGAGCGCATATGCTCAGATGCTCCAGGTGGCGGTGCATCGCGCAGAGGCGCATCCGGAACCTTGATAAAAACGGAAAAGCGCTCCTGGAGGAGTGCTTTCTAAATCGCTTTTTTTAAGCGGGTGGTTGGGTCGGCTCAGGTAAATGGGTTGGGTCCATAGTTCAAAAAGCGACAAAGCGCTCCCATTTGCCAGGGAGCGCTTTTTCAGCTTTGAGCGCTTAAAGCTGAAAAAAGCGACAGTGGCATTTTGGTAAATATATGTAATTTTTTCGAAAATTGCATATATACCCCTGTATATATATTTTTTTTTCAAAACCTATAAATATTTGCAATATTGAAAATCCTATAAATATTTTCAAATGAAAATAACATTTCAAATGAAAAAAAAAACATTTCTTATTATTTTATTACACGTTTAACTAGACGTGTAATAAAATAACATTTCCACCTTGCTGGAAATGTTATCTTACTACACGTTTACTCTGCAAACGTGTAGTAAAAAGTGTAAAATAACACTTCCACCTTGCTGGAAATGTTATCTTACTACACGTTTACTGTAAACGTGTACTAAAAACTGTAAAATAACATTTTCACCTTGCTGGAAATGTTATCTCACTACATGTTTATAGTAAACGTGTAATAAAATAACATTATTTTTTACCGTTTACTATTTATAAGCTATTTTTAGGGTATTTTTTCCGGGTAAAACCCGACGACCCGACCAATCACCCGTTTAGAAAAAAAGCGATTTGGAAAGCGCTCCTCCAGGAGCGCTTTTCCGCTTTAAGCTATTAAAGCGTCGCTTTTTAATCTATGGTTGGGTCAACCCACTACCCAAATGAAAGAACTTAAAATCTTTTATTTCCCTTCCTACCCCTCCATTTCTATCTAACTATATAAACTAAATACCCTTCTAATAAAACCCTAATTTCTCACTTTCACTCTATCACTTTTTTGCCCAAACCCTAGACCTCGCCGGAGATCGCCTAACCTCGCCGGAACTTCCTTTTTTCAGCCGTTTTTCTCCCCTAATCTGCACGCCTACTAATGGTATGAATTTCCTCAACTTTTCCATTACTTTCCCTACCTTCAGACCGTCAGAAAAGGGAAAAAAAGATGGCCGGAATCCGGCCTGTTTTGCCGGATTCCAACCATCCTCGATATAGGTGCTCGTATTGATTAGGTTAAATGACTTGTGAAATGACTTGGATGTATTTTTTTAAGATGTATATTTTTTAGATTATAACTTGAATACTATGTTTACAATATTATGACTTGAATTTCAATATTATGTTCTGTTCTATGACTTGTATCATATATTCCTTGATTGAGTCTCGCGCGAGATAGTGGGAGATATCGCCCATAGCGCGGGTAGCTGGCGATATCTCCCCACGATATGCCTATATCTCCTCATTTCTCCCCATTTCACCCCATTTCTCTCCATTTCACCCCATTTCTCCCCATTTCTCCATTCATGATTTTCTCCTCTCTTCTTTTCTTATTTTTTGCAAACTCTAGATGATTTTTGAATTTTTTTTAAACCTAATTTTAAATTCTAAAATTAATGATTACACTTGATCACTACTCTTTAGTTAAGTATGATATTCACTATTACTTTATAATATACTGAATATATATATAAAAATACACTTGGCGCTATGTAGGCGAGATAGCGCGCTATCTTCCGTTATTTCCCCATCTCCCCAAGTGCCGGCGCTACGCGCTATGGCGCGCTCAAAGCTAAAAAAGCGCTCCCTAGAAATTGCGAGCGCTTTTTATTATTTGAAACTATGAAAATTACTGTTATAATGTTATTTATTGTGAATCTTGAGATTGTGTATGGTTTATCGTCCAAAAATCTTCAACAAACTATTAAAGATGCATTGTGATTCTTGTGAAGGACATTTCTAACTATCATATGTCGTTTTGCACTTTTGCATGCAAAGCTCTTAATCTCAACTTATACCATAATGACAAATAAGAAATATTAGAAGTAAATGCAAGCAAAAGCTTCTCCACCTTCTTGAAAGTATGCGCAAAAGACCAATCTTTGCATGACATCTTAGGATATACTGTTACAAATTTACCCAATAACATATCTAAAATTACCAATCACGGGAAAGAAAAAGTCATTTAGACAATGCTGGAAACTAATCCAGTCAATAGAGACGCTCTTAACAAGATGGAGTGGAAAATGTCTTTTCTATGGAGGGAGAATACAACTAGTTAACTAGATAATAGTTGGAAAGTATACTTATTGGACGCAAGGTATGGCTATCCCTGATTCTGTGGCTAAAAAGGTGAGAAGGTTAGTCTATAGATTTATATGGGACGGAAGGAAAGGGATCCCGTGAGCCCAAATGGTCCTTCCCAAGACAGAAGGGGGTCTAGAGGTTAGAGACCTATCTATTTTTAGTATGAGGTTTAGAGATCCTCACCACTACAATCAATATTAAAAGAGCTTCAAAGTACTGGGATAAGAGTGATTCTATTTTAGTAAAATGGATCCAAGATAGGTATATTAAAAGAAAAGCGCTTAATGATATACAAATCAGACCTACTGTGGATTCACATTTCTGGAAAGCTTTTATCTCAGAAAGGAATATAGTTGATAAATGTTTGGACTGTAAGGTCAATAGTACGATTGTGTAGAGATCTGATACTCCGATAAGCAAGTTGGGGAGAATGGTGGAAAATATTAGAGATAGAAAGCATAAAGACATATTAGCTGAGGGAATTTGGTCAAAGATGCCGACAAAATTCTCTATTCTCTTGTGGAGGGTGAAATGGGATCACCTAGTTGAAAAGTACAAGCACCTTCTGCTTGCTTGTTATGCAATGTGGAAGATGAAACCAAGCTTTTCAGACGACCAGGCGATGCCTGGTAGGCCTGTAAACGAACCGAATTCGAACCGAATACCATCATATCCGAATTCGAATTCGTTTAATATCCGGATATTCGAATTCGGTTCGCTTACTATCTGAATTTAAATTTTGATATCCGAATTCGATTATTTTAACCGAATTCGAATTCGAATCCGAATATTCGGATTCGAATAATATTTATATAAAAAAACATTTATAAAAAATATATTTATATAAAAAAATATTTATAAAAAAATATTTATAAAAAAAATATTTATAAAAAAAAATATTTATAAAAAAATATTTATAAAAAAAATATTTATAAAAAAAAACATTTATAAAAAAAACATTTATAAAAAAAAACATTTATAAAATTTAAAAATAATAACAAATATATCCTGTAATTAAAAAATATTTTTAAAATTTTATAAATAGACCCTTAATAGTAAATAATATTAACAAGTTATATATAAATTTATAAATTATAACATTTAAAGGTTATATATGTAAATTTATATTTTATAATAATATAAATATTTAATTTAAACGAACCGGATACCCTGATATCCGAATTCGGTTCGTTTAAATCCGGATATCAAAATTGATATCCGAATTCGAATTCGCTTATCCGAATGCGTTTAGTGTTAAACGAATTCGAATTTCAGATATTCATTTACAGGCCTAATGCATGGGTGCACATATGCATATCCCTTTCCTGGCACATATGGTGTGAAAGAAATAGAAGATTAAAACAACACACCCTAAGGCCTCCAGAAATTGTCAGCAGAGAAATTATAAAGGATGTGAGCATTGCATATGAATCTACATGCTATAAGAAGCACAATCTTTCACATATTGAAATACAAGCTATACGCTCATGGGAGTCTAACCTCTTGAGACTTCAGTCTTTGGCTAGTTAGTTAGGGTCATAGCGTATAAGAGATAGACAATGTTTTACATTTAATATTTTCACATTTACTGTATTTGCATTTCCCTATATCTGTAATCTTGGGCTATGTCCAACCTCCTTTTTCAGTAATGAAAGCTTTTATTTTTCAAAAAAAAATTAATATATTTTAGTTTGTTTCTACCTCAAAACTAGTCGTCGTGGAAGGGGAAGATTGGGGGAGAATTAGGGAAGGTTTTGGGGCATTGTTTCCACCTCAAAACCAGTCACGAGGGGAGGGAGAACGGATTAGGGAAGATTGGGGAAGGTCTTGGGGTATTCCTTGCGTTTTCCTGAAAACAAAAACTTTAAGTGAATTGGATCTGGGTCCAGAACTCCAGATCCGATCTGAAACCGATTAAGGCCCATTACATGGAGGATTGGAGGCACCTAAAAAAGCACATCCAGGTAGTGCACTTGTGCGTAAAGCGTGTCCTTTTGCGCGCGCATTTACAGCCTTGAGCATTGCAAGTTTTTTGTACAAGAAACTCCAGTGCAAATGTGCAATAGTGCACAAATATGAAATATATACCTTGAGTCGTAATTCTTCAGTTATGACCTCCAAATCTCTAACAGGATCGACTATGTCATCAACATGAATAATGTCTGGATCTTCAAAAGCTCCTAAAAGATATGCCACCGATATTATTAGATGGTGAATGAATCAAAGGAAATAAATGATTAACTAGGCAACATTACAATTTAGTGAATTTACAACAAAATAAATGTGAGTGGACTAGGAAGGAAAGAAATATGGATCTTTCCTACAATTTAACTTTTTCAGAATATTTTCCCACGGAATAATGTATAATTTTTTTTGTGGAAATGCAATTTGTAATTCTATTTTTTTCATCTTTCTAGGGTTTTAGCTTAGTAGATTCATTTGTACCTTTTACATTAATACAAAACTATAATATATCGAATTATAGATCACAAAGAATAATATTTCTTAGTATTATTCATAGCGAACAATTTAAAGAAGAAAAAAAGATCGTAAAAAAAAATTGACATGGAAAAACTTGGTGTGTATCAACATACTTAGAACATGAAAAATTCCATCAACGGCACGGATGTGAGACAAGAAGTTATTGCCTAATCCTTGTCCTTCATGAGCCCCACGTACAAGTCCAGCTATGTCATGTATTTCTAAAAAGGCTGAAACCTGGGCAACCATCATGTTATCATACGATGAATAAATGGAAGAACTAGGAAAAATATATTAATAAAATGCACAGTCAAAAAATGTTATTAAGTATCATCCATATATATGAGAAAAATATTTCAAAAGATTTCAGTCCGTCATTCACATAACAAAAAATTATCAAATATGTGAAGAGTAAATTTTGAACATTGTTCATACATGAAGAATATTGATTTATGTTTTTATGTGTACTGCATTGCATTACCACTGCATGGGAATATGGGATAACTGAAATATGACAAGAGAATATGTCTAGAAGCTAGGATACTTGGGTTGTACGCGAGTATATTAAAAATATGAAAATAATATTCATTTGCAGTTGAGTAGTACCGAACTTGCCTCGCTTTTAGGCCTGTATGTCTTACACAGCCAATCAAATCGCTCATCAGGAACATAAATTCTAGCTTCATTGGGCTCTATAGTACAAAATGGAAAATTTTCAGCAGGTATAGATAGCTTCGTGAGTGTGTTGAAAAGAGTTGACTTTCCAACATTCGGTAAACCAACCTGTGTCAAATAAAAAACATAAATCAACCAGCATACTAAAATTAATCATCAATGACATCTAAAATCTAGAATCCTAGATTACAAGAATATCACACCCAATCAAATCTCAATATCGTATTCCCAACTTAAGCAATAGTGAACAACCAATATTTCCCAGGTTATACACTTCGATCCAAAGATCTAAATTATTTTCTTAAACGAATATTAATACGAATAAATCCATCGAAGACAGCTTACAATGCCGATCTTGAGGTGAGAGGAGAATCGCCCCAAAATGGACTTCTCGACGACGGGTTCCTTCGATTTGCTGGCCTTGGGTGCCATTTCCGAATGATAAAAATCTGGTGAAAGTTTAATCTAAGCAAACAAGAAGGTAGCGGTGGTGGTGTGTTGAGAAGAACGGAGAAGAGCATAGATTCAGCAGCATCAAAAGATAAACTGTTTATTAGGGTTTTATAATCGGGTGATAACTAGCCCGATTAAATGATAATTTCGCCCGTTTCCCGCGTTTAGCTAACACCAACTCATAGGAGGCCCTAACATTTTCAGTGTCTCATTTTTAGATCGCATCAGTGGATGCCGAATAATTGCCGGGATTACGATGTCTCATGAGATCTGGGCTTTCGAGTCTAGAATTCACGAGATCAACACTGCTGATGGCAACGGATCCAGCAGCGGAGTCGTCCTTGGAATAGATGGAGGGGCTACTTCCACAACATGTGTCTGTATGCGGAGCGGAATAATGATCGACAATACAGAGGTATATGACCCTAAATCGCTACCTATCCTAGGACGTGCAGTTGGGGGGAGCTCAAATTATAATTCCGTCGGAGGTAATTTTTTCTTATATTTGTTCTGCACAGTTATTCGATAATTAGATTTTCGATGACACGTTTTATTTAAAATGGATTAGATTAATATTTCTGTAAATGAGAAATTTATTGTGCCCAAATAAAAAAAAATCATTGGACACTCAAATGGCTTTATGAATTATGATACAAAGAATGTACTTACCTAATGTTAGTACCATTGGCTGTGTTAAAGGGTGTAACAGCCAATGAACAACTGACATCTTAGGAGGACATGTGATATTGATGAAATGAAGACACTTATCTCGCATGAAGGGAAGCTGGCAATAAGACCAGGTTAACTAGGGGAACTCTTATAACTAAACATCTAGAGGAGTTAGAGATAGGTTGTATAAATAAAGTTCAATTCTTTGGAACCCATCTTATTTATTTATTTTTGGGTTCCAAACAACAGTTGGTTTGGAACCCATCTTATTAGATATATGATATACACGTGAATTATCTCGAGAATACTTGAGCTTTATGGAAATTAATAAACCTAATTGAATGAATTGAAATACTATAGTAATTGTATTGCAGAATCGAAAAAATTTACACAAACGTTTCACAAGAAATTGAATTAGGAAATAAACAAAATTGGAAAGGAAAAATAGTTTGAAAATAAACAGAAAATAAAGAGAATCAGAGCGAAGAAGAAGATCGTCGGAAACAGACGTCGACGATCGAATAAAGTCGAAGGATCAGAGAAGAAAGTTTATTTCAAGACTGTAGAAATGAAAAAAACTGAAACTGAAAACTGGATTGAACTTCTTAATCTCTAACTCTTCTGTATTTATAAGTACCAACCAATTCAGTTGGGTTGTCGAATCTCATAGATCTGAACCGACTAAATTGAATTTATCAACTTGAATCTTCATATGCTTCAGACTGATTTAACACCTAATTTGATTTTTTTTTTTAATTTAGGGCAGAAAATGCAAAGAATAATATACTAGGTCACATTTTTTTAAAACAAATAACATGATTTTCTAGAATAAGTTAATAATATATTTATTTTATTTTGCTGTAAAAACTTTCATTGCAGCATTTCTTTTAATTTAAGACTCACATTTTTAATTCAATATTTTTATAATCTGTGGTTCTCCTATCATAGTATAGTGCTACACTGCTACCTGCTACACGATACTGGGATTCTAATACAATCTTCTAATCAATCTTGCCAAGGTATTAAGGACTCAAGAAGAGTATCTCCTTATACCTCATCCTTTCATTGCATTTCTTTTAATTTAAGACAAATTTGCAGTCATCGTGTATCTTTGCAGTATTCTAGGTATTTGCAGCCATTGTAATTTAATACAGTCTTCTTGATTCACACTCAGATCTTCTGTCATAGTGCAGCACTGCAGCCACTGCCTGAAGATCTGAGTACTAGATTGAAAAGAAGAAGAAAGAACTTCCTCTTTGGATCGGGGGAAAACAGATCTTGGAATCCACCAAGAGCTTGAGAAGAAATCGATAGAGAAAGTAGTAGAATAGTAGAAGAAAAAGCAATAGAGGAAAGTAGAAGGAATAGTAAAAGTAGGGAGAGAATAATACCTTTGCACAATAATCAATAATGCTCTCCTCCTTTGAGCCCATTGCATTTATACTCACGTCATTGGT
The DNA here is from genome assembly GCA_001185155.1 of Zostera marina. Lineage (NCBI taxonomy): Eukaryota > Viridiplantae > Streptophyta > Magnoliopsida > Alismatales > Zosteraceae > Zostera > Zostera marina. Next base: position 353,110 of record LFYR01001212.1, on the reverse strand, counting down.
AAATGGGCAATCCAAGACAGAAGTAACACCCACTTTAAGGAAATATACAAAATCTCCCCTTTCCCAGACATTCCCCCAGTGCCATTCCCAAGGATAGTATCTCCAAAAATGAACAAATGGCTGATACAACAACCCACAAAGGAAGAGCTTAAATCCACGTTATTTTCCTTCCAAGCTGGTAAATCACCTGGTCCAAATAGGTTAAATCCACATTATTCTCCTTCCAAGCTGTTAAATCACCTGGTCCAAATGGGTTCACAGTCGCATGAGTTGAAACAAACTGTGTTGACATATGTTAAAGTGTTAGACAATTCTTCAATGGCAACCCTTTGTGATGTTGTGAATATCCTGGAAATCGGGTTGAAACAGGACGAAGAGAAGAAACAAGTTTCTTCAATGGAGGAAAAAGGGAAGATTACTTGGAATCCACCAAGATTTAGATCTAGATCTAGAATGGCAAGAACAATGAATGATAAAAAAGAAAAACAGTAAGAACGTAAAAAGAGCAACCTTTTGAGGATGTGAGCATTGCATATGAATCTACATCTTATAAGAAGCACAATCTTTCACAGATTGAAATACAAGCTATACGTTCATGGGAGTCCAACCTCTTGAGGCTTCAGTCCTTGGCCAGTTAGTCAGGGCCATAGCTGTATAAGAGATAAACAATGTTTTTACATTTACTGTACTTGCATTTCCTTATATTCTGTAATCTTGGGCTATGCCCATTCTCCTTTTTCAGTAACAAAAGTTTTAATTTCTCAAAAAAAAGAAGAACGTAGAAAGAGGAGATCAAGAGTTAATTACCTTGATTGACACAATATTCGATAATAATCTTCCATCCTTGGGCCCATTATATTTATAGTTTTATACTCACATCAATGGTAATGGGCAGCCCATTTGATGTGAGTTTGGAATTCCTTGAGGAATGTGAGTTGGCTTGACTAAGGTCAAGCCAACTTGAGCCCACTCGAAAATTATGATGCCCTGTAGATGCAGGGTTAATAGTATTCTCTACTGCATCACTTTGTTAAGATCCTCAAACCACACCTTTATAACTCTAATCCCCAAGAAACCCAAAACTTAATATATCAGACTTTAGGCCAATCTCAGGTGTAAACTTAATATATAAATTACTAACAAAGATCCTAGCAGATAGGATAGCCAAGGTATCCTCGGAGCTTATTTCTCCTCATCAAACAACTTTTATAGCTGGGAGGAACATTTCAGATTATACACTTCTGGCTGATGAGATAGTACATGACTTTGGTAGGATTAGGATACCCAGAAGGTGTTGCCTCGGTATAAACCTCAAAAAGGCATTTGACACGGTTATATGGCAAGCCATTATCTCAACACTGGAAGCCATGGGTTTCTACCCCTTACTGTGCAAATTGGTGCACAATTACATCTCTACTGTATCCTTCTCTGTATTGGTTGAGGGATCCCCCACTCCCTTTTCTAACCACAGAGGAATCAAACAAGGAGACCCCCTATCACCCATTCTATTTGATCTGGTGATGGATGACCTCAGTAGGTTGATTGAGAAATAGGTTGAGGACAAAAAGATGAACACTTATATTATAAACGGGACAGTCTCTATCTCCCACCTCATATATGCAAATGATGTGTTGATATTCTCTAAAGCAAACAACAAATCCTTGGGGGGGCATCAAAAGGATTCTTGCCTCATTTTCGGTTTTCCAATTACACTGGCCTGGAGTTAATCAAAGAAAAAAGCTCAGCAACTTACTCAAAGGTATGTGCTAATGATCAGGCCATCCATGGCTCCATGCCATTCTTAATTTCCCTACCAAACACCTCCCAATTAATTATCTAGGCCTTCCTATAACTGGAAGGAAGAAAACACAGACTATGTGTTAGAAATTAGTTGAACTAATTGAGAAAATGCTAGCCAAATGGAAGGGTAGATGTCTATCATATGCGGATAGAACCCAACCAGTGAGCTGGATTTTTTTAGGTAAGTTACAATACTGGGCTAATGGCACAATCCTACCCTGTATAGTAATCAAAAAGATACAGAGCTTTGCATATAACTTCATTTGGAATTGCAGGAGGTGTAGTAGTGGGGAAAAAATGGCTCTGCCAATAAGGAGGAATAGGGGTGAAAGATTTCTTCGCTACAAATGCTACTGCAATGGCCACCCAAACAACTCCATTCTTGCAGAATGGGTGAAAACTAGATACGTTATGGGGAGAAGTCTAATAGGGATAGAGTCTAAACCCACCATAGACTCTCATATGTGGAAAACTATCTTGGCAAACAAAGATATAATAGGGTCTTGCATAGAGCCTAAACAATTATAGAACTACCCAAATACACACATCTAAGCAATCAGAAATAATAAGACTCAAAGGAATTATCCAAGGCATAAATTCAGGTATCTAGTCCAAAATGCCCCCCTAAATTCTCCATGTTCTTATGGAAAGTCAAGGTCAAAAGTCTCAACACCCTCACTAGGATATAAGGATGGGCATCAACCTTCAAAAATTTGCCCCTTTGTTGGCAAGAGGATGAGATACTACAACATCTCTTCTTTAATTGCCATTACTCCAGAAACCTCCCTATGGAGGTCATCAGTTGCCTCAACAATGCTATTTGGATACTTAGGGGGCAAGACCTCCCTATGCCTATGGATGACATCACAATTGGTGACATAATGGAAACAATAGAAAAGTTCACACATAAAGCCAGTTGTTGGGGTATTCACTGCCTAATGTTAGCCTCTCTATCCTGACACATTTGGTGTGAAAGGAATAGAAGATTAAAATAAGTAAATAACACACACTTAGGCCCTCAGAAATTGTCAGCAGAGAAGTACTTAGTTAGGGATGTGAGTATTGCTTATTGATGCCACCTCTTACAAGACATGCAATCTTTCACAGATTGAAACTCAAGCTATATTTTTATGGTAGTCCAACCGCTTGAGACACCAGTCCATGGTTAGCTAGCCAAGGTTATAGCCATATAAGAAAGTGACAATGTTTTTACATTTCTTTTGTATTTGCATTTCCCTATATTTGTAATCATCGTGCACTGCCCTACTCTTATTTTCAATAATGAAATCTTTAATTCATCAAAAAAAAAACATACATTAGTCATTAAATTTAAATTTCTAAAATAGTTAAACATTATTATTATTTATTAGTTGGTACTTTTAAATTTAATGGACCTTAAGCCTTAGCACTACATAGTTAATGGGAGAAAGTCAATGAGCTTTTGTTCATTTCTTTTTACTTATGTTCTTATTTCTACACTCTTTGTAAATTGGGCATTGCTCTTATTTTTTAATGAAATTTTAATTGTTTCAAAAAAAAACCTTAGCAATTAGCCTTTTACGATTTTATCTTATCATCTCATTATTCCATATAAAATATGAATATAAGTTAAAGAATAAAAAATAAAATCTAACTTTAGTAATTATTATTAATTATCTTTTTTTTGTTAAAAAACCCTATTTTCCCCACCTTTTAGATCTTACAGGGTCTAGGTTTAGTTGGACCCGCCCCAGACTAGCCCGGTTACATCCCTAGTCACACTAAGCAAGGCTAGGGATCCACATGAGAGATCAACCAAGATTGGACACTCAATAGGGATAGGCAATACGAAAGACGCTACAAGTCGCCAGGGTAATTAAAGACTCCTACAAGAGTCGTCTAACAACTTCGGGTCGTCGACCTCACCAATAGTCATCAACTCACCTAAAGCAACCAGCCACTAAAGAGATGATTGCCAAAGTCTATCCTATAAATAGGCCCGGTGTCTCCCCAAGAAAGGGGTTCAGAAATTGGATAGTAGAATATGCTTCCAAGAGAAAACGACACCAACATTCCTACCCCAGAGACTCCCCTCAACAAGTGAGTGACCGGTGGGTTTGACACTTTGACCTCAAGTGTATTTAAGTTTCAAATGAAACATTATGTACAAGTGTGGACTTCAATGAATAAGATGGTAAGAATCATAGATGGATATTAAAATGTGTGCCTAACTGCAAAAAATCAGAAAGATTAATCCCACTTTCTTAGCTATTACATTCAATTATAAGGATGACAATAAGTCGATTGGATTTTACAGAAGTTGCAGCCAAGAATACTCTTGAGCAAGTTATGGCAAAAACCCTTGAAAAATCTGGAACCAATCGTTTTGCTGTTCGAGCTATTTGCTTGGGTGTTTCTGGTGTGAATCATCATAAAGATCGGCAATGGATATTGAGTTGGCTCAGGTTGATTTTCTAATTTGACGTACATCCAAGTTTGTCATTAAAGATTTTAAGCATAAATCACAATATAATGATTATAATTATAATCTATGTCAAAATCACATAATATTTTTTATGAATTCCAAGTTTGTTTTTATATAATATTTTTAACAAGTTATGGTTTTATCGATTTATCTATGTTTTTATATATTTGTAACAACTAATTAATAAATTTAATAAGCATAGGGTTATAAAGAACTCTCACTTATTGCTAATATTATCTTTTAGGATTATTTTTTTTGCTTGTAGCAAATCATATAACATTTTGATGTCCTTATAAGTCATTATGCTTTCAATCACCATCACATTTGTTTTATTGCTCATTTGGCATTGCTTATTTTCATGAAATTTGTATTGCTCTTAGTGTTGTTTTTATTGCTCATTTGGTTCTAAATTACTATTTCAATCTGAAATATGTTTTTCTTTTCTCAAATAATTAATGATATCAGTCTCTCCTTTCAACGGGAATGTCACGAGAAGAATTGTTGTCACCCTTTGGAGACGTCTACTATGGAAGTATAAGAGACCAACCTCCTGAGGCAGCGTGTCTAGATATTATTATAACTAAATTATATAGCTAATTGGAAAGAGTCAAGTAGTCAATAAGCTTTTAGCTCATTTCTGTTTTACTTCTCTTTTTTGTAATTCATTTTATCTCCATGTAATCAGGGCACCGCCCTTCATTTTTATAAATGGAAAAGTTTAATTGCTTCAAAAATATTCATGTTTGTATTCTTTTTCATTGATCAATTCTCACAAATTTATATTCCTTGATTCTTTATTTCCAGAGATATTTTCCCTGACCATGTCAATTTCCTTGTGGAAAATGATTCTGTTGCTGCTTTAGCAAGTGGAACCATGGGAAAACTTCATGGATGTGTGCTAATTTCTGGTACTGGTTCCATTGCTTGTGGTTTTACAAATGACGGAAGAGAGAGTCGAGCAGGAGGTGCAGGTCCCATCTTGGGGGACTTGGGAAGGTTAGTATATTTTTTGAAATAGAAACAAGGAAGATACTGATTGTTGATTGATGTTTCATTGTTATTATCGTTTTACATAGAAGAAGATATCCGTAATTTAGAGAAGAGAATGATACCAAAAAAAAAATCTATAGAATATGAACATTTTTTGTTTTGCAAATGGTAATTTTTTATTTATTTACTTTAGTGCTCATGGATATTGAACCCTCAAGCTTTTGTTTCTGACAAGAAGGTCTTTACTGTTACATTAAGTGCTTAAATAATATAAGAATATATCTATTAGAATCTACCCAAATCAATTACTGATTTATAATATAAGACCATATCTAGATTCTAGAGTATATAATTTGTAAGTCATATCTAGAATACACTAACATTATATGTTTTGCTATTTCGTTGTCTCCACTTTCCATCGTGTTTGATTTTTCTTGATATATAAATAGTTTAGAGTTGTTAAATTTATCACAAAAGTAAAGCAATTTTTTTTTGGTTAAAAAATTTAAGCAATTATCTATTAGATAGAATTTTGTATTTTTCACTTTTTTAGTTCTGACTACAATAAGAATTTTCGATTTTTTAGAATCCTAGACTTTCCCGTGGTTTTGCAACCATAAATAGGAATATATGCAATCACGTACTTTTTTTTTGAAAGCACGTACTTTTTTATTGTTTTTGAGTATAATGGTTATTATCTTGTTTTCTATTGAACTCTACAAGTTCACACAACCACACTTCATTGGAGTGCAACAAAGTACATTTTTAGTTTAGTTATGTGCCTTATTTTTTAAGCAACATAGATTTCTGAATTATATCGAGACATTCATTTGTTAAATACAAATTATTATTATTCTGCAACAGAATGTGTGGGTTTATTTGTTTTTTTAAAGATGGTCATCTTGATTTTCAATTTGCAGTGGCTACGGAATTGCAGCACAGGCATTGACAGCGGTAGTGAGGGCTCATGATGGGCGTGGTCCTCAAACTATTCTTAGTGAGAATATTCTTCGCTCCCTTGACCTTTCTTCGCCTGATGAAATAATAGGGTACCTTTCATACACTTCAAACTCGGTATTATTGTTAGTTGTCACTTGTCACATACATGCATTATTAATCAACTTTTGGGAAAATATCTAACTGTATTAGAAGGAAGTGTCTGGATAGAGTGGAACATTTTCTGAGCAATCGTCTTCTTTACTTTCAATGATCCTTGCCAATGACATCAACATCTAAGCCATCTATGCTTCTTTTTTAGGTTTTGAGATGTAAGATTATAGGGGGATTTTTTTGGAAGCAATTAACTTATATTTTGTGTGATTAACTTCATTATCATCAAAATCCTCATGGAGTAGGTGGACTTATGCTGATACTTCTTGGGCTCGAATTGCTTCTCTTGTTCCTGTGGTTTTATCTTCTGCTGAAGCTGGTGATGAAGTTGCAAATAAGATTTTACATGATTCTGTACTAGAATTGGCCTCTTGTGTGAAAGCTGTGGTTCAGAAATTAACATTATGTGGTGAAGGTACACATGTTAGAGTGGGATTTTTTATTTTTGTTCTCATCTTGCATTTCATTTTTCTTTACTTTTTACTTCGGAAATATGGGATCAAATAAGGGTTGCGAATTTTCTCAGAAATATGGGATCAAATAAGAGTTGCGAGTGTTGGACCATAGATGGGTAATACACTAGCTCTGACTTTAATTACCCATTAATTGCAGATGGGAACAGTGCTTTCCCTTTGGTTTTGGTTGGTGGTGTCTTTGAAAACAACAAGAGTTGGGATATTGCAAATGAAATTTTAAAATGCATCTTGAAAGATTACCCAGGAGTCATCCCCATTACACCAAAGGTTAGTTATTTAACAATAAAGTCAGCGTTTTAAATACAACCCTCAAATACTTATTTTTTTAAACAAGGAAAAAAACTAAAATTTCTCTGTTCCTTCTGTTTTCATCTTCTGTGCCAATTAATCCATTCCATTTTATAGTAAAAATATACATGGTACTATAGCACCTTATAGCCACATAGTCTGGGTAGCCAGCCAGCACTATGTGCTATGTGCAATTCAAACCTTGATGGTAAAAGATGAGTAATATTCAACTTATCAAATTCCATCCTGATCCTGTCAACGCATGGTCGTTATCTCAGCTTACTTTAGTTAATTTTTTATGCCTCATTCTGTTTGCTCTAGTTTCTATCTCTGCATATTTTGATTATTTTCCTCCAAGATGGCATATACTAAAAATCCAATGTTCTTTGCTTTGGAAACATGTGTTTTCACTTTTCATAATGTTTTGGAAGAATTTCAAGAATTTTTATGCATCATTTTTCCTTTACTGATATCTAAGCCATCAAAAGATATCTAAGCCATCAACATCTAAGCCATCAAAAGATTACACGCCACTCTCCCCCTTGGGGGCTAATATGGAATGCTATTAGGTGTTTGTCGTGGCATATATGGACGGAAAGAAATAAAAGGTATAGACAACACATTAGTAAGCCTCCTGAGGTAGTCCTTAAGGAGGTCATTAAAGACATCAATCTTTTCTTTGATTCAGTGTATTACAAGAAGAGCTATTGTCACCCTTTGAAGACATCTATGATGGAAGTATGGAAGACCAACCTCCTGAGACAACGTATCTAGTTACTATATAACTAAACTACATAGCTAATGGGAGAGAGTCAATGAGTTTTTTGCTCATTTCTTTTTACTTCTATTTCTATTTCTGTACTCTATTTTTTTGTAAACTTGGGATTAGCCTTATTCTAATGAAATTTAATTGCTGCAAAAAAAAAAAAAAAATCTACACGATTAGCTCATGCTTGTCATCTTTTTGCTAGGTTGAACCAGCAATAGGAGCTGCGATGCTAGCATTAAACTCCATAAAACTCAAAGGCATTTTTAACAGCTAATGTTTTTCTTACTAAAAATCAGAAGACATTATTTCATTGAATTTGTTATTTGTAATTTGTAATTTTTTTATTGATATTGTTTGTGTTACAAGGGAATTAACCTAACCTGTTTTTCACTCTACACTTAACTTGTGGGGTAGAAAATTTAAACCGAAAACATTAGAATGAATCATTGTAAAAAATTTAGTTGAAAAATATTGTAAAACAATACCAAACTAATGTATATTAGTCTATTTAACACTTAATTTGTAGGTACTTGTATGCTTAGCTTAATTTGTTGCAAGAACAATAGAATACCAGTATACCACCTTGACAACATGGGCAATGCATTTAATAAATGTCATTTATTTTTATTTTTTTGGATAAAATTTCATTAGAAATGAAAGAGACCTTGCCTAGGAATACAATATATACATAAAATAAAAAGAAAGACGACCCCCTTAACAGACAAGCATTGTTTGTGTAACAGGTTATGTCCTATAGAGGTAGAAATAAAGAAAACACATGAGTAGTACACAGATAGACCACTCAGAGCAGAACAACAATGCATCACAAAATAAAGTTATGAGCTTATCCAATGTCTTATTGCATTCTCTTCAGCCAAACCCAGATCAGGCAGATTCGCTTTAACCTCAAAACAGTTATAACAACATCCACATATTTAAAGTTGTCAGTTTTCCACTTCTATTCCTCACCTCCCACAGGTGCTATGTAATGTCTCCAATTGATGTCCAAAGTAACCTTCAATAGTTTGAGCTAGACTTTAGAAATTGGATACAATCTAACACATCCTCCAATCTAATGTCACCAACCTGTAGTACTTGCAAATTCATATTCCTCCATATAATATGGTTGGTATTCTCAGAGCAAGTTATAAGAAGGTGTCTAAAAAAAAGACAGTTGAAAAAGATATGGTCAATGGTTTTAGACTCTTGGTTACAGAGAATACAAAGGCTAGGAGCAGGAACTCCCCATAATCTGAGGGTGGTGAAGTATGGAAGGTGTCCCCACCTCAGCCTCCATAGGAAAACTGATTATTTATGGGCTTTTTGGACCAGATACCTTTTGCTAGGGGATCAGGTTGCCTAGGAGTTGTTAGTACTTCACAGAACCTTTGTAAGGAACTACCCAATGTTTTTCAAGCGGCCATGTGATAGCCCTAACCGCATGGCCGCATAGGACGCCTAGGCGTCGCATGAAATTACGGGGGAAATTGCAATATTATCCCTATATTTATAAAAATTTGCAATAAATATAGGAGTTTCTAAAAGTTTTTTGACATTTAGAGAAGTTTTTCCTGCACTTATAGAAAATATAGAAGTTTTCCCTATATTTCTCTATTTTCCCTATTGCGAGTAGAGAAAGTAGACAAATCGATCTCAAATCACGAGCAGTGATAGTGGAGAATCGTGAGGAAATCAGATAACGAGAGTAAATGGGTAAATGCGAGCAGATCAAATAAATCACGAGCACTGTAAACCCTATTTTCTCTTAAATAAATGGGTAAGCGGATCCGCCTAACCCGTCCAACGCATGAAGGCAAACGCCTACATGCGCTGGACCGCATGACCGCCTATGCAACGCCTAGGCGTCGCATGAAAAAGCTTGGAACTATCCCCTTTCAACCCAGTAAGACTTAACCTATCAATGTCAGTTTTGCACTTAAAGATGTTTTTCCACATAATGAAATCCCTAGAAGGAGAGACTTAGATATCCCCTAGACTCTTACCCTTGATATATTTATCCCTGATCCAAAGGGATAGGAGGATTCACTGTTGAACCAGAAGAAATGTCATTTATTGCATTGCAAGACAAGGTAACATTTTTCCTATTTTAAGTAATTCTTTAGATCTCTATGTAATCAGAGACTGCTCTACATTATTATTAATGAAAATCTTTAATTGCTTTAAAAAAAAAATCATGCCAAATATTTACTATTTTATTGCATTAGTAGCATGTGTTTCCTCTTCTGATTTCATATTTGAGGGAAAGAGCATAACTGCTTGTCTGTCATAAGTTCTTGATCGTTTTCAATAACTAATTTTTGATGTAAGCTAGCAGCTTTTCATCTGAAAAGTTGGATTATTTTTAATCCCTACTATTACATTTATGGATATTTTCTCATCGATGGTTCTTCAAACACATATAATAAGAATATAAGAATTAAACTTTACAGATTGCTAAGAATGGTATTTAAATAAGAAGACATAATTTCCTTTCTTATATCATCTCTTTTCAATTTTCCTGTGGTAGTATAAGGGAATGGTTTGCTCCATGGAATGTAAAACTTTGGCATCTTGAACCTATAGAAGAGCATGGAGAAAATGAAATATACAAAATTAAATATGATGCTTATTTACATCTCTTACCAATAAAACAATCCAAGATTTAAAAACCACCGGTTAACCGGCACCGGTTAACCGGCAGTGGTTAACCGGCTGACCGGTAGAAAACCGGTAACCGGTTAGTTGGTGGTAGGTCAGCGGGTAATCAGTTCAGGTCTGACCTGGACCAACCCGAATACCCGACCCATTTTTTAAATTTTATGGGTAATTTCATCCTTTCATCCCTTCATTTGTTTGCTACTATATTTGAGTTCCCATATTACATTTCTATTGTTTTTTTGAATTTCTATTTCTATTTTAAATTTCTATTACTATTTTAAACAGGGAAATTTATATAGACTAATATATAACTATGGAAAATTAACATGGATTTATTTATAAACTGATATATAACAGGGATTTTATGTTCGATTTTTTTATACTAATGTGGTGAACCGGTGGTTAACCGACCTAACCAAATAACCGGTCAGTCAGTACCGATTAACCGGTTTTTAAACAAAGAAACAATCTCATTTTGTGATTAGTTAAGCCATTTTTTTTTATAATAAGAATAAATAAAGTAAAATACAATGCTACCAAGGATGAAAGTAGCCCATATAAGAGAGTGACAATGTTATTTCGCATTTTATGTTCTGCATTTAGCTTTACATTTTATGTTTACATTTCTTTACATTTGATGTTATACACCTTATTTTCAGAAATGAAATTTTTAATTCATCAAAAAAAAAGATGAAAATAAATAGTTAATTAGAAGAAGAAAATGAGATATTTTTGTTTAATAAAGAGCATTAAACTTGAGATAGCAATAAGCAATTGATACCTTGTTAAATTTTTTTGCATACAATGCTTCTTTAGTGTCTCACTTGACAATTCTTTAAGGTGTGTTGTGTTCATGTTCTCTCCATAAATCCATTTCCAATTCTCTCTAAGATAAACACATGCAACCACAATCTCTGTTAAACGGTGATTTGGAATGCCAAAAACAACTGCATTAGATACTCCAGGATGTAGAGATAAAATGGCTTCGACCTGAGGCATTAGGTGAAAATGGATTTTAGGTATTTAAATGCCAAATGTCCTATCGTTCTAACAGCTGTGAATATGTAGCTAGTGCAAATGCTAAATTCTCAATGGTTTCATCTGGATGTTTAGGGTTAAGATATGATAAGGTTTTTTATGGAATAAATTTAAATTGGTTTCCAACATTCCACTATATTTAAATTTTAATCTGCATCATATTTGGCATTCGGATCATCAAAATTTCATCTATGGAACAGACTGAAGTAGTTACCTCGTTGGGATATACATTTTCACCTCCACTCTTAATCATGTTTGCTACACGCTCTAAAAGCCATAGATTTCCACTGCTATCCACCCAACCTACGTCTCTTGTGTCTAACCAATCATGTTTGTTAAGAACATACATCATTTCTGCACTGGAATCCCAGTACCCAACCATGACATGTGCACCTCTGGTAAATATCCTTCCAGTGAAAGATGGACCATCACAAGTAATGCTTCTTATTTGCAGTTCAATATGAGGAGGAGGCTTTCCAACACATGAACCTCCAAGGTGTGTTACTGAATCTGAGTCGTGCATAATGCCATCAGAGCTATTCTTAAAAATATCCCCACATTTCATAGATAATGGATCATAAAGTGTTATGAATGTTAGTGATGAACCTGCCTCAGTCATTCCTGTAGATAAGATGTCAAATGCATGAATTTAAACGATTTGACAGAGGAATATGAATCTATAAAAATAATTACGATGATAAGGTAGAAAGCACATACCATAAGCTGAAATAATTGCGGCATGAGGGAAAAAACTGGAAGCATCTGCGATTAGTTTAACCGAGAGACCACCACCACCATTTAGAAGCTTCCTAACAGAATCTCCGCAATTCCTATTCTGCTTCCTTCGGAAAAAAATGAATTACTTTAATTATTGGAGCAGGTGAAACTGTGAATTCAAGCTTGTAAAGCATAGGCTAGTATTTAAACTTTTCTCACAAATGTAGAGTGTTACAATATTTTTTCTCTTTTTGTTCAAGTTGGGGTGATTTTGCAATGCAGAATTTAATCATTATTGAAAACATAGAATTGCAGAATTGCTATCTAATCTTGACATGAAATTCGTGCCAATTACCTTTATTCCTCAAAAAAATTGCTTACCTTAGACATTGGCATCTTTTTTAATGTCAAAGACCATAAAAATCCAATCAAAATCAGATTGGGGTTAAGGTTAACGGATTGAATGTGTGATAGCTGAAATGCTGAACACTTAAACATCCCAAGAGCCCAAGACATCAACCAGGTTGATTCAACCTAGAGCTCTTTAATATTATGGGTAGAGGCATAGAACTTCATAGGAAGAAAAGAATAACGACGAGTTGATGAGCTCGCTCATCTCTCGTAATCTTGCATCTCTCGTAATCTTGCATCTCTCGTAATATTCTCTTGTAATATTGTATCTAGGCTTGGCCTCTCCATTCTATTAATAGAATTTGAAACTTTACCACTTTAACAAAAAAAATTACTTACCTTAGAACTATAATTAGATCAGACAAAATCGCAGGCACAGTGATCAAAGCAGTAACATAGTTGTGTTCTATAGCTTTAACAGCCTTCTTTGCGTCAAATCTTGGGATGAATACATGGCAACCACCTGCCAATAACACTGCAATGCATGATGATAACCCACCAATGTGGCATAAAGGTGTTGTATGAAGATAGACCTGCATATGAAAATTCAATTTTTATTATGTCGGTAAACCACTATATACAATCATCTGTAAATTTGTAACTATGTTCTGTCAAATGTATAATTGAAATTTTTATTCAATTCTGTTGTAATTCCTAAATTAATTTTGACATACATCATTTGTGTCATATTTAACTATTGAAATTTTCGCTTGAGCTTGAACAACCAAAGCCATATGGCTTATTGCGACACCCTTAGGTCTTCCAGTGGTTCCTATATGCAAAATCATGTTTAGAGGTAAGTAAGCTGAATTTTTTGTATTGAAAATACTTTGGGGGGATTTGTCGGAAACTCGGAATTAATTGAGTTTCTGTGATCATTATCTATAATTTAACTGTAATTTATGAAGCAGTGTGGATTTCCAACACATAATAACTAAGCAGCATGAAAGGTGAAATCTCTTTGTGATTAATATTTAATATACTAGTAACTAGAAATGTATAAGCAATTAGCATTAAATTATATTAAAATCCCAAACTTTGCCGACTTTAAAAGTCCACAAAACCACTTGAGCTAATCTCATTTAGTTGTGGATTTTTATGAGATCTTTACATTTTCGTTTAGATTATTTTGGTCATTGAATTAAAATCTTTTTTTTGGTAGAAGTAATTTTTTCCATTAAAAATGAATTTTGTTCAGTGCCGAGTTGCAATAGAGACAAATAAAATAAAATAAGGGAGATGAGTTGCCTCAAGAGGTTGTTCTCCCACATTTGCATAGTATTTATTTCTAGTTGGGAGCAGCAACCCTTCCTGAAATCCTCAGGTTTGTAAGAGACTGTCCTGAATTAAAATCTATTGTTCTAACTTCAAAATATAGCAGTACTCAATGCAACTGAAATAGGAAGTCCCATTCATTTTGAGTTTAGGACTTTGGGGCAAAGAATTTTGTTCGTTGTCGATATAAGAATTAAGGGAAGAAGAAAAAATGTTCGCCATCTGATACCTGATGTGAAGCATATGAGAGCAACATTGTTTGGAGCCCATTGATAGTTGAATGGCGTCATAGGTTCCTGTGATGTTCTTTCGATGGAAAAAACATCTTTTATTTTATAAGAAAAAGGTAAAAATGAATATATATATCATATATGTATACAAAATTACAAACCAATAAAAGAAAGCTAGTGTTGATGTGTTTTCAGATAGAGCATCTAAGACAAGCAACAAAAGGTAAAAAAGAAGATTCTCTGTTCCTGACATGAAGGTGCACTGAGCCACTGACAGACTTGTGAAGACATGAACCACATCTAAATTATTATCACTAAGAGTCTAGGACTGGTGTAGATCTTTAAACGACACACTATTTAGTATTTATTCCCAAACTCAAGTACTCAACCATTCTAACTAGTAACTACTCAAACAATGGTTTGATGTTAAACACGATACTTAAATATAAGGATAGATTTAGGTGAGAACCGTGACATGGTTATAAATGAGATGAGGGGAGATATAACAACTCAACCATTAATTCTTCATTTTGAGATTGGGAAAATCTATTTTTTCAAATCTAGAAATAGAGACGAGATTGATAGATAAAATATGGACGGATGAGACGTTATATCTCATGTGAATCAAATCCCTTAGATTATTAGCTTATTTTAGTTCAACTACCTAAACTATGTTTTTTACTTTTTACATCAGCTCAAGATTACTCAATATAATCTAGTTTATTGTTATGACAGATCTTTTCTGTTGCATTGTCTATAAATAGTAAATACTAGTGTAAGACAGTTGTATTTTCTATTAGACTGAGAATTAAATTTGCTGACCTTTACCAGTGCTGCAATTAAGGATGAACGAGTCCCTTCCAATAACAACATTGAATCTAATAGATGGAATCTTGAGATCCACAACCCATTGTCTGAAACACTCGTCTACCACCAACACCACCGGCTTCACAACCTCTACTGCCTCTCTAGCCTCCTTCAAACTCTACATAATTTTTTTCATCAAGAATATAGATTTATGTTCTTTCTTTTCCATGTTAATTATAACATTAAACATACATACCCAGCGGGGGTTGAGGGGAGCTACAATTCCTCCCACAGATGTGATTGCCAAGAACCACTCCATGTACCACTCACTACAAAACATATGTAAATTGGGTTAATTGTGGTCAGTGAGTGATATATATATATATCAACCAGTGACAGTCACACAGAGTACAGAACCTGTTGAGAGCAGCAATAGCAATGACGTCTCCATTTGAAATGCCTAATTCCGTGAGATCTTTGGTGTGGTCAATTATGCTATTTACAAATTGCTCACCGGTCTTCTGCCGAGTGCCGCTGCTGGAAATCGTGACGGTGGCATGTCGACGAACGGTGAGGATATGACCAATGCATTGGCATATGCATTGGCATATGTGCGGTTTGGGATTGGGATTGGGATTGGAATCCATGTTACTACACTGTGATATCGGTCGGTTACATTTTTTTCTATTGACAGAAATATCTTCGACCATAGAATCAAGATTGGGTTCTCCTATCAGGAAATGCCACGTACACGTAATCCAGACACATCTCTATCTGATTTGCTAGGCTGTGGGATGTGACCATGTGGCTGATGCCACCATGGCCATGCCCAAAATATTAAAAATTTAAAATCATTACATCTTGAATCCTGTTACAAACCGTTTGATTCCAGCAAAATCTGCAATCACTTTGACATCACGAAACTGGCCGCTCCATCTGGTCTTCATGAGCCCTGCGATAAGCTCCGAGTGCTCGTCGCCGTTGGTCTCAAAGCCGAAGAATCCCCCAGATTTCAGAACAGACAGACATCCTTCGCAGAGGTGGAGAAGGTGATGCAAACCATCCTCACCTCCGTCTAATGCAAGTTGAGGTTCGTGTTTACCAACTTCCACTTGTAATCCCGGGATATGTTTGCTCGGAATATACGGAGGATTGCTCACCACACCAGTCAGCTTACCGACGACGTCTTCCAAGGGTTCGAACCAAGATCCATGTCTTACCTCGACTTTATCCTTCAGTCCATACCTCTCGACGTTGATCTCGGCGACTTCGACGGCCGTCTGGCTCAAATCCACGGCGAAAACCTTACCATCTTCTCCAAGCATCTTCCCAATAGCGACCGCAATGGCTCCAGACCCAGTTCCCAAATCCGCCCAAAGCCCACTCTCGGACCCATCAATCTCCTTCACGAAGTCCACCATCATTTCCGTCTCCGGTCTCGGAATCAACACTCCATCTCTCACCACCAATATCAGATCTCGCCAGTGTTCGCATCCGACAATGTACTGCAATGGCCTCCTTTCCTCCACCCTCGCCTTCCACAGCACGTATAATTCTTTCAACTCCACCCTCAACGGCACACGCCAGATCGGATGGGTAGTGCCCAACTGGAGAAATGAGGTGTGCGGATCAGAAGTGGCGTCTTGCAGTAGCCACGTCAGCTCCCGGATGAGATGAGGTGGATCGGGGTGGTTAGAGGAGAAAGCGAGGGACTTGGCCCAGGCATGGAAAGTTTGGAGGTGGGAAGAGGTCGTATTGTGAGATAAGGGACGAAGGAATAGAGGTGCGGAGGTTGTGGTTATGGATAACGGCCGTGATGATGAGCAGAAGCGGATTTGGCCGCGGCTTCTGCTGCAGGTGAACCGAAAGGAACATATTGGGAGACAACAGAACATATCTTTCTCACCCAAAAAACCCATGTGGATGTCCTATAAATAATTAGTAATTAAAGGGGTATTTTTGGTAAGTTAAATTGCAATTAATCAAAGAGGTGAGAAGATGACTCATGAATCATGACTTGAGGGAAATAAGAAAAGACAGCAAAATTCAAAAACTAATATGCAAAAGAGAAGAAACTAATCATAAAATTGCTATTATACCCTCCCTGTACTACGATATATTTATAAATAACATCCCCCCATAAACTAATCTGCATTTGTAATAATCGGCTTTAGTTTATATCAGAATCTTGAGTATCTTTTGGGTTGTGAATTCTTCAACTGTCATCAATAAGTATTGCATTCTTCTAAATTTGTGTGCTCAAAGTTCTATCTTCAACAAGTGTTGTATTATTTTACATTTGTATGCTCCATGTTCTTGGCTCATCAACTTGCCATCAGTTAGAGTGCTTGACTGAACTTCTGTGGGATCTCACAATGATTTATTTATATTCATTCATGCCTCCTCAAACCAATCTTTCATTCTGTAAATATTGGTTTGCTCTACCATGTCCTCAAACACATATCAGAAACAATAATTTGGATAGTTAAGTAGCATTCTGTAACAAGAAAAATAGTTCAAAGAAGTAAAAAGAAGAAGAAACTTAGCTCTGCAAGATAGGCTTGTCATCCTGCAGATGTTTGTGCACTAGATATTTGAATTAATTAAACCCAATGGTGGGTTGAAAAACCCAGTAGGATTCTTATTTTTGCTCCTCTTTTAATATTTTTTTGAGGAAATTTTACTATCACTCTTGTTCCTTAATTAATTAATTCACCAATTCTAATGCACTGCATCTATCTTTCCTTTTACCTGTATCCAGCCTGCTTCTAAATTTTACATCTGCAATTTCTATTTTAAACACTGCTACTGCCATATACTTAGTAGTTTAGTCCATATCCTGTATACCAATTTCATACATGATCATATATTCTATACAGAGTCAAATGCAGACCATAAGTAGAGTCAAATATTCAATTTTTTATATATAAATTTTCAGTTAACATATCTCATTGGCAAACCTGTAAATTATTAACACCTACATGAGTAACATGACTGTATGTTTTATAAACCTAAATGCACCAATAAGTATATATTCTACACACTCATAAGATTAACATAAGTCCACTTAAGAATTGCTTTCTGCCGAAAGACACTGTTATTTCCAGAGTTGAAGATAAGATTAATCACTCTCTTCGATCTAGATCTGAATCTAGATCAATACTCACACGATTGATAATGATTTTGGAGAGAAAAAAGAACACAAGATTTTATAGTGGTTCCACCCAAAATTGATGTACGTCTACTCTATATGGTGTATATTGATAGTGTCTAACCTATTACATACAAGATAGGTTTTGAGTCTCTACATTGATAAATATATATAGTGTTATTATCTTAGGCCGTTCCAAGAAAATGACTCCTTAATTGGCCCATTAATGGGTACCAATTAAACCAAAACAGTCTCCACACTCCTTATATCTCCCAAGTGACTTAAACCTCAACAATCTCCCACTTGAAGCAATGTTCACACCACCACACCATTCCTTCTTCATCAATGATCTCGAAAGGTTCACTAAGGTCATGCATAGCCTTAGTTTTGCAATGTTCATGATTTTTGTAAGCACATCTGCTGTATTTTGGTCTCCACAAATCTTCCTCAGCTCCAATTCACCCTTCTCAATGAGTTCCCTAATGAAATGGTATTTGTGCCTGATGTGCTTGGACTTGGAGTGAAATTTAGGATTTTTAGCCAGGTAGATTGCACTTTGGCTATCACAATGTAGTACTGATTTTTTCTGCACAAACCCCAGCTCTGTAAGCAAATTTTCCAACCAGATTTTCTCCTTGGTGGCTTCTGTTACAACTACGTATTCTGCCTCCGTAATTGACAATGACACATGACCTTGCAATTTGGATCTCCAGCTCACAGTTGTGCCTCTAATGCAAAAGATGTATCCTGATGTACTTCTACTTGTATCCAAGTCCCCTCCTAAGTCTGAATCACAGTAGCCTTCAAGCACCACAACCTCCTTAGTAAAGCACAATCCAATGTATTTTGAAGATATCTCATAATCCATTTCACTGCTTTCCAGTGCTTCTCTCCTGGTTTTGACATAAATCTGCTGACTACTCCCACTGCATGGGCAATGTTTGGCCTAGTGCAAATCATTGCATACATCAAGCTCCCAACAGCTGATGCATATGGCACATTGTTCATCCTCTCTTCCTCCTCAGTTGTCTTAGGAGAGTCTTCCTTTGACAACTTAAACTCAGCACCAAGTGGCAAGTCTGTCCTTCTAATATTTGCACACTTAAATCTATCAAGCACCTTCTGTAAGTATTTCTTGTGATTCAATTTAATGCAGCCTGCCGACCTGCTGATTCTCATTCCCGGAATTTGCTTAGCTTCCCCTAAGTCCATATCAAATTCTTTTGATAGCTGAATTTTCAGAAGCTTGATTTTCTTGATGCTTGAGCTGGCTATCAACATATCATCAACATAAATGGCAAGGATCACAGAAACTTTCCCTGATCTCGTCAGATAACAGCAATGGTCAGAATCTGCCCTCTTAAAATTAATTGAACACATAAATGTGTCAAATCTTTTGTATCATTGCCTTGGAGCCTGCTTCAACCCATAAAGACTCTTCTGCAATTTGCAGACCAGTTTCTTGTCTTTAATGTAGCTCCCCTCAGGTTGATACATGTTGATAAAGCACATAATCTGCTACCAGGGGCTCGCGGTGGTGCGAGGTGATGCCAGAGGCTCTGGAGTCCACGACGTGCGCTCTACGTCAAATACCTGCAAGAAGAGAATAGGCGATTCTGGTGTGGAAATCGGCGATTCTCTTAGTGGTGCTCTGGTGGAGGTAGAACTTATGTTGTGCCTTTGAGTGTCCCCTTGGGACCCTTTTTATAGAGTCTCGGAGGGCCCGATCAAAGGCGGACATCGCGCCTGTTGCCATATTAGTGCGCATTTATAACCCGTTATGGCGTAGGCTGGCGGCAAGTAACGGTCGTAAATCGACGATTCAGGTATGGAAATCGCCTATTTAGGGTAAACTCGTCGAGTTTGAAGGGACGAGATATGCAGTCTACCATACTGCCGATCTGGACCCTAACTCGACGATTTATCCCTAAAGTCGTCGATTTGGTAGTCCAATCGCGATTTACGGGTTAACTCGACGATTTGACAATGAACTTGTTCCGCACCGTGGGAGCCTTCCGGGGGTCCGGCATAAAGCGACGGAACCCTAGTCCTTGTTGAAAGGCGTTGTTGGGAGTAACTGCCGTAATCAGGCATGTCTCACCACATGTAGATATCTTCTTCCAACTCTCCATGGAGAAATGTTGTCCTTACATCCATTTGTTCCAGAAACAGATTTTGAGCAGCAACAATAGCAAGCAATGTCCTGATAGTTGTCATCTTCACAACAGGTGAAAACACTTCTGAATAATCAATATTTTGAACTTGCTGAAAACCCTTCACCACCAATCTGGCCTTGAATCTCTTCTTTCCATCTGCCTCTTCTTTTACTCTGAAAACTCATTTATTATGCAAAGCTTTCTTCCCTTCTGGTAAAACAGCAAGCTTCCAAGTTTGATTCTCTTCAAGAGACTTCAGCTCCTCCTTTATGGCATGCTTCCACTGAACAACATTGCCATGTTTGAGTGCTTCCTTGTAACTTGTAACTTTCTGATTCTCCAACGTCAGTGAGTAAATGAAAATTTACAACAGGAGAAGGATCAAGTCTTATAGGTGGTCTTGATACTCTTGTAGATCTCCTCACAAAGTGTAAAGTATCATTAGCTGTTACTTCACTCTCATCAGCACTAGGTACCTCCTCAGCTTCTCTGTTTTCAACAAGCTCATTATCAGTTCTGACCTCAACACCAGGCTCTTCAAAAAATTCATTTTCAGTTGTAACCTCAGTGCCACTACTCTGAATTTCTTTATTCTGCCAGGTCTAGAATTTCAGATCAACTGTGTTTGCAACTTCCTTTGATGTGATTGGTCTGTGCTTATAGAGATTTGTTTCTACAAACACCACATTTTTGGCTCTAACTACTTCTTTAGTTTCAAGATTCCAGCATCTGTATCCATACTGATTTCTTCCATAGCCAAGAAAATAAGTCTCCACAGACTTAGGATCTAATTTGTCTCTCTTTTCTTTGGGTAATAGGACATAAGCAACAAGGTTTTTGATTTGTCGCATATGCGAGCGCATATGCGACCAGGCGCAATCCCCCCATCGCATATTTATGGGACTTAGCCGGATCCGGGTCAGATCCGGCTTAACCCGACCCATTTACCCAAGTAAAAAATTAAAAAATTGTAATGAATAATATTATTTTGTAACAACTTAAAGACCTTAAAAAAACACTCAATTAAATAAAAAATAACAAATCCTATATATAAGTAAAAAAAAAACTAAATCTGAAAATCTAACCGTTGCCACCTTCCCCCTTGCCAAAAAAACGGAAATCCATTTCTTCCTCCTCTCTTCTCACCTCGCCGGACCTCTCCTTCAAGCTCGCCAGAGGTTTTTACCAACTACTTTAAGGGTTTTTTCACTTTTTTGTAAGTAAAAAAAAAATAATAAAAAAATAAAATAAAATAATGTCGCATATTGGGTAGCATATGCGACCAGGCGCTCGCATATGCAATATGCGACCCCAGGCATCGCCTGATCGCCTGGACGCCTGAAAAAGCTTGATAAGCAGCACATCCAAAGACCCATATGAAAGACCTTTAAGTGACTCAAATTAGTCTCTTTTCCACTCCACACTTCTTGTGGAATTTTAAAATCCAAAAGCACAGACGGACACATATTGATCAAGTAAGCTGCAGTAGTAACAGCTTCTGCCCAGAAGCTTTTGGGCAACCCAGAGTGTATCAACATGCTCCTGACCCTATTGCAAAGGGTCTGGTTAATTTTTTCAGCAGTACCATTCTGCTAGGGTGTTTTTGGCACAGTTCTTTTCCGTCTGATTCCCATCTTTTCACAGAACAATTTAAATTCAGTACTTTCATACTCCCCTCCATTGTCTGATAGCAAACACTTGATCTTTGTCCCTGACTGATTTTCTACCTCTAATCTCCACTTCTTGAAAGGGCAAACACCTCAGATTTGTTTTTGAGACAATAAACCCATATTTTTCTGCTATGATCATCAATAAAGGTAACAAAGTACCTTGCTCCTCCAAGAGATTCCACAGAAGCTGGCCCCCATATATCTGAATGCACTAACTCCATATTTTGCTTCTTTGGAATTTTTTTCTGTTTGAAAAACTTCACAGCCTTCTGTTTTCCAAATATGTAGTTCTCACAGACCTCCAAACTGACAGATTTCAGTTTTGGAAACTTTCCAGCAACTTGCAGTTTCTTCAATCCTCTTTCACTGATGTGTCCCATCCTTCTGTGCCAAAGTGTGGAGTCCTCCTCCTTGGATACAACAGAAATGACATCAATCTCTGAAGGCACTAAGTAAAGTGTACCTGTTTTAGACCCCTTAGCCACAATTATGATTCCCTTTGCAATTTTTCAGGAATTATTTGCAAAGGTGGCATGGTATCCCTCCTTGTTTAGCTGACTCACAGATATCAATTGTCTAGACAGACCAGGGATATACCTCACATCCTTCAAAATCCACAACCCTAGATTTGTCCTGATGTGAACTTCTCCTCTGCCTAAAACATCCAATGCAGATCCATCTGCTAAATACACCCTCTTCACATCTGTGGAGTAATAATTCTTCAACTGCTCCTTCTGAAATGTTGAATGGAATGATGCTCCAAAATCTAACACCCATGATTCTACATCAGAATCAACACTTCTTCATCAGAATTTTCAGAGCAGCTCCCAAGAGTTTCATACTCCTCCTTGTCTTTCTTCTTAAGAGGAGCCTTGCAATCTCTCTTAAAGTGACCCTTGTTGTCACAATTCCAGCAAACAACATTTCTTGCTCTGTTGGCACCTCTGGATTTAGATCTGTTCCCTGTCCTACCAGACTTTGAATATGATCTGCCCCTTCCAGATGATTCAGCTAACAAAGCTGAGGAACTTGCTCCTTGATGACTACTATTCTTCCTCCTCAATTCTTCTCCCAATAGAAGATTCTTCACATCTTCTAATTTCAACTCCTCTTTGGACATTGCACTACTCACTGAAGTGATCAGTCCTGCCCAACTATCAGGTAGTGAAGATAGCAATATAAGAGCATGTAACTTGTCCTCAAAGACAATGTTAATAGAGGACAATTGCCCGATCATTGCAGTAAACATATTAATATGTTCTGTGACTGAGTCACCTTCTTTTAACACCAAATTGAATAATTTCCTTATTAAGAATACCTGATTGGAAGCTGATGGTTTCTCATACATACCCTTAAGCTTGTTGATCAGCCCCATAGTAGTCTTCTCAGCAGCACAAACAAGAGCAACAGATCTGGTCAGACTTAATCTCACCACACTTAGAGCCATCCTATCCATCTCCAACCATTGATCATCGGTCATCTCATCTGGTTTCACCCCCTTGAGTGGTCGATACAATTTGCGTTGGTACAGGTAGTCCTCAATCTGCATCATCCAATACATGAAGTCCTTGCCATCGAATTTCTCAATCCTAATCTTCCCTTTTCTTCCCATTGCTACAGTGTGTGCGTTGCTACAATATTCCGCTGCTACAGTACCCGCCGCTACAATAATTCGCCGCTACAGTAACCTAGGCTCTGATACTACTTGTTATTTCCAGATCTGAAGATAAGATTAATCACTCTCTTTGATCTAGATCTGAATCTAGATCAATACTCACACGATTGATAGTGATTTTGGAGAGAGAAAAGAACATAAGATTTTATAGTGGTTCCACCCAAAATTGGTGTACGTCCACTCTATATGGTGTGTATTGATAGTGTTTAACCTATTACATACAAAATAGGTTTTGAGTCTCAACATTGAGAAATATATATAGTGTTATTATCTTGGGCCGGTCCAAGATAATGACTCCTTAATTGGCCCATTAACGGATATCAATTAAACCAAAGCAGTCTCCACACTCCTTATATCTCCCAAGTGACTTAAACCTCAACAGACACTAAGTTTGTTTTCTCAAACTGCATCATATGATTCATATCCTCTGGTAGTATGCCTTTTCAACATTATTTCTGTTGTCTCATTTAATTTATCTGTGATCTTCTTCTTCTTCAAATAATCTACTATGTAAATTCTTAATTATCTCTAAGGTAGTTTTCGGACCAAAGAGAGACCAATAGAGGAATGAGTAATTATTTCACACTTTCTCAATAGAAATGTAGTCAGAGTGACAATCCACAGTGGATGATAGCCTACCCATTTTTGAAATATATTTACCATATTATTTCAAAAAAAAGAAGTAATTATTTCTAACTTTCTCCATCCCGTAAACACTTATCCTGAGAATTGCACGACAATACATAATAATTCATATCATTGTTTTGAATAATAACAAGATTGTAATCCAATCAATCCAATATACGTGATGAGAAAATATGCCTTATAAAGTAACAAGATTTTATTGTTATTTGTTAAAATAATCCATACATACAGTGTTATAATGTAATAAACAAAGCCCGAAGAGAATTTTGATGTCCACAATGGAAGTTTTATTTATTGTGGAATCCAATGGGTTTTTCAAGATCGGGTCTTTGATCCATGATCTTTGCAGTTGAATCATCTGGGAATGCATCAGGGTAGGTGGCTGATAGTTTTGCCTTCATATTTCTGACCAAATGCAAATGTAAGATTATGACAAGATCTTTAATTTACAAATGCTGTTTGTTAACTTAAAAAAATCTTTACAACAATAAAAAGTTTTCCTTAAAATATCATTGAATTCACAAAAGCAATACTGTTTTAAAAATTGAAATGCAAGTGTGCGACTCTGCCTATTAATGTTTTTTCTTCCATACCAAACGATAATGAAATGGTGGATAATAATCAGTTCATGTCATCAGAGTGTTAGGCTACCAAGAATGAAATACACAGGGATAAATGCAACTGGCAGTCAAAATAGACAAAATATGGCATCAGAAGTGTCTGATACTGCTGAATGAGAGTCCAAATGCCAAAAAATGGGAGATCACTCCGACACTAATAATCAACAGTATACTGCAATAACCGCTTCAAAACTATTTCTGTGAGGTAATTTGGATTGGAATTATATAGGGAGAAATGTAACTTGCAGAACAAAATGAGTAAATTAGTAAAATATGGCAATCAAAAGAGCATTGTGTCGGATGCTACAGATTGGGAAGTTAAATGCCAAAATAAGTGAAGTGGATGAGCCAGGGCACAGGATATCATTTTGAAAATCAGTCACAATTTCAAAAATCAAAATAATAATACTTTGGAATGATTAAAAGGGTCGGAATAGCCGGAAAGAGATTAAAGAAAGACGAAGAATGTGAAAACACTCAGGCTTAGATTATTAACATCCTTCCACGAAATCACATCATTTTGGAAGTCCATGTACGAAGAGAATCGTGATATAATTAACATACAGGGTAAGAGGATAGTGGAAAGAGATTAAAACACGAGTTATTATTTTTTTTCGTTGCATGAAACTACAGAAAAAACCATGTATGAAGCTAAAAAACTGCAGAACGATATACATGGTGCATAAGTCATACCTTATCTTCAAAAATATGTAATCAAGATCTGATTTCATGGACTTGAGGATATGTGTATTTTTGGAGAAATCGCCAGAAACATTTGAATAGCATCGTTCTGAATAGTCATTGAAATGCGTTAACACTGCATTACTATCTTGTAATCTTCCTAAACTGCCATGAGATTACATAAATAGAAAAAAGAATGAGACAAAATGAGGGGAAAAAACCTAACTTTTGAACATGCTAAATTGCTAATAAATCTTGAAAAAAATATTTAAAATCAAGAACTATTTATCCACTAAAATGACAACACAAAACAGTGTACAATTTCATTGTAGTTTGATAAAATCAAATGTGAGCATGAAATGAAAATTAATTGATTAGGATTCAACAACAGACGATGATGCCTTGATGGCCAAAAAATAAATCCAAGAATTAGGATTTACGAACATTAGATGTTGCAGTTGATGCACCGATCGAATTTGATCAGTGTCGATTAGGGATTTGAACTGTGCAGAAGCTTCAACGGCTGCAGACTCGACCACTCCCTTCTCCATCCCGCTTTCCTCAACATTCACTTTGCTCCTTCCCATATTAATCCACTTAATCCCAGGCCCAAATCTCAGAGCCCAAAGCCCTTTAAAGGTCCATGTTTAAAGTTCAAAGAGGGTTTATAAAACTGCAACCCAATAAAACGACGGCGGCAAGCAGAAATCAGTAGAGAATCTCGAATCCCAAGCGGAGAAAACCAGAAAGCATGGCGTGAGCTGTGAAGAGCCGCAGCAGCTGACTCACAGAATCCGAATCACTCTGTCGTCTTATACCGTTAAGAATCTAGAGAAAAGTAAAGTGTTCCTTTTTAATCTGTCGTTTTTTCGTAGCTAATTGTTTTTAATCTAGAGAATCTGAAGTTTATTTTTTGTTTGCTAGCTAATTGTCATGTTGATGCTTAGGATGTGTGCTGATTTGGTCAAAGGAGTCACGGATACAAGTGTAAAACCCTGCTTCCAAAGGGAGTTTTAATATCATGAAATAATTATCTTTAACAGAATGGAATATCCCACAAACATTCAGTATTCAAGAAAACTAAAATAATACTTATTATAATCAAAGTAGAAGACAATGACTACAACATTTCACGATCTGTGCACACGTGCTTCGTCACTTCGATGAGTCTTTTGTCTCTTACCACTCCAGTTAGGCAAGATTGTCTCCGTTCCCTGCAATATTACATGTATCCGTGAGTGATTACATCATATGTAAAGCATAGACACAGCATTTATCAAATATTATCTATTAACATAACACATAAGCAAGTAACCATTAAGTCTAATTTTATCAATCATTCATTATTCATAAAAGTATAAAACTCGTATGGATCATCATTCGTCATTCACCGTCAAAACACCTTGGTTGTATCTCATTCATGCATTCTTTTTCCTTTATTCATACATGCATTTCTATCTTTATTCCCATGTCCATTCATGTAAATCCTCCTGATCCTATTATCATTTTAAATCAGCAACAAATAATAGAAACAACCCACATGATAATTATCTTACATGCTAACAAATATGCACCATGATTGCATTTTTCATCATCTAAAAACAGCAATAAAACAATAGAAACAACCTACATGATAATTATCTTATATGCTAACCAAACATGCACCCTGATAGAATTTTCGTCATCTAAAAGCAGCAACAAAAATAATACAAACAGCCCACATGATAAATATCTTATATGCTAAAAAATATGTACCCCGATAGCATTTTCATCATCTAAAAACAGCAATAAAATAATATAAATAACTCACATGATAAATATCTTATATGCTAACAAATATGCACCCTGATAGCATTTTCATCATCTAAAAACAGCAATAAAATAATAGAAACAACTCACATGATAATTATCTTATATGCTAACCAAATATGCACCTCGATAGCATTTTCATCATCTAAAAACATCAATAAAAATAATACAAACAGCCTACACGATAAATATCTTATATGCTGACAAATATGCACCACGATAGCATTTTCATCATCTAAAAACATCAATAAAAATAATGTTATATAATATTAACTCAAACTAAACCAAGTTATCAGTAGTAAGCCAACATTTGTAAAATCAATGGATCGGATAACCTAAAGTGTTTGGGTATCCTACTGGTATTTCACTTCTTATTCCTTACATTCATGATCATTCATACCAACACTATAATATTATAAAAATATTATACTAAACTAAGTGACCAACAGTAAACTAACATTTGCCAAAATCAATGGATCGGACAATACAATGTGCTTGGGTATCCTACTGCCATTTTACTACATTACCATCCATGAACGTATTCATCCAGATCGAATTTATTCCGATACTTCTTTCATTCATCATCTACCCTTCCTTCCCATCACCCATATACATTATATTGATTTAAAATCTAACACTCTACATACCTCCTTTGTTGTTCGTCGAGCTTCATACCTACCACACCACGATACCGGTGCTCCCCTACAGATCCACGTCATGATGCCCTAGTCGTCCTCCCTTTCTCCTCCTTCCGTTGTTCTCCTTTTTATTTCATTTATTGTATTTTATCTGCCCTTAATCGGGTTAAATACAATAACCGGTTATTACATTCTTCCCCCCTAATTAGAATTTTGGTCCCCAAAATTAACCTTCTACTTCCTATCACAATCATATTTACTATTAAACATTTACTTACAAAAAGTTTCGGAATTGCAGCCATCATCTTATCTTATGACTCCCATGTGGCCTCCTCACTCGGATAATTCCCCCACTGCACCTTGACACTTCTACATGTTTTGTTTCGGATACGATGCTCCTTCCTTCCTATGATCCGTGTTGGTTGTGGTTCTATGCATAAGTTTTCGATACCTTCAAAAACCTCGTGTCGTATCACATGACTTGGTTCTGCAATATACCGTCGCAACATTGATACGTGAAAAACATTGTGCATTCGACTCAGTTGTGGGAGTAACGCCACTTTGTACATTGCATTTTCAATACAGTCCAATATCTCGAATGGACCGATGTATCTGGGTTTTAGTTTCCCTCGTACCCCGAATAGAGTTGCTCCTTTAGTCGCGAAAACTTTTAGAAATACATGATCTTCTACAAAATTAACCTCCCATCCCGTTCTTCCTTTCTCATCCTCCTCCCTATATTTTGCATACCTCGGGTCTCTTCGTTGTGCCTGCAAGACTTCTTCGATGACGTCCGGTTCTATACTCAGTGAAAACGATACACTTCGGTTGTAGATACAAAGGGCCTCCACTCATTAAATTATTCTACCAATTTCCACTCTTGTACCATCATATTACAAAAAGTCTTTGGCTGAAAGTACCAATCAGGATACCCATGCAGCAAAGTTTTCAAAATCATCACCAAGAAATCTGAAAAGTGAAATACAAGCGTGCAACTTTGCTGCTTATTATTAATATTTTTTCTTCAATACCAAACGATAATGAAATTCTGGAGTAGGACGATACCCAGTTGGCACGAGATTCTGGAGTAGGACGATGCATGACAAAAGAAGAGGTGATTTTTAATCAAGAGTATGGTAGCGGAATTGAGTGGGAGTTTTACGTTGTCACAGGAGCGGGACGACGATGGAGGCAACGAGGATGTTGTGAAAATAATAACCATAAGGTTATTATTGTCAAATTAAATAGTATAGACAAGTATTATAAATATTAAGGAGATAGTTTTGTAAAATTTAAATTGTGAAATATATTTTTCCAACAAACCTTCTTTCCCCTTTTCTTCTTCTTCTTCTTCTTCTCCTCATCAACTGTCGACACTTCTCTACGATCCCTCCTATACTAGGGGTGTAGTCTCACATGGTATCAGATGCTTACGGCGATTGATCAAGGGACATTGCTGCACAAGTATTGCAGACTTCCACTATCTACTTCCGCTACTTGATTCCGCTATCCTCTTTTTTATAAGATCGCAATCTTCCCAAGATCAGACCTTTGTTGCTACTGACTTTCCAGATTTTCATTATCTCCTGGAAGGGCTACTGATTTCGCGATCTATTTAGGTTTGTTTAATTAAATAATTTTTTTATTTTTTTACGATGAATCCAAAAGTTCCCGGAGGGCTAGTGAATCCTGGAAGGATTATTCTTCCAAATCAGGTCGTCCCACCAAATCAAATTGTTGCCCCAAATCAGATGTCATACAGTCTGAATTCTCTATGCTCAAACCCAATGATGCGGGAAAATTTTTTGTCTTGAAAGAACCAACTTGAAGGTGTTCTAAGATGTCATAAGTACTTGGGGTTTGTAAGAGGAACAGTGACAATTCCACCGGCTAGATTGGAAAATGAAGCGGTAAATCCAGATTTTGAAGTGCATACTGAAATTGATGAAATAATACTTAGTTGGATCAAAGCAACAGTGTCATCTTCTATTCAAATTCTGGTTATTAGGTGCAAAACGGCTATGGAAGCTTGGGAATTGCTGGAAAAAGAATATTCTCCAATCGGGAAGTTACAAATTCAAACTTTGCGATAACAAATGAGGGGTTTAAGGAAAACTCCTGAGGTATCTATGCAAGATTATTTACTAAAATTTAAATCTTTGAAAAATTCTTTGCTTGTAACTGGTTATGATATTCATGATGATCATGTTATTGAGTATGTTTTAGATGGACTAAGTAGTGATTATAGGGTATTTCTTTCTACTTTAAACACTAAAGATTCATATACTTTTGATCAACTTGCTGATTGGTCAACAAAAGAAGATGTTATGATTAGAAGAGTAGATGCAAAACAAAGCTTAGGGGATTTTTCTGCAAATTATGCCTATAGGTTTAACAGAGGTTATAAAGGCAAGCCTTATACGTACAAAGACAGATCTGATAATGAGATCAAATCAATGACTATTCCTAAAGCTTTGGCATAAAATAATAAACCTCCTCTACTTAAATTGCCTGAATCTTTAAATACGAGTCATGATTGTCAAATTTGTGACAAACATGGACATTTGGCTAAAAACTGTCCAGAAAGAGGAAATTTTTCAGCTTATGTGGTAGATACACAAGGTGGGTCATCAGATGGTGAACCTGATGTTGAGGTTGAAGAAGAGTTTACTATTAATAATGTTGAGGTTCAACCTGCATACTCGAGTGAGCGAGCTATACAACATGGATTGGTGTTTGGACTCAGGTGCATTTACTCATATGACTTCAGAAGAAGCTTTGTATTCTGAAAGTGAACCATATTCTGGTAAGTCTATTGTTAGAGTAGAAAATGGAAATTTAATACAAATTTCTAGAATAGGTTCAATAATTTTTTATATTAATGGTAGAAAATTTAGAATAACTCAGGTATTATGTGTGCCTCAGTTAAATAAAACACTTATTTTTACTCAAAAATTAGCATCCGATATGAATGTTTCTATTATTTTTAATAAAAATGATTTTATGGTGAAGGATGTGGAAACAAAGGAAATTTTGTTTACTGGGATTAGTACCAAAAAAGGATTGTATCATTTTACCCCAGATCTTCATCAACATCAGTGCTATAGATTGGATTTATCTGAAGATATGTGGCACAGAAGGCTTGGTCATCCCTCTGAGCAAACTTTTAAGAGAATAGCACCATATATTTCAATAGATAGCAAAGTTAATAAAACATTTTGTAATTATTGCCCAATGGGTAAAATACATTAACTTCCTTTTGTAAGAAGTTCAATAAAAACTAGTGCTTGTTTTAATCTAATTCTTCTTGACTTGTGGGGACCAGCCCTTGTTATTTCAAAAAAGGGTTTTAGGTATTTTTTAACAATTGTTGATGATAAATCAAGATATACTTGGTTTTCACCTCTACACAATAAATCAGATATGATAAATGAATTTAATAACTTTAGTAAAATGGTTAAGAATAAATTTCAAACTCAAGTAAAGACTATTCAAACTGATCAAGGAGGTGAGTTTAAGTCTGAAAAATTTAGAGATTTATTAAAAAACAATGGGATTATATTAGATATAGCTGTCCCTATTCCCTTCAACAAAATGGAGTTGTTGAGAGGAAACATAGACACATTATTGAAATGGCCAGATGTTTGTTTAGTCAATCTAAGGTTTCACAAAAAATTTGGCCTGAAACAATAGATACTTTTATTTTCTTAATTAATAGATTACCTACACCTATACTAAAGGAAATCAGTCCTCATCAGGAGCTTCTAAGAAAGAAGCCTGATTACTTAGTTTTAAAAAGTTTTGGATGCAGTTGTTTTCCATTGATTAATTTCAGGTTCAGGAACAAATTTGATCCAAAAAGTACAGAATGTGTATTCTTAGGATATTCTGCACAACATAAAGGGTATAGGTGTCTTGTTCTCACAAGTGGAAAAATGATTATATCAAGAAATGTGAGATTTAATGAGGATCATTATCCTCTAAAGAAATATGAGGAAAAGACTGAAATGAACCAGGTCAAATCAACTGGGATAGAAAATGATAGGACAAATATCATATTTTTCCCTAATCATTTTAATCACAAAAATTTTACAACAAAAGAACCTTCAATATCTTCTATGCCAAAAGATCAAGTTGTTAAAACAATTGTTGATCTTTCTCAAATTTCTAAAAATAATGAGCTAAATTCAGTGAGGGGTAATCAAGATATACCTTAGATAAGTACATCGGTACCTACTTTAAGTATCCAATCTCAAAGTGTACTTAAGCTAAGTGATAAGATTGACAGTTTAAATCCCAACTTGAAGAATGAAGCTGAATCTGAATTAAGAATAAATTCAGATTGTGACTCTCAATCAAGAAACTTAGATTTGGGTCTAGTTGATAAGGATATTTGGGAAAAATCGGATACAAATTTAAATCCTAATTTAGGTAGTCAAACTTCATCAGAAACAATCATAGAACAAGCTAATCTAGAAAGTCAGGAAAAATCAAACAATATGAACAATACAAATGATAATAATGAAATACCAAGATCTGAAGTATCTCAAAAATCTATAAATAATGAAAATTTAGAAAATAGAAGTAAGGAAAACTTACGTAAAGAATCAACTGTAGCCAAGGCAATAGAAGCCTTGGAGAAAAGAATTAGCTAGCAAGACTGTTTTGGATAAAGAGAAAACAGAATTTCAGAAATCAAAGAGAATAGGTAAGAAACCTAAATATCTAAATGACTTTGATTGCTCCAGTGTTGAGAAAACTGAAGAAAAAGAGCCTACATGTTTTACACAAGTCTCAAAATCAATAAAATGGAAAAAGGCTATGGATGAAGAAATGAAAGTTCTCTCTAAAAATCAAACATGGACATTAATACCAGCTCAACCTGGTATGAATATAATTGGAAGTAAATGAGTCTATAAAATTAAAAGAAAGGCTGATAGAACAATAGAAAGATTTAAAGCTAGATTAGTAGCTAAGGGCTTCAATCAAGAAGAGGGTATAGATTATACTCACACCTATAGTCCTGTGATTAGAGTACCAACAGTGAGAATAATAATCTCACTGGCCGTGAGCTATAAATGGATTCTAAGACAATTAGATGTAAGAAATGCTTTCTTACATGGATATTTAAATGAAACTGTTTATATGAAACAACCTCCTGGCTTTGTTAATATAACTAAACCAAAACATGTATGTCTATTAAAAAAAGCCTTGTATGGCTTGAAACAAGCTCCAAGAGCTTGGTACTCTAGGTTACGAATGTTTTTGGATAACTTAGGGTTTGAGAATAATAAATCAGATTCTTCCTTATTTTGCTTAGTAAATGAAAAAATAAAATCTATATATTAGTATATGTAGATGATATTATAGTGACTGCAATAACAAGGTTAAAATAGATGAATATATCAATCTAATTTGTGAAAAATTCTCCTGTAGAGATTTAGGTGAACTTCATTTCTTCCTTGGTCTAGAATGCACAAAAAAGGATGATTATGTCATTATCTCTCAAATAAAATATATAAAGGATATATTAGAAAAATATGGCTTGGCTTCATGCTCTCCTTGTGCAACACCAATGAGTAAGTGTCAAAAATTAACAAAAATTGATGGAACTCCTATAGAGGATGTTACACTATATAGGAGTATGGTAGGATCACTACAATATTTGACATTAACAAGACCTGACATTGTCTTTCAAGTAAATCAAGTTAGTCAACACATCCAAAAACCAACTGATTTACATATGATAGCTGTCAAAAGGATCTTTAGGTACTTAAAAGGAACAAAGAGTTTAGGATTAAGAATAAGATCTATGCCAGATTCTTTGTCTACTATATATCACAGCTTACCGTGATTTTGATTGGGGAGGTGAACCTGGAGATAGAATGTCAACCTCTGGGTTAAGTATTTGGTATGGAGGAAATGTTCTGGCTTGGTCGGCTAAGAAATAAAATGCTGTCTCAAAATCAAGTTGTGAGGCTGAGTACAGATCTATGTCTAGTGGAATATCTGAAGTAACTTGGTTTTGCTACTTGTTTAGTGAACTAGGACTGAGATTTAGTGAAGCTCCTAAGGTACTGTGTGATAATAAATCAGCTGTGTTCATGACACATAATTCATCTACTACAGCAAAGTCTAGACACATGGACATTTCCCTTCATTACATTAGAGATCTGGTAAGTAAAGGAACTATAAAGATTGAATTTGTACCATCTGATTTATAATATGCAGATGGATTTACAAAAAACTTGAGCTCTGAATTATTCAGACTTCATAGGGAAAGACACAATCTAGTGTCTCTAGAATCAATTCAATAGGTATTTCATAAGTATGAATAAATGTAAATAGGTATGAATGTAATTTTGGTTGTGCTATGATATCTACATCATATTATTCAGAATTTAGGTAAAAATGATATAATCTTGTTGATATTGATCAGTAAATAGTAGTCGTTAAAATTCTAAAGTTAGATCAAAATTCAGATGCATGATTGTCAATTTCCTATAGTACGTTTTTCTTTTCTTTTTCTTTTTCTTTTGTTTCTTTTGTTTCTTTTGTTTTTTTTGTTTTTTTTTCTTTCTTTTCTTTCACTTGGTCTATGAGTTTGAGCTGCAGATGATTAAGAAGACAGTGGCAGAAGCATATAATTACAATTCTGGTCTGTTTTTCGAAGGACTGGAAAATAGAGATAAAAGAAGAGCCACTGCAAGAAAGATATAAATAGAGATAAGTTTGGGTTCTTTAATATGGGCTTGGTTAATTGCTGAATTGATAATACTCTATATGAGTGTTGATTAGGAAACATGGAGCAAGGAGACGTAGAAAAGATTAAATAACTTGGAAATTTTTTTTTCCGAGCTTAGATGAGTATATGACCTAAAGGAAGAGTTTCCTAGTAAAGTTAAAAGAATAAGAGGAGCAAAATTAGGAATCCCAACTAGGTTTTCTCCCCTACCTTTTGCTCTAATACTCACTCAAAAAGCAACCAAGGTTGAAGCATTGTCTGCTTAAACTACAGTTCAATTGTGGTCTTGATTCAAAAACTTATCTGATTCCAAAATATTTTTTGAGGGGGAATGTGAGAATAATAACCATAAGATTATTATTGTCAAATTAAATAGTATAAACAAGTATTATAAATATTAAGGAGATAGCTTTGTAAAATTTAAGTTGTGAAATATATTTTTCCAACAAACCTTTTTTCCCCTTTTCTTCTTCTTCTTTATCTTCTTCTCATCGACATTCTTCTTCTCCTCATCAACTGTCGACACTTCTCTACGATCCCTCCTATACTAGGGGTGTAGTCTCACAGATGTAATGGTGCTTATAGAAGAAGCTTTGTCCCCAGAGCTTTTGAATTGGCTCTTGCGTATTCGGTCGGATGGAAGCGTCCGAAATTGCTTGATTACAACGGTACCTCGGATACAGAGGATCGTTCGCACAATTTTGTCACTGGCATGGAAGACGTTACTTCGCACGATGATATATGGTGCAAGATGTTTAAAAGAACCTTCGAAGAAAAGACGATCGGGTGGGGGTACTATGTAATTTTTTTATTTTTAATCTATTTTATAATTGAAAAAACAAATAACTAACATCAATCCTAATTTCTTCACTCCTCCTCACTCACTGTTTCATTTCTCTCCTCATTTTTTTTATTCCGTTGGTTCCTTCGTCGATTTTTCCTTCAAGAAGGTTCGTCTCTCATATGTAAATCTCCGCCTCTATTATTTTTTCCTTCAATTTGTTCGACAATATGCATGTTCAGGATTTTTAAATAGTTGCATGTTCGAGATTTTGAAATAGTTGTATGTTTTGGTTTATAACTAGTTGCATGTTCATGATTTTTAAGTAGTTGCATGTCTAGATTAATAACTAATTGTATATTCAGATTTATAATTATATTAATTAGTTGCATGTTCAGGTATATAATTATTAATTAGTTGCATATTCAGATATATTATTAATTAATTGCATGTTCTGGTATTCTACTAATTGCATGTTCAGGTATATAGTTAGTTGCATGTTCAGGTAGTTGCATATTCAGGTATATAGTTAGTTGCATCTTGCATGTTCATGTCTATACCTAGTTACGTGTTGATGTATATATCTAGGTGCATGTTCATATATATATCTAGTTGCATGTTTAGGTATATAACTAATTGCATGTTAATGTAACTACTTGCATGTTTAGACGAGAGCGATTTTCAGATGAGATTGATTTTAAAATAAAAGCGATTTTCTAGATGAAAACGATTTCCAGATGTGGGTGATTTTGAAAATGAGTTCAGATTGTTGAGATGAAGTTGACGAATTTCCATATTAAAATCAAGATGAGGTTGTTGAATTTGAAGAATGTCAATTTTGTGATAAGGTTTTCGATTCTCTTTTTTTTTTTTGCATTTTGCGATGAAATTGCATTTCTAAATTTCTAAATTTTCCAATTCTTAATTTAATTAAATGTTTTTAATGGTAATTTTTAAATCTTAAGATTTTATAATTAAATTTCAAAAAATAAAAAATCGAATTGAATTTAAAACATTGATTACAAAATGAAAGGAGATTAAAAATTAACCAAACTTTAAATTAAAGTTAGTTTAACCTAACCGGGTCCTCTCCATACAAATAAGTCCAATGACCCAATTCCAAAATAGTCTCAATTTGCTCTCAATTTAAATTATCTCGAATCGAGTTTGAGCTGGAGTTTGAATTTGAGTTTTGTTTTATCGAACTCGTTTTGCATCCTTACCAACGGTTTAGATAGGAACGTTTATTTTTATTTAATTTGATCTGGGAAAAAGACAAGGATGCGAAAGGAGGAGCATTATACAAAATATAAAATATCTAAGTATTAATGATAATAATATTGAAGATGCATTCCAAATAAGAAGATTGAAATTTAGGAAAGAAGCATGGTATAAAATGTAAAATGCAAGCAAAATATCAAATAACACCTCAAAATCGTCGAAATCCTTTTCAAAAGACAACAAACAACATCCAAAACAATAGAGGTAAAATACCAACTTCCGAGGATAATCTGGTAATAACTGGTTTATTAATTATTATATGAAGATGTTTAGGTTTTTTTTTTGAAAGCATGTTTAGGGTCTTTTTATCTGAACACATACAATTATAAACAGCTTTGACAAAGACCCTTCAGAATCTCTTTAAGTTTAACAAGAAGGATATTTTCAGTTTTATCCATATAATATTTAGCTTCTCACATACCAGGTAGCATACCACCACCAGCAAGAATCTGCTTCTCCAACTGCAAAAAATTAAAAGGAGCAAAAAATAAGTCTCATACTCTCAAGTCTCATCCAATGTCATTTATTCAATTTCATCAAACATATATCCTATTCTGTCCTTCAATCATTATGAAAAAACAAGCGTACATATACATGGCTATTCTTCTAAAATGGTAATTTCAATTGTATTAAAATGGCAGATTGATGGAAAACCAGTTTAACTCAAATTGTATTTTCAGTAATACCATCCATTTCTATTCATTCGGTCATTCCTATTCTTCAAATCTTCTTAGTCTATATATTGCCACTTTAGAAGCTTCATAAATATATTTTCAAGAAATGGTAATTCATTCTTTCTTAAAATGACGGTTCTTCCGTCAACCACTTGGTGTATTCGTAGAGCTGTAAAGACCTTGTATGATACAAGAATTGGGGGATTCAATCCCCATGGACTCAGAAGGAATAGCACAGGTAGACTTATGACACTAAAAGCTTGGATGACGTCGTTTAATGGATATCTACCCACTTCGAATTTACGTAGTGATAATACTGACATATTAAGTTGGATTGTTGTATGTAACCTGAGGGTTTCCTCTCTTTATAAGTTATAACACATCTCAGATTGATTTAGATGTGTGTTATACCACCAAATGACCTTTGTAAGAGAAGGTGAGATAACAAAGGGCCTTTGGTTTCTGCTGAGGTTGTTGAACCCTTCCTCCCGTCCATAGTTTTGAAAGCGCCCTAAAGCTCTCTAGCAGGAGCGTTTTTTCCAGCGCTCTTCCTAGAGCGGGTAATCGGATGGGTTCAGGTAAAGGTCCGTCCAATTACCCAATTACACCTATTATTTATTAATATTTTCACCTAATATACTTTTTTTCCTATTCAAACTTAAATTAAAAACCCTTACCCCCCACTTTAATATTTTAGTTGGATTTAATTGTAGTTGTATGAATTAAATCTTTAATGTTCTATTACATGTGATTTTATACTTTTATAAGGTATTTTTAATTTTCTATAGGTTTGATATATATTTATATAGGATTATATGTATTTTTACAGGATATTACTAAAATACCCCTGGCACTTTAAGCGTTTAAAGCGCCCAAAGCAAAAAAGCTTTTCCTGTCAGAGAAGAAAAGCATCCAATAACCACCTCCATTCCAAGGATCTCTCTTCTCTAACCTCCTCCGTCGACATCAATGTCAAACTCCCCCTCCCCGACCTTATGTTAGAAACACCATCCATTCCTCTTCCTATTCCTATACTCCTAGTTGCTTTACAAAGCTTCAGAAATAGTAATTTAGGTTGTCTTAAAATGAGAGCCTTGCCATCGACCACTTGGGGCATTGGTAAAGACCTAAAGAGTTAAGAGGAGTCAATTCGAAGGACATCAAAGTACTGATTATTTATCATTTTTGGAAAAAATGATGGAATTTTCCTGTATAAAAATTCTCATCCACTCATCGGTAAAAGGAGAAATGATTACAAATTTGGAAGCCGATTTTCCAAAAAAAGGAATATTTTATTATAAGAATTCAGAAAAGAGAGTAAAGGATTAAAACGACTTACTTTGAAGATGCTTTCAAGTTTGTTCTTTGTCAGTGAAAACTCATAATGTAGCTGTTGCAGACACCCGCAACAACTGGAAGAAAAGCAAGTGATTTACCAAGTTAAAACCTTAAATAATCAGCGCCTTAATTGGCAATCATGATAAATTCAGGGCGACACGTGTCGGTAGTTGATGTTTCTACCAAAATCATATCATAGAGAAAAAAACCGAACATCGATTACAAGAAAAGCAAGTGATTTACCAGATTAAAACCTGAAATAATTAGCATTTTAATTGGCCAACATGATGTTCAAACTCAGGGTGGCGTGTGTCAGTAGTTGATGTTTCTACTTTCTACCGAAATCATATCACAGAAAAAAAGAAACCAAACATTGACTACGAGAAAAACAAGCGATGGACGTGTTAAAATCTTAAATAATCAGTACGATAATTGACCAACATGATGTTCAAACTAAGAGCGGTGCATGTCGGTAGTTAATGTTTCTACCGAAATCATATCATAGAAAAGAAGAAAACAATGCAAAGAAAACATGTCGGTAGTTAATCGATTACTTACCCTTCTACGTTCAATTGATCACAGAACCCACGGAAAGCAATGCAAAGATCTGTAATTCTCTTTGCCCCAACACTATAATCAGTCAATCACAGAAAAAGATTTTAGGCGTTTTGATATTCAAAAAAGGTAACTGATTGTTCTATTAAAATCAAAGAACTGAGTGAAGGAGTAAGAATGCAAGAAGAAGAAAAGATTAAAAAAAACTAGAGGCTGCAACAAGATAGTATCAAATGGTACCTGGCGCTGGAGCCCTTGAGCTGATGGGCATCGGCACCGATTTTTCCAAAGTCCACATAGTTCTGGCCCTGCTGCCTATAAATCTCAAAAAAACGGT
This sequence comes from Zostera marina, assembly GCA_001185155.1. Classification (NCBI taxonomy): domain Eukaryota; kingdom Viridiplantae; phylum Streptophyta; class Magnoliopsida; order Alismatales; family Zosteraceae; genus Zostera; species Zostera marina. The sequence goes on along the minus strand of LFYR01001212.1, from coordinate 313,321 downwards.
AAAATCTAGGGTTTGCAAAAAAGGAAGGTAAAATCTAGGGCTAGTGGTAAATGAAAAATAAAATCTAGATGATGATGAAGAAGAATTACAGAGCCTTGGTGAGTTCATTAATAAGCTTCTGAGCATCTTCAAAAAAGAGCGCAACAACCTCAGCAGGAAAATTAGGATTATCCTCATCCCTTAGAGTTTGAATCTCCAAGAACTGCTTATCAAGAACGCCCTATTTCGAAACTCTAGGTCAGAAGAAGAAGGAAATAAAACTTCGACAAATCGGGATGCAGCATCAGCCATCATACATACATAAATACATACCTCTTCCAGCACTCTGGCTGTGAGTTCCATCAACTCTCTCTGCAGAAGCCTCGCCTCCATTTTTAGATTCTGCAGATCAGGAGGTGTTTGGGGATTCACGTTCTTTTAAATTCCTGAAGGAAAAGAAGATAGAGTTGTCAGTCTGAGTAGCCACTGCCAGCGGCGAGTCCAGAATCTGACCCGATCTTATTCAAAGATAATGTAAAAAATTTAATTTTTTTTAAAGTATGAAATATAAATTTGAAGATGACATCGATTATATTCTTTTTTTTCATGCTTATAAAATGATAAATTGACGTATTATCATTAATTGATAAAAAAATAGTTTCAATCCCATTGATTGAGCGATTCACTGATTTATTAAATTATTTGGTTTTTTGTGACCTGTTTGTTGGAGGAAATTAATGGTGAATACATTGACAGTGGTGAGTGAAGACGTTGGTGAGTAGTCCCCCCAAAAAAAATTGAAGAAGCCAAGAATTATAAATCTCAAATCCCAAAGTCTCAAATCCCTAAAATTAAACGGCAAGAAGCCAAGAATACCAAACCTCACCAGTAGCTCGATGTTGCTGCACTGAGCAATGGACAGGAAAAAGAGAGGGCTTAGCAGTGTTTAAATACTCAAAAAAAACTAGCGGGATCTACCCAGTGCCTGCTCAAAAACTATTCTACTGGTCAATTCTACGGATTGGGAAAAGTATTCTATTCGTTTTAGACTTTACCTCCTTCCCCTATCCCACTCCCAATTCGAACAATTTCTAAAAAAACGGTAACATATCGGATTCGAATTTTCCAAATTAGACCTAGGTTTTTTTTTTTACTTCACTCTGCCCCAATTCGACCTCACATTAAATTAGCAAAGGTAAAAGAAAGATTGGTTGGTTACCAGGTGAAGCGAAGTTCGATGAGGAAGCTTCGGAATCCAGGAAGAGGTCGCCTTTAAACTCAAATAAATCTGTGGATCTCGATCTGTGATGATCCGTTCCGTGATTGCTTGGTTGGTAGATAATCAATCGATCTATTGGCATTTTTTCCTTAATTAATTTTTTTAGTTTTTTTTTTCAAAATTAAATTCATATTGACAATGATGTATTGAACAAATATAATTTGATCTTGGATAAACAGACCTCTGAACTATCTATTTCTGCCTCAAACCAAAAGAAAATACACCTTACCGATTTGATTTATCCAGTGGTGTGTAGCCGTGAAGGATGGGAGTGCCGGAATGGAGATCGATTTAGCAAAGGATGGGAGTGTGGTGTGCGGATCGATTTTTGAAAGATAGGAGGAATTAGGGATTTAGCATAGGATGGGATTTGGAAGGGTTTATTATTTGTTTTTTTTGGGAAATTATTTTAATAACCCAAAAACTTTTATAATATATTATATGTTTTATCCAAAGATATTTGAGGGCATAATATAATATTAATCTATACCCGATGGAAAATTTATATTTTTTTTATACCCTTCCACATCATCAACTTAATCACTGCATTTTCAAGTTGAGAAAGAAGAAAACTTAATCACTGCATTTCCACATCGTCGATATTCTCTCCGCTCCTTCCCATATTAATCGACTTAATCCCAGGCCCAAATCTCAGAGCCCAAAGCCCTTAACCTAAAGGCCCATGTTTAAACTTCAAAGGGATGGTTTATAAAACTGCAACCCTAGAAAACGGCGGCGGCGGCAAGCAGACATCAGAAGGAGAGAATCCAATCTAACTAAGTCGAATCTCGAGCGGAGAAAACCAGAAAGCATGGCATACGCTGCGATGAAGCCGACGAAGCAAGGGTTGGAGGATCAGCAGGAGCTGACTCACAGAATCCGGATCACTCTGTCGTCTAAGAACGTTAAGAATCTTGAGAAAGGTACATTGTTCCGTTTCAATCTGTCATCTTTTCGTAGTAAGTTTCTTTCTTGTTTGCTAATTGTATTATTTTGATGCTTTGCAGTGTGTGCTGATTTGGTCAAGGGAGCCAAGGATAAAAGTCTCAGGGTGAAAGGACCTGTCAGGATGCCCACTAAAGTTCTCAAAATCACCACCAGGAAATCTCCTTGCGGTGAAGGTAAATAACCTACTTATTGTTCCATCTCATTTTTATTAATCTATTTAGTTCTTACTCTTCGATTCGATCTACAGTATATCTGTTTTATTCATATCTTATTGATGGATTATAGCATGCCTATTATTTTTTTGAGGTTCTTTCTTCTATATGTGTAATGCAATAATGCAATTGTTTGACTTGTTTTGTTTCATATTTTGTTTATTCCTACATTTGAGGGGGGAAAATTCAATGTTGTGTAGTTCATTGATCAGATGGTCGATCCCTTGTTTTTGTTTTAGTAATATATGTTTAATTTTCCTATAAAGTAGAAATTAAAAAGTTATATGGAATTTGCTGTTGTATGAGATTCAGTATGTCTTGTTTTATGATGTATGATGCTTTTAATAGTCTTAATAAACAACTTGTACCATCTTTCTTTACATACTCTTGGATTTTAGAAATCCTAAAATTTGCATTTAGAAATTAACTTTTATATGTAACTTACCATTTAGGGTTTACTGTTATATTTTTTAGATCTTGTGTTATGTACTTATTCTTTTTACCTTGTACTGGTATCTCTAATTATGGATAACTTCTCACATTCTTCTTCATTCAGTAAGTAGTTTTTGGTTTTTGTTGTTTTAAGTACTGCCAAATGATTTGAAAAAAACGTAACTATCCTGTTATTGCTTTAATTTTGTTGTATTTTTAATCTCAATATCTTTGACAAAATTACATTGTGGAGTTTTAATGTCTTATTGTTGAATAAACAATTTATTTAATTTATGTTTATGTTTTTTGTAAATTCTTGTCCAGGAACCAATACATGGGATCGATTCGAACTTCGTGTTCACAAACGAGTCATTGATCTTGTGAGTTCATCTGAAGTTGTGAAACAGATTACTTCCATCACCATTGAGCCTGGTGTTGAAGTCGAAGTCACGATTGCTGATCCTTGAAACTGTCAGTGCCGATTCTCATTCACGTTGAACCTTTATTCTCTATTTTTTCAATTTCATCTATAGGCATGGTGAATGAACTCTTGTTTTAGACATATCTTTTATTATTATTACTACAAGGTTGGCCCAGTTTTTGCAGTAAACAAGTTATTTATTCCCTCAACAAATGTTACAGAATTTCTTTTTCTTATATTTTTAATTTTTGTTCTTTTTTTCTTATGTTCAAAATTCAAAATAGATGTTTATAATTTTTTTTTTATCATAGAATTTCCTTTTTCACTTTGCATAGTTCTGTTTTACGGGTGTAAATGGGTTGGGTTTGGGCTGGTTGGTTTGGATCTGAAGTCATGAAGTTTGTTCGGGTCTGGGTTGTGTCCGTATCCAAATAGGGATATTTTTATTTATGATAAATCAATAATTATAACAAAAAATTAATGAATTTTTTAATAAAATTATTAGTGGATAAATGTTTGGATTTTAGAACAAATAGTACGATTGTGTGGAGAAGGGAAAATGGTGAAAAGTATAAGAGATAGAAAAGATAAAGACATGTTAGCTAAGGGAATTTGGTTAAAAATGTCGACAAAATTCTCTATTCTTTTGTGGAAGATAAATTAGATCACATAAACACATTCAGGAAGTTAAGAAATTGAAAAATACAAGCACCTTTTACTTGTTTATTATGCAATTTGAAAGATGAAACTAGTCTTTTTTATACAAGTACCTCCTCTAGTCTTTTTTTTAACTGTTCTTATTCCAGATCTTTTTAAATTCCGTTGGCAGAGTACCTGAATCTCATCTTTCTAGAAAATAATGAATATTTTAGTTTCCACCCAATTCTGTTCAGATATTAGATTGAAGGATCTGACGGAGACAACGCAAAAAATGACGTACCACTAGCTCTTCCCCTTGGAGGCTACTATGGAATGCTATTGGGTGCTTGTCGTGACATATATAAACGGAGAAAAATAAAAAATATAGATAACACGTTAGTGGGCCTCCTGAGACAGCGTATCTAGTTATTTTATAACTAAACTACATAGTTAATGGAAGAGAGTCAATGCGCTTTTATTCATTTTTTTTTACTTTTACTTTTGTTTTTATTTTTATACTCTTTGTAAATTGAGGATTGATTGCCCTTATTTTTTAATGAAATTTTAATTACTTCAAAAAAAAAAAAAAAAAAAAAAAAAATTTAGAGGTAAAGGATCTTTAAACTTTCTAACATTTCACAATAAAAAATAAAATCATAAGGTTGGATGAAACCTTAAGAATGAAATTTATATAAAATTATTTAAAGATTTTGATGTATTTATATTTAAACCTTAAAATTAAAGATTATATATGTTAAGTAAATATAATAGATATTTTTATACTTAAAATCTTAAACTATAATAAATTACTAATATATTATAAATATTAGTACCCAAACCCGGACCCGGACGATCGAGCTGGACCGGACTCGGATCAGACCCGAACCCATTTACACCCCTAGTTCTGTTTGTTCACTTAGTTACATAACTTGATAATCATAATCATTTGCTTTTTTTCCTATTAAGTTATGTTCAAGGTGGAGTTAAAATATTATTTTTTGTCATTTGATGTTGATTCGGTCATTTGGTTTAAAAAACATTGAATTGTTTATTAATTATTATCCATTGATATACAAAATGGGTTTTTCATAACAGGCTCTTTTAAAGTTGTGGAATCCCCTCCTTTTAAACCCAAATAGAAGTTTCCTACTTTTCTTGATTGAAAAAAAGAATTCATAAAACTAGTTTGTTTATTGTTTTTATTCTGATTTAGTTTCTATTTTCCAGCTCTTTTTATGTAATACTTGTAAATTTGTATCAAACACCAGTGCCTCAATCCCTCATCCATCTAATGTTCTGTTTAAGGACAGCTGTGTATCTCAACTTGCAGCTAAACAAAGTAGGAAGAAAACAAGATGATTTGGAGACACTGACCCCTGAGTATATAAATTTAAGGGTTTCAACTTAAACCTGAAGCTTCACAAAAGAAAAGAGTTAAAGATCATTCAGAATCCAAAATAAAGCATAACTATTTTTTTATACAACTTAATTATTAGAAGTTGTGATGTCCTTATCCATTCACTGATTCGCAATAATCAAACATTCAAACCCAATCCACTTCTGTATCTTTGCACTTTCATCTTAATCTTCATGTTTTTTAAAATTAATATGATAGTTGTTGGCTTACTGTTCTGTGGAGAATACAGCTGCAAAGAAGATGCTTTTGATGGCTGAGTTCAAGAAATTGCCATCTTACCAATAAAAAGCAATAAAGAATCAAAGTTGTATGTATGTATATGTATATTTTTATCTAACTTTCCCAAGACAAGACCAGCCAGCCACTGAGCCAAGTGTTCTGGTTTTAATTTAATTAAATCACTTTCCCAGTTTCCCTTCATTTCATTTTGAACCTCTCTTTTAGGATTAGATTCAGATGAAAATAAAATCTTGAACCAGTTGTCAATTGAGATTTTAATTTTTATCGATTTTAACAAAATCAATTTTCCTTTTATCAATAGTCTAGAATAATTTTTATTTTTATAAATGAAAATTTAATCAAAGTAACTTGGATCTTCAATTTTTTTAATAGCAACTGTTACTAGTGAGTTAATGACCAACAGTCTGAAATAATTGTCAGCAGTCTTCTCTCACTTTTCAGGGGTAAATTCGTAAATGGATCGATCAATAATTGAATAATTCATTGATTACAGGGATTTAGTTTAAATAATTTATAAGTGGCAGATTAGTAATTATAACGACGAGAGTCAAAAAAGGTCAAATGGGTCCCACGTAGAAACTACTTTTGTAGTTTATTTTTTTAATACTTGTCCTGTTGCCCACGGTCTCACCACTGACTACAGCACCCACCATAGTCCGCCAGCAAAACCTGAGTTTTTTCTCTCTCCACCATCTGCATTCTTCTGCGCTCTGACCGCCTCGTACGCAATGCCGTCGTGGGTGTTGCAGTAGTCAAGGGAAGAAGAAAACAAACCCTAGAAACGCCCGAGGCGGAACTCGAAGGAGTGATACAAACGTTACTGCTGCGGTTATTTACTCTTCCAAGAATCTGGTCTGGTCCGCAATCGCGTGTCGATGTAAGAAAATAGTACCGCTCGAATTGTTACTTGTCTGTCTAGTGCGTAGTGTCTACGGCTGGCTTACCTAACTACATTATACCTGCATTTTTTAAATTCAAACTTATAATCTTGTGGGGTTTTATTTTCTATTTTTTTTAAAAATTTATACGAACAAGGCTGAGAGATCATTCGGTACTATTTTCTTCTTCTTCTTCTTCTTGGGATCGTTGAGAAAATTGCGTTTCAATGTAAAAAAAATAGTGTTTTGGTTGTTTTTTCTCCTGTCCTGTGGTGTTCTGTTTTTTCTCTCTTTTCAATTTAAGCAATTGTTCAAATTTTTTTAAATTTGTTCACTTTGTTGTTGTTGTTGTTCGGCGGAAATAGTTGGATGTTTAAATTTTAGATTTGTCAAGTTTCTGGTGTTTCTGGTTTTGTCAATCGATATCTGCTTAGTTGTTTAGGTTGGTCAGTTTTTAGTGAATTATGTGTTGATTTTGTGAAAGATTCTTCCTGTGTTTTTTAGGAGATTATTCTGTTGGTTTTTGTTCAGTTTCTGCTAGGAGAAAGTCATTCATCTGTCATAATATTTCAATGTCATTGTTTGTAAAACAGTTTTTCTTATCAATAATATTTATTTGCCTTTTGTTTCTCTTAATGCTCCTTGCAGTGATGGGTTCATAGTCAATTTTGTTGGGACCGTTCAAAACATCAAATATAGGAGTTGTTAGCTTGTTGCATTACCTTTTAGGCCAAGATTTAGATTCTTACGGAAGAAAGAAAGCATATGAACCTCTTCTTATTGTGAGAAATGGAGTCGGCACTTCCCACAGATTTGAATGAAACTCATGTTGAAAAGAAGAATATTGGTGTGGCATCAAAACAGTCAGTTGAAACTGCAGCTCCACTTTTGTCTGCTAGAAAAAAATTTCAAAGCACGAAGGCACCTGATTCAGACAAGTTTACATCAAGAATATCCAGGCCAACTATCAGTTCAAGCATTTCAATGTCAAAGAGAAGGAATAGCACAGGAGAGGTGCTGGAGAAGCAAATAGGTGTCACACAGAAACGACTGGGAGGCATGGGTTCACTTAGCGGAAAGAAGACCACTTCTACTACAGAACCAATCAAAAACAATTCTGGAGGAAGGCGGGCATCTTTGCTGCCATCAACCAATTTGAAGTCACCAGTCCCAGTAATGAAAAATACGTCTTTTAATTCACAATCATCACCAAAACAAACCAACAGTAGGCTAGATTCTGTTAGGAAATCAAGTTCTAAATCATCGAAAGATTCTTCACTATCTAATAGCAATGGACGGAACTCTTTCAGAAAGACCATATCCAATGTTTCATCTCCATCATCTATCTCATCTTCTGTGGCCAGCAGCCCCAAATTGGGATCATTATCATCTTCAATTAACAAAAGTTCTCGTTTAGTTGGAAGAAGAAAGGTCTCAACACAGGAGAGTCACGATTCTCGATTAATTATGCTTCCACAGATAGAATTTAAAGCTGGTGACGATTTGGTAAGTTTTCTCTATTACACTTTATCCCAAGGTACCATATTCGAGGTTCAAAACCAGTAAAATTCATGTTGGCAATTTGGTATAAATTTGGCGGTGGTTGTTGTTTGCCACTAAAATTTGTCGTAACTTGCATTTACTGGTGACGTGATAGATCACATCTTCTGCTAATCTCATAAAAATATTACCAAGATAAACTTAATATTGTACTTTTTACTATTTGAAAAAAATACAGATATTTATTTTTCTCTATATTTGATGGGTTTTTTCGTACATTATTATAGAGGATGGATCTAAGAGGCCATAGAGTTCGTAGTCTCACTGCAAGGGGTCTGAAATTGTCACAAAATTTAGAGGTAAAGCTCTGGAAATCTGAATCCACATGTTAATTTAGAAATTTATCCTTATAGAAGGTCTTTGATGGTGATTTTTATCTTTTCAAAATGAAAATGTTCATTAATATTTTTATTAATCAGGGCATATTGTTTCCGTGTACATGTAAAAGTAAGGTCTCTCGTGACTTATGGTATTTTATTTGTTTGGTCCCTTATTTTTTATTATTCCAATATTTAAATATTTCAATTGATATAAAAATAATAATGTACAAAGAATGTAAATAGTGCCGTTTTTAGACGAACTATGTTCTCATAGTTTATAAAACAGCTAAGCAACCAAGCGGTTCCGATTGTTGCTCAGTCTTTTTAAGCCACACTCTTTTGGTTTGCAAATATCACTATTTGATATCAGTTAGAACATTATTAGCAAGTCTGAATAATTATCTAGACAAGTCTATGCATAATTCTGATTCCTATTATACAGATTTTCATCTTTGTAATTCATCCTCGCTATATAAGTTTATTTACTTCTAAGTCAGTTAAATATATCGAATCATCTCCTTACTCTATTATGGTATATTGGTATTATCTTCTTACATAGTAAGCATCAATTTGTTTATATAGGTTTATAGTTTTTGTAACCTTTTTTATTCTTTTTGAAAAGAAATAGAAGGGTTTCAATTTTTTATATGCGCATCATTCAGAAATTTACCATTATAAAAAAAGCATTTCCTTAGTTAATCCTTTCTAGTTCTACTGTTCTACACATGCAGTTTGTGTATCTGAGGGACAACCTCCTATCTTCTTTAGAAGGGATTGAGATATTGAAGCGGGTGAAAGTAAGATTTTTGATATATGATTTTGTTAATGTTTTTTTATATCAATTTTTCAGCCATATCACCGACACATCATTGATTGTGAGTTTGTGACATCTTTTTATTAAATGTATATATGCATGTTGAATGATTAGGTACTTGATTTGAGTTTCAATGACTTTAAAGGCCCTGATTTTGATCCTCTTGAGAATTGTAAAGCTCTTCAGGTTTTCACTCTCTAGCTCTCCTACCTTGGTTTTACTTGCCAATTGATAATGTTAATCTACAGTTTCACACACATTTTATTCTCATTTGAATTTTGTCACTAATGTTATCTTTTATGTAGCAACTTTATTTAGCTGGAAACCATATCACATCCCTAGCGAGTTTACCTGAACTCCCAAATCTAGAGGTCTGTTGTTTTCCCCGCATCCTTTTTTTGAAGTATTTCCTTATTGTTATTTAATTCTTTAATTTTTTCGCAACAGTTTTTGTCAGTTGCACAGAATAGATTAAAATCTTTATGCATGGCTAGTCAGCCTCGATTACAGGTCAACTAATTTCAACAAAATATATGGGGCTATTTTTTTTGTTTATCATATTCCTTCTGCTTTAAACTGACTGTAGGTTTTGGCTGCCAGCAAAAATCGAATATCTACTTTGAAAAGTTTCCCACATTTTCCTATTCTTGAGGTTAAGTATTTTCTTATGGTTCTTTTAAATATATGAGTAAGTGACTATATAGTAATATAATATTATTAGTTTTTAAGAATTTGTTTGAGCTTTGGAGTTTTTTGAAATCTAAGAAAATAGTTCAAAAGATTTGTTATGATTTATGAGAAAGGTGTAACCGAGAATATGAGAACCCCCATTAGACCAGAGAATGATTTTTGAGCTAGCTTGGAAGGATTTGAGTGATGTATTCGGCATGGATAAGTACCCGAGATGACTAATGCGATACTTTCATTATCTCCATAGGTTAATAGTGACTGGGAGCAACTTACTGTCTAGTTGTTAGCCCCTACCTTTTAATTAAGCGTGCAGATGTAGATTAAGAGCAGGTTGTGGTTCCTTGTATTTCATTCCCCCCCCACGTGTAATGTAAACACACATTGTAAACCCTTCTGTCCCCCCATTTATTATAAAAATTTACCCTTTGCAAAAAAACTATTATGCGAAAGTTACAAATTGATATACCATAAATGAAAATCTGAATGTCACAAACTCACAATTGTATATACCTATGTATTTCCAACACCTTGCTTCAATGCCATTTGATTATTCACTGATGCGAAAGTTACTTGATGTAGGATCACTGATATTTGGATTCATGTCTAAATCGATTACCAGAATTTCTTGTTCCATCTAGCATATTTTAATTAATAATATATTTTTGACTGCCATGCACAGATGCACTTATTTTTGACATTTTTGTTATTAACTTAATATATTTGTAATACCTATTCAGAATTGAATTGCAATATTATTCTCAAGCTCCCCAAAAATCCTTTCTATAATCATTGTTATGTTTTTTTAATATTTGTGCAGCATCTTCGTGTAGAGGAGAATCCTATTCTTGAGATGACTCATTTAGAAGCTGCTTCTGTACTTTTAGTAGGTCCTACCTTGAAAAAGTTTAATGACAGAGGTATGTTATGTAGAAGTATACAATCTGTTTGGTATGAATTATGTATACCTAAATATATAATTATACAAGAAAGCTCAGATGCGGTGAAATCAGACACTGCACACAACATCACAGCTACACATGCATACATACGAAAGTATGAAACCAAAATGAGAAAAATATGTGCACATCTCCAACGAAATATGTGGTGTTGTGTATGGCTACACCATCTAGAAAATAGAGTAGAAATGAGAAACACATCCTATTATTTATGTTTAAAAAAAAACTAAAAAGCGCTTCTACTTGTCAGTGAGTATTAAACCATAAACATGTTATTTTGATAGAAATATGGTTTGTACGACTACTATCCCAAATTGATGAATCCTACAGCATTTGACACCTAAGATTTAACCTTTTAAGAAGAGAAATAATAGGGATTATTTTTGAAACATCTCTTATCCTAGAGAATTTATCATGACTGATAATCTACAATTGTACCTAATCTCTCTTCCTATATTGTGAAATTATCACAATTAATATTTAATATACGAATGTTTTTTTGATGAAGATAAAATTTCATTAGAAATGAAAGATGCCTTTCACATGATTTTTTTTTTTTTTTGAGAATTAAATTTTCATTACTGAAAAGTGGTTGGGCATAGCCCAAGATTACAGAATATAGGGAAATGCAAGCACAGTAAATGTAAAAACATTGTCTATCTCTTATACAGCTATGACCCTGACTAATTGGCCAAGGACTGAAGCCTCAAGAGGTTGAACTCCCATGAGCGTATAACTTGTTTTTCAATCTGTGAAAGATTGTTTTTCTTATAGGATGTAGAATCATATGCAATGCTCACATCCTTTATAATTTCTCTGCTGACAATTTCTAGGGGCCTTAGGGTGTGTTGTTTTAATCTTCTATTCCTTTCACACCATATGTGCCAGGAAAGGGATGCTAGCATAGTCTAGTGTACCCCCCAGCAACTGGACTTGTGGGTGAATTTTTGTATTGTTTCCATAATATCCCCTATCCTGATGTCTATTGCGGGAGATGGGGGATTTTGCCCACTAAGTGTCCAAATAGCATTGTTATGACAGCTAGCGGACTCTAGCAATAGGGATCTAGTTTTATGGCAGTTAAAGTATGGGTGTTGTAATGTTACTTCCTCATTTCCACATAGTATGGGTGCTGCATATCTAATATTGACATGCATTTATCTCATTTGACAGATGTATGAAGCAAGGTTTAAAAACCGGCGGTTAACCGGTAAAATACTACTAACCGGTGACCGGTTAGTTGGAACGGGTAAATGGGTCGACGGGTCGGGTCTAACCCGTACCCGACCCGGTTACCTGCCCCGTTTTAAATAAAGGTCATTACTTAAATGTTTATTTTAAAGACTTTATTTAATAAAGCCCATTACGTTTCATTTAATAAAGCCTCATTTAAAGGTTTTATTTTAATAAGTTTAAATCTTATAAGCCTCTCCTTATAAGTCTTTGAAACCCTAGCCGTTTTATAAATCCTCTCCACTTTCTTTTCTTTTTCAGTTGTCCTCCACATTTCCTTCATATTTCTTTGACTCTCCACCATTAGAATTTTTTTCCTTCTTCTTCTCCTTCACATTTCTTTGATTCTCCACCATCAGAATTTTTTCTTCTTCTTTTCCTCCACATTTGATATAACAGGGATATAAACATGGATATAAACATGGAATAGATATATAAGTATATAACATAATTTCTGTTTTTAAAAAAAAAATTACGAAAATACCCCTACATCTACCAGTGGTTAACCGGTCTAACCGGAAAACCGGTAGGCCAGAACCGGTTACCGGTTAACCAGTTTTTAAACCTTGGTATGAAGTGCATGTATGTATTTTTTTTTTTTTTTTTGAAGCAATTAAATTTCATTAGAATAAGGCTAATGCCAAGTTTACAAAATAGAGAATAGAAATAAAATAGAAGTAAAAAAGAAATGAGCAAAATGCTCATTGACTCTCTTCCATTAGCTATGTAGTCTAGTTATACAGTAACTAGATACGCTGCCTCAGAAGGTTGGTCTCCCATACTTCTATCATAGATATCTCTAAAGGGTGACAACAGCTCTTTTTGTAATACACTGAATCAAAAGAGAGACTGATGTCTTTAATGACCTCTTTAAGGACTACATCAGGAGGTCTACTAATGTGCTGCCTATACCTTTTATTTCTTTCAGTCCATATATGCCACGACAAGCACCCAATAGCATTCCATATTAACCCCCAAGGGGGGGAGTGGCGTGTCATCTTTTGTGCTGCTTCCGTCAGATCCCCCAATCTAATATCTGGACTTGATTGGGTAGGAACTGGAATATTCATTATTTTCCAGAAAGCGAAATCCAGCTGTTCCGCCAACGAAATTAACATGTATGTATTACTCTAATATTGACATGCAGCATTTATCTCATTTGACAGATGTATGAAGTGCATGCATGTATTACTCTAATATTGACATGCATTTATCTCATTTGATAGATGTATGATAGTGTTCTGTACGTGTCTATTCTATATTTATAGGATTTGGAAAAAAATTATACAGGGGTATATATGCAATTTTCGTAAAAAATTGCAAATAATTACGAAAACGCCACTACCGTTTTTTTCGCTTTAAAGCGCTCAGAGCGTAAAAAGCGCTCCCTGGAAATTGGGAGCACTTTTTTCTTTTTAAAACTATGGGTGGATGGTTAAACCTATAGTTTTACATGCGTCCAAGCGTTCATGCGATGGATTTGGTCGCATGAACGCCTAGGTCGCCTAAAAAGTTCGCCGGAGGTCATCTGGATTCGTCGGTCGCCGAAGGAGTTTGCCTGAAAAAGAGGTGGGAGAAAAAAAGAGTGGTTGGAAATTTGTGAGAAAAGAGAGGAAAATGGGAGACATGGGAGATAAATAAAGGAATAAGATTTTAAAACCATGGTTAAACCCCCTGACATTTCACACAGTTAGAGCCATAGGGGGGGGACTCTAATTTATGGGATTTTAAGGAACTTATTTCCAGCCCGATGCCGTCATCACCTTGGGAACTGCATCTACTAATTGACTTTGGGACTATTCTCTTTTTAGATTTCTCTTATCCCTTCTTTCTTGCCTTATCAAAGCCTCCCTGGCCTTAGTTAATTTGGAAGATTTTCCAAGACCAAAAGCTTTGACCAACCTCCTATCCTTGGGGGGAATCTGAACACCTTTAGAGGAGGGGGGCTTCTTATATTTTCTCCTTATTAGAGAAATGTATAAATTGCTTGAGTAACTATAGGGTCCTATTGGACGAAGAGAAATAAGAGATATAGACAGCACGCTAGTAGGCCTCCTGAGGTAGTCCTTAAGGAGGTCATTAAAGACATCAGTTTCTCCTTTGATTCAGTGTATTACAAGAAGAGCTGTTGTCACCCTTTGGAGACATCTATGATGGAAGTATGGGAGACCAACCTCCTGAGGCAGCGTATCTAGTTACTGTATAACTAGACTACATAGCTAATGGGAGAGAGTCAATGAGCTTTTTGCTTATTTCTTTTTACTTCTATTTTTATTTCTATTCTCTATTTTTGTAAACTTGGCATTAGCCTTATTCTAATGAAATTTAATTGCTTCAAAAAAAAAAAAAAACTATAGGGTCACCCAAATTGCCCCCTCCAAGCACTTAGAGACAATATGACCCAAAGACATCATACAAGAGATAAACTTAGGGATCTGGTTTAAAAAGCCCCCAAATTCTCCATGTTGTTGTGGAGAATTAAGGTCAAGAGTCTCAACACATTAACTAGGCTACAAGGTTGGGGGCCTCATCATAAATACAACCTGCCCGCTATGTGGACAAGAGGAAGAAACATTGCAACATCTATATTTTAATTGTCATCACACTAGATCCCTTTTGCTAGAGTCCACTAGCTGTCTTAATAATGTTGTTTGGACACTTAGTAGACAGAATCCCCCATTTTTCGTAATAGACATCAGGATAGACGATATTATGGAAACAATACAAAAATTCACCCACAATTCCAGTTATTGGGGAGTATACTGGACTATGCTAGCATCCCTTTCCTAGTACATATGGTGTGAAAGGAATAGGAGAATAAAACAACACACCCTAAGGCCCCTAGAAATTGTCAGCAGAGAAATTATAAAGGATGTGAGCATTGCATATAAATCTACATCCTATAAGAAGCACACTTTTTTTACAGATTAAAAATACAAGCTATACGCTCATGGGAGTCCAACCTCTTGAGGCTTCAGTCCTTGGCTAGATAGTCACGGATACAGCTGTATAAGAGATAGACAATGTTTTGCATTTCCCTATATCTGTAACCTCGGGCTTTGTCCAACCTCCTTTTTCAGTAATGAAAACTTTAATTTCTAAAAAAAAAACTCCTAAATCTATTATCATTTGGCCAGCCCTTACTAGGATCAATAGGGGGAAAGGAGGGGAGGTGCAGGATTATAGGTAGATAGTTTCAATTATGTTGGGTAAGGTAAGGTTGGTTTGGACTTTGAAGTAGGGCCGATGGCTTGGAAAAATCGGGTTATTGGATTGGTAGGATACTAGGATATTAGGTGGGCTAATGGGTAAGCGGGCTGGCGGGTTAGAGAGTAGGCAGGTTGGTAAGTAGGTGGGCTGATGTGATATTGGGCTGTTGGATAAGTGGGCTAATGATTAGTCTTGATAGTGGGCTGCTGGATAAATAGGTTAATGAGAAGGTGGTTAGGCTGTCTAGTGTGGAGACGGGTTGAAGAAGAGATAAATTGAGTATAGCTTGATGAGAGATGAACAATCATATTAAATGAGAGATGTGAATTTACCATACCTTGGTTGGTAACATTATCCGGGCTCGTGAGTTTTTTAGCCCATCTCTTCAGTGGTCCAACAAGCTAGAGGCTTTGTCCAGAAATGGGGAATTCGTGGCTGATGTGGTAGTTGAGGATTCCGGTGTGTACAAGGTTCCGGATGCGCCTCTGCGCGATGCGCCGCCGCCTGGAGCATCTGAGCATATGCGTGCATATGCGCTCAGATGCGCCAGTGGCATTTTCGTAAATATTTATAAAACTATAGGAAATTAATATTTTTTTATATATCTAAATTATATTAATTAAATTTTTTAGTTAAAAATATATTGGATAGAAAAATTATTATAATACATATATTTATTAATTATTATAACACCCTATAATTCATTGTAACACCAAGGTTTAAAAACCGGTTAATCATTTAGGGGTATGTGCGTAATAATATAGCTCTATAAATGGCTAGGGTTTCTTTAAACTTATAAAAGAGAGACTTTTATAAAAAGAAAATAATAAATAACCCAAGAGGCTGTTAAAAAATAATAACGTAATGGGCTGGGCTGGGCCTTCTTTAATACATCTACAACATAAAAAATACTCTATAATAATAATTTATTTAACCACACATTTTTAGTCCCACATCGATAGAATTCAAAAAACACAAAGAAGGTTGGTCTATAA
Organism: Zostera marina; assembly: GCA_001185155.1. Classification (NCBI taxonomy): domain Eukaryota; kingdom Viridiplantae; phylum Streptophyta; class Magnoliopsida; order Alismatales; family Zosteraceae; genus Zostera; species Zostera marina. Next base: position 297,098 of record LFYR01001212.1, on the reverse strand, counting down.
ATAAAGATTCATTTTGTCTAAAACAAATATGAAGTCTAAAGAGTGGGAGGAGCTTATATTAAAAATAATATAGCTCTTTTCATGGACCAATTTATAAATTTTTATGCTAAAAATTTATAAGGTCTTAAAATAAATTTTTTTTGCCTTTTTTTTTTAAATAAAAACAAAACACTGTTTTAAGTTATTTAAATAACTTAAAACAGGCCTGGATCCGGGTCGGATTTTACCCGGATCCGACCCGGATCCGGCTAAGGGAGATGCGCCTGGCGCATCTCCATCTGGGGGCGCATCATCGCATATGCGCGCGCACCCGGAACCTTGGGTGTGTAGCTGTCCAACTTGGGATCTGATCCAGTTGCGTGGCACGAGGGGGGGAGGTGGCACATTGGGACATGGAGTTTGCAACATGCTGCCCAAACTGAAATTCCTTGAATATGTTCTATGCGATTTATTAATGCATTAATTGCATCAGATGTTTGTGCTTGCGACTCCTTGGAAGTTGGGACTATGAGAAGATGCTTCAACTTTCAAAGTTTTGACATTCAAATTTCGGCTGCCCTCCATGGAAAGAGTATTTCGGGCCACCTTGGTGTCCTCTACATTAATACCCCCATTTATTCCTTGACTTAGGTCCATGTGATTTATTAATGCATTAGTTGCATTAATTTCATCTAATGTTTGGGCATGCGGCTCCTTGGGACTATGTGAGGATGCTTCAACTTCTACAGTCGTGAAACTCACATTGCGGCTATCCTCATTGGAAAAAGTATTTGGGGCCTAAGACAGGCCTAACAAAGCAAATACGTGGAACTGGATTGTATAAGTTACAACAAAAACTTAAGCAAGTTAAGGTGCTTTCTAAGCAATGGGCAGCAGAAAAAGGGCATTCAGCGAAGAGGGTAGCCCAGGCAAGGATTGATCTGAATAGCTCAGTTGAAGCTTTGGAAAAGAATCCCTTATCTATCCCGTTCCAAGAGGAGAGTACAAAAATAAGGGGAAGATTAAAGGAGCTTATGGCAAAAGAGGAGGCAGATCTGAAACAAAGGAATAATGTCTCTTGGTTAAAATTAGGAGACAAAAACAACAGATTCTTTAGTATCGCCACAAAGCTAAGGAGATCTAAAAATTCAACCTCTAAAATTCTCAATACAAATGGAATTCAAACCACCTTTAGGGCTCTATTAGAGGAGAATAGTGTTAGGTACTTTAAAACTTTGTTCAGTAATTCAACCACCTAACGGCCGGAGGTTCCTGTCATTTTTCGTAGAGTGGTTTCTGAAGTTATGAATAGGTGGCTGCTTCAGGCTCCGTTAGAGGAAGAGGTAAGGGCTACACTGTTCTCCTTTAATTAGGGGAAATCCCCTGGGTCAAATGGTTTCACATCGGAATTTTTCAAAAAATTTTGGAGAGATCTTAAAGGCCTAGTAATGGAGTGTGTAAGACAATTTTTTAAAGGCAAACCTTTGTTGAAGTTTGCTAACCATACTTTCATCACGCTTGTGCCCAAAACAAACACGGCCTCAGATATGTCGGATTTCAGGCCGATATCATGTGTCAATTTGATCTACAAGCTAATGACGAAAATATTAGCAGATAGGATCAGTAAGGTCTCTAGTGAACTCATCTCTCCAAACCAAGCAGCTTTCATTCAAGGAAGGCTCATCTCGGATAATATTATTCTAGCGGATGAAATGGTGCATGGCTTTGGAAGAAAGAGAACTCCCAAGAGGTGTTGCTTGAGTATAGATCTTAAGAAA
>LFYR01001212.1:54996-295241 GCA_001185155.1 Zostera marina | reverse complement strand
AAGAGCTATATTATTTTTAATAAAAGCTCCTCCCACTCTTAAGACTTCATATTTGTTTTAGACAAAATGAATCTTTATTTATAGACCAACCTTCTTTGTGTTTTTTAAATTCTATCGATGTGGGACTAAAAAAGTGTAGTTAAAAATATTATAAAATATTCTTTGTACTTTTTATGAATGTGGGACTAAATAAAGTGTACATGCATGTACACTTTATAATACATGCATGTACACTTTATTTAGTCCCACATTAATAAAAAGTACAAAGAATATTTTATAATATTTTTAACTACACATTTTTAGTCCCACATCGATAGAATTTAAAAAACACAAAGAAGGTTGGTCTATAAATAAAGATTCATTTTGTCCAAAACAAATATGAAGTCTTAAGAGTGAGAGAAGCTTTTATTAAAAATAATATAGTTCTTTTCATGGACCAATGTATAAATTTTTGACATAAAAATATATTTTTGGCCTTAAAATAAATTTTTGGTCTTAAAATAATTTTTTGGTTTTAAAAAATGGGTCGGATATTTGGGTCGGGTACGGGTCAGACCCGACCCGTAGACCCACGAACCCGCTCCAACTAACCGGCTACCGGTTTTTGATTTTTTACCGGTCAGCCGGTTAACCGCCGGTTAACCACCGGTTAACCGTCGGTTTTTAAACCTTGCCTATAACATATCTAGGGTTACCAATCACGGGAAAGAAAAAATCATTTGGACAGTGCTGGAAGGTAATCCAGTCTATAGAGACGCTCCTAGCAAGATGGAGTGGGAAATGTCTTTCCTATGGAGGGAGAATACAATTAGTTAACTGGATTATAGCCGGAAAGTATACTTATTGGGCGCAAGGTATGACTATCCCTGATTCTGTGGCTAAGAAGGTGAGAAGGTTGGCTTATAGATTTATATGGGATGGAAGGAAAGGGATCCCGTGGGCCCAAATGATCCTTCCCAAGTCGGAAGGGGGTCTAGGGGTTAGAGACCTTCCTATTATCACCACTGCAACCAATATTAAAAGAGCTTCAAAGTACTGGGATAAGAGCGATTCTATTCTGGTAAAATGGATCCAAGATAGGTATATTAAAGGAAAGACGTTTAATGATATACAAATCAGACCTACTGTGGATTCGCATTTTTGGAAAGCTTTTGTTTCAGAAAGAAACCTAGTGGATAAATGTTTGGATTGTAGAGCGAATAGTACGATTATGTGGAGATCTGGTAGTCCGATAAATAAATTGGGGGGAATAGTGGAAAGTATTAGAGATAGAAAGCGTAAAGACATGTTAGCTGAGGGAATTTGGTCGAAGATGCCGACAAAATTCTCTATTCTCTTGTGGAGGGTGAAATGGGATCATCTAAACACGTTCAGGAAATTAAGAAATTGGAGAGTACAAGTACCTCCTGCTTGCTTATTGTGTAATCTAGAAGATGAAACTAGGAGTCATCTTTTCTTTAACTGTTCTTATTTCAGATCTTTCTTAATTTCGTTGGCGGAACAACTGGATTTCGCTTTCTGGAAAATAATGAATATTCCAGTTCCTACCCAATCAAGTCCAGATATTAGATTGGGGGATCTGACGGAAGCAACACAAAAGATTACGCGCCACTCCCCCCCTTGAGGGTTAATAAGGAATGCTATTGGGTGCTTGTCGTGGCATATATGGACGGAAAAAAATAAAAGGTATAGGCAGCACATTAGTAGACCTCCTGAGGTAGTCCTTAAGGAGGTCATTAAAGACATCAGTCTCTCCTTTGATTCAGTGTATTACAAGAAGAGTTGTTGTCTCCCTTTGGAGATATCTATGATGGAAGTATGGGAGACCAACCTTCTGAGGCAGCGTATCTAGTTACTGTATAACTAGACTACATAGCTAATGGGAGATTGCTCATTTCTTTTTTACTTCTATTTTATTTCTATTCTATATTTTGTAAACTTGGCATTAGCCTTATTCTAATGAAATTTAATTGCCTCAAAAAAAAAAAAAAAAAAAGTATTTGGGGCCACCCTAGTTCTCTTAACATTTATTCCGCCAACTAATCTCCTAGATTTCTTCCTCTTCAACTTCTTCTTTTTCCCGCGTTCTGCAAAATCAGGCTTGCTCCGGTCAACATCGAACTTGCTCCGATGATCGTCGAACATGCTCCCCTGGCCATCAGACTTCCTTGGGGCTTTGTTAAGATAACAATTCCTCTCCAAATGACCGAAGCAAGAGCAGATTTCACAAGCTGAAGGGTTCAAACAGACTCTAATCTTAATGTTCATGAGATTTTCCAGCCCTTCTCTAATCACCAACCGGAATTGTGTGTGTAATATATTTCATATAATCCACTATAATACAAGCTTGTAGTGCATTCCCCCATGGTGAGTGACATATTTAGCCTTAAAGGGGTGCCCAAAGTGCTAAGTATAACCGAGATAGCATCCCTAGTCCACATAGTTTCAGACATTCCCGTGATCAAGACCATAGAAAAAAAAGCGACGCTTAAGCGTCGCTTTAAGCGTTTAAAGCGGCAAAGCGGTTTTTTTGGACCGCTTTGCATAACGCTTTATTTTAGTGGGTACTTGTGTCGGGTCGGGTCGGGTAAACGGGTTGGGCCAACCCATTACCCGTGTAGGGAGAACTTAAATAGTTTTATTTTCCCTTTCTACCCTAACCCTCACTTTCACTCAAACCTCTCACCCAAAACCCTAGACCTCGCCGTCGCCCTCGCCGTTGCCTTCACCCAAACCCTACCCAATATCGTTATGCCATGAATGAAATTGCGGAAATTATCAGAGAGCCTCTAGATAATATAGAATTTGATGCTCGTATAGATGATTAGAGTAAATGATTTGATAGTTTTTGTATTTGTTTTGGATGATTCAAATAACTTGGATGTATTTGTTTTGGATGTGTATTTTTAAGATGATAGGCAAAAATTGACAGGTTTATATATATTTTTTGGGTAATTATACATGTACAGGTTTTGGAAAAATTATATATATAAACAGGGGTATATATGCAATTTTCTAAAAAATTGCAAATATTTACAATTATGCCACTACCGCTTTAACCGCTTTAAGCGAGCTAAAGCGGTTAAAGCTAAAAAAGCGCTCCCTGGAAATTGGGAGCGCTTTCCGCTTTTTTAAACTATGATCAAGACCCATTGCGGCACTATGCCAAAATTATCATCATGTAATATCTCCTGGGGGTCTCTTGAGACAATCATTGGTTTATCATCAATGAATGTCGAAGATCGATCTGTTTCTCTTAAGAAATCTGGAACATTAGTGAAGTGAATATTGAAATTGTCATCTATGTAGAGATTGACTTTGAAATCAGATTGAATATCCCATATATTCTTTATGTAACAATGCAACCGACGCATTGATGGACTCTCTCCAATGATCTTGACCGAGAGGGATAAATTCTCCTTAGTAGGGACTAGGGAGGGAATTATCCTATTAGATGAGAGCATGCTTTAGGCTGAATCTGAACTCGGTAGCAATGAAATTCAGAGTTTTGTTGTCGCCATTCACCAACCTCAAGGGAAGCTCTCTTCCACTTCCAAGGCAGAGTAGAAAAAATATTATCCATGATCCTAAGGAAGAAACCACTGGGAAGAAACACAAATTAAGGCCAGGGAGGGATTCACCGGAATTTTATCTCTCCAAGTATACCAACTTGAGGGGATAAGCAACATACTAAGAGAGGTGGCCGGAACTTCTAGTGAAGTATCATGTATTTTCGGTGGCTGCCGAAGAGTATAAAGAAACTCTTAAGCAGGGGACATGAAAGCTAATGAGATCTTGCCTACCAAGTTCCGTTCACTTGATAGGTCACACCTCAGAGAGATGAGGAGGATCACCGCTAGCCTTGGAAGGATGGGATTCCGGCTATCATCGGGGAAGAGGGTCACTCATGGCTCTGTCTTTATTTATTTTTCTATTTTTTGAAGATATTATAAAGGTGGAATTGACAAACATGTTTCTTGCAGCACTCAATCACTGATCACCAATCCTTTTTTTTGCAAATATTAAAAGTTTTCATTAAAAATAATGAAGGTCAATGCCCTAAAATATAATTGAATAGGAAAATCAAAATGCAATGGGGTTGATATTGTGATTTCCACTATATCGACCTACTCCTATGTAGCTATCCTTCCTAGTGTTCTAACTAAGAATTTGGCCTCAGGAGGGTTGTCTCCCAAACCTGCATAGTAGTCCTTTCCAATTGTGAACCACATTCTTTCTTAAAGATATCAGCTTTAAAAGATATTCTGCAGTCCTTTACTATATCAGCTAGAACGACTTCTGGGGGTCTGAGAGGAAGCTGGTAGAGTCTCTTGTTTCGTTCGAACCAAATGTGCTATGTGAGGCAACCAATAACATTCCAATGTAGGCCCCATGAAGGAGCTTGATGTGTTAGTTTTTGACATGATTCTATTACATCTCCAATTCTAATATCTGGATGTGAGGGTCGGAATGGGGGAGTTTGATATTTTCTTGAGGGCCTGATTGAGATGTTTAAAGAATTGTAGAAGAAGTTTTCTAGTATAGGGGCAATTAAAAAATAGGTAGCTGATGGTCTCGATTTCCTGACCATAGAGGAGGCAGGTTGGTTGTATGGGGACACCCCATGCGTCGAGCATCTGTAGAGTTTTGATTTGTTTATTCTTGATCCTCCACAACATTACTGAGAATTTTGTCGGCATATGAGATCATATGCCTTTGGCTAGAGGATCCTTTGGGGCCTCGGTTCTTAAGGTTTTAATGATGGTTCCTAAGTTCTGTTTTCCATTTCCAATTTTCCAAATTAGAGAATTTCCGGCCCTGCATTCCAAGCATTGGTTGATTTTTCCTTCGGAGTCTAAAATTTCTTTCCATTGGACAGAGTCAATGGAGTGTTTAGGGCTAATGTTGTTAAAAGCCATGCTTTTGATGTATCTGCTCTGCATCCATTGTGCAAATATAGATTGCTTACCCCATATTGTAGCTGTTTTTTTAATAGGGGCAGCAGAGGCTACCATTTGGAGGTTTCTAACCCCTAATCCTCTCTCCTCCTTAGGTAGAATCATTAATGACCATGGTATCCCTCTCTTTCCATCCCAAATGAACTGGTAGGTCAACCTTTGAACTTTTTTGTGGACAGAGGAAGGTAGGTTGATGCCTTGGTCCCAGTATGTGTATTTTCCAGCTAGTATCCAATTTACTAGTTGGATTCTACCTCCATAGGAGAGGTATTTACCGCTCTATTTAGCTAGCAATACTTCTATGGGTTGTATTAGCTTCCAACATTGGTTGTATGATTTCTTCTTCCCTGTTATGGGGAGGCCTAGATAAACTATGGGGAGTTTAGAAACTGGGAAATCAAGGATCTGTTGGAGTTCTGTGGAGCTTTCACATATCTTGGAGAAGGTGATAGAACTTTTTTGAGGGTTGATCGTTAGGCATGTGAAGGCTGAGAATGTCTCTAGTATGCTTTTGACGGCCTTTAGAGATTTGGGATTGGCTTTAGATAGAGCAGGATATCATCTCCATTGACTATATATGAGTCATATTTTCTTTCTATTACCTCCTTTTCAATTGGTCTACTTACTATATCCATCACCATGTCAAAGAGAATGGAGGAGAGAGGGTCTCCTTGTCTAATGTCTCTTTGATTCTTGAATGGGGGGTGGGTGGGAAGGAAGCTGATGAGATACAGTTCCAGATTATCTTACAAAATAGGTTGGAGAAGCCGTACGCTTGTAATGTGGCAATTAGGGCCTCCCACCTCACCGTGTCAAAAGCTTTCCTTAGGTCAATGCTGATACAATATCTCTTGGGGGTTCTTTTTTTGCAGAACCCATGAAGCATCTCATCAGTCAACATGGTGTTGTCAGAGATGTTTCTTTCTTTTATAAAAGCAGCTTGGTTGGCCGATATCAGTTCACTTGAGACCTTTGATATTCTATCCGCTAGTATTTTGGTGAGAAGCTTGTACATGAAGTTTACACAGGATATGGGTCTGAAATCCCCCAGCTCAGAGGCAGTTGGGATTTTGGAGATTAGGGTAATGAAGTTGTGATTGATTGCTTTCAACAATGGTTTTCCTTTAAAGAATTGTTTTACACATTGTAGCACAGTTGCTTTGGTCTCAAGCCAAAGTTTTTTAAAGAACTCTGAGGTGAAACCATCAGGGCCCGGGGATTTTCCTGACTGGAAGGAAAAGAGAGTAGCCCTAACCTCTTCTTCAGAGGGAATTTGGGTAAGCCAAGTATTCATTAAAGGGGAGACCAGTTTTGGGAAGATCACTGGGAAGGTAGGTAGGGGGTTAGTGTGTGAGCTGAACAGGTTTTTAAAATAGTCCATACTCTTAGACTCTAGCTGGGATCTATGTATGTTCCTGGACCCACCCCTGTTCAAGACTTTCAATGTGGAGTTTTTGACTCTTCTGATCTTGGTAGCTATGCTAAAAAATCTTGTGTTTGAGTCCCCTAATTTTAGCCATTGAGTTTTACTCTGTTTGATATCAACTTCTTCTTTTTCAAGCAATGTTCTTAAGTCTTTCCTTTTCCTATTGAAGTCTGTTCTTAGGTCTTTTACTCCTCTGATCACCAATCCTTGATGATTTCTAATATATGAATGTTAATTGCACCAATTTTAACAACTCGCTAATATTCCTATTTTCCTAATATCGTGAGATTTTGCAGATCTTAGGGCCGAGGAGATAGAACTTGCAAAGAAATATCCTGCTCATACAGCTTTGTGTATTAGAGATGGATGGGAGTTTTGTGCCCCGGAGTTTGCTCCTGGTAAGAATCTCCATGTTTGGTATTTTTTGAACGGTATATTGAGTACATTCATTTTTTCGCCTCAATTATTTGAATTGTCTAGAAAATGTCTGCTATTTACTATTTTTTCTTTCTTTATATTTTAAATTTTATTCATTTTCTATATTTAGGTAATATATTCGGTTTTAAGTCACATTGCATGCTACCAAATTTTTAAATGCTTACTTTATAACCGTCTCTTCTTAAGGATTTCGGTATATTATTCATTGCTGCATCCAAGGTTTAAAAACCGGTTAACCGGTAACCGGTTCTGGCTTACCGGTTATCCGGTTAGATTACCCAATGCAGCCTGCATCCTATAAAAAGCTCAATTAAAATCGAATTGAGTTCAATGTACCCAATGCTTGGGAGTCTAATCTCTTGTGGCAATTGCATTCAACTACATAGTTGTGTGTCAAGCCATAGAAGAAACCAACAATGATCTTGCTTGCTCATTTCCATTTTCTTTGTAAATTTGGGCTATGCCCACTGTCCCATTCCTATTATTAATGGAAATTTATCTTTTAAATAGTTATTTAATAAAAAATTAAAATATATAGTTTCTCCTGCGATTTTAAAAGATAAGTAAATACTGAAGAATGTGAGCATCGCTTATGAAGCCACACCTTATAAAAAGAGGCTGAAGAGCAATCTCTCTCAGATTGAAACTCATGCTATATTCCTTTGGGAGTCCAACCTCTTGAGGCACCAATCCATGGTTAGCTAGCCAAGGTCATAGCCATATAAGAAAGTGACAATGTTTTTACATCCTTTACTGTATTTGCATTTCCCTACATTTGTAACTCAAGGCATTGCTCTAATCTTATATTTCAGCAATGAAATCTTTAATTTTACAAAAAAAAGATAAGTAGATAACTATTTACTCTTTTAACTTATTTTCCAAAAACTCTTCAACTTATGTTGCATATTATTTTGACAGAATCAACCTTCGCTTTCCTAGCTGAAAGGTGGAAAAATCATATACCTCCAGGTTACATACTCAAGGATGCTTCAGTTGATCTGCCATTCGAAGCCGATGCATGTCACAGTCGCTTTGTATTTTCCGGTGACAATGAACCTGACTTAATTCTTAAATATCAATGGTTTATAGGAGATGGTGCTCCAAAGGGTTTTGTTGCTATTGATGAAGCCACCAGTGAGGTAACTTATTTGTTTTTTTTTGAGTCTGTACTCTGTAATTCTCTAGCAACATTTAGGCTTTCATCAGAATAGAAAAAGAAAATAGTATATACAAAAGTTGAGGAACCATTTACACTAGATGCAATTTTCAACTGATGAGGAACCAACCAAACAAAAATGTCAAGAAGTATGTCATTTATCATATCCCAATGGAAGCTCTCATTACTCTTGTTATATATATTAGTTTTAACTTTTAATCTATTTTGCTTCCTAAAGGACTATGCCTACTTCTGAGTAGTTCTAGTCTGTAAGGGTTTATTTTATCTTATATATGTAAAACTGGGTAAGGCCCACTTCATTATATAATGAAAATTTAACGTCATCAAAAAAATAAAATAGCTTTAATGTTTATGATGAATTCATGATGTTTATTTTGAGTAATAGGTTTATTGGCCAAAGAAAAAGGATATTGGCAAGTTTTTAAAGGTTGAATGCACTCCTATTCTGGACGGAGTAGCGTATCCTTCTATTTTTGTTGCATCATCTTATGTTTCTCCAGGTATGTGAAATTGCATTTTTTTAAAGCAATTAAATTTCATTTTTTTTTTAAGCAATTAAATTTCATTAGAATAAGGCTAATGCCAAGTTTACAAAAAATAGAGAATAGAAATAGAAGTAAAAAGAAATGAGCAAAAAGCTCATTGACTCTCTCCCATTAGCTATGTAATCTAATTATATTGTAACTAGATACGCTGCCTCAGGAGGTTGGTCTCCCATACTTCCATCATAGATGTCTTCAAAGGGTGATAACAACTCTTCTTGTAATACACTGAATCAAAGGAGAGACTGATGTCTTTAATGACCTCCTTAAGGACTACCTCAGGAAGCCTACTAATGTGCTGTCTATACCTTTTATTTCTTTCCGTCCATATATGCTACGACAAGCACCCAATAGCATTTCATATTAACCCCCAAGAGGGAGAGTGACGCGTAATCTTTTGTGCTGCCTCCGTCAGATTCCCCAATCTAATATCTGGACTGGATTGGGTGGGGACTGGGATGTTCATTATTTTCCAGAAAGCGAAATCCAGGTGTTCCGCCAATGGAATTAAGAGAGATCTGGAATAAGAATAGTTAAAGAAAAGATGACTTCTAGTTTTTTCCAGATTGCATAACAAGCAAACATGAGACACTTGTACTCTCCAACTCCTCAGCTTAAATTAAATTTTATTAAAATAAGGGCAATACCCAAGTTACATAAAGTATAGAAATAAAAACAGAAGTAAAAAAAAGAGAGCAAGAAGCTCATTGACTCTCTCCCATTAGCTATGTAGTCTAGTTATACATACAGTAACTAGATACACTGCCTCAGGAGGTTGGTCTTCCATACTTTCATTATAGATGTCTCCAAAGGGTGACAATAACTCTTCTTGTAACACTTCGGATCAAAGGAGAGACTGATGTCTTTAATGACCTTTGTAAGAACTACATCAGGAGGCTTACTAATGTGTTGTCTGTATCTTTTATTTTTTTCCGTCCATGTATGCCACGATAAACATCTAATAACATTTCATATTAGCCCCCAAGGGGGAGAGTGATGCGTAATTTTTTTTGCGGAGCCTCCGTCAAATCCCCCAATCTAATGTCTGGACTGGATTGTGTGAGAATTGAAATATTCATTATTTTTCAGAAGGCGAGATTCAGGTGTTTAGCTAACGGAATTAAGAGAAATCTGGAATAAGAACAGTTGAAGAAAAGATGATTCTTAGTTTCATTTTTCAGGTTGCATAACAAGCAAGCAGGAGCTACTTGCACTTTCCAACTTCTTGAACGTGTTTAGGTGATCCCATTTCATCCTCCATAAGAGAATAGAAAATTTTGTTGGTTTCTTCGACCAAATTCTCTTAGCTAACACGTCTTTATGCATTCTATCTCTAATACTTTCCACCATTCCTTCAACTTGTTTATCGGAGTACCAAATCTCCATACAATCATACTATTGACTAATTTGACTCTACAATCCAAACATTTATCCACTAGATTCCTTTCTGAGATAAAAAACTTTTCAGAAATGTGAATCTACAATAGGCCTGATTTGAATATCATTAAGTGCTTTTCCTTTAATATACCTATCTTGAATCTATTTTACCAAAATAGAATCACTCTTATCTCAGCACTTTGAGACTCTTTTAATATTAGTTGCTATCAAGGTTCCGGATGCGCCTCTGCGCGATGCGCCGCCGCCTGGAGCATCTGAGCATATGCGTGCATATGCGCTCAGATGCGCCAGTGGCATTTTCGTAAATATTTATAAAACTATAGGAAATTAATATTTTTTTATATATCTAAATTATATTAATTAAATTTTTTAGTTAAAAATATATTGGATAGAAAAATTATTATAATACATCTATTTATTAATTATTATAACACCCTATAATTCATTGTAACACCAAGGTTTAAAAACCGGTTAATCATTTAGGGGTATTTTCGTAATAATATAGCTCTATTAATGGCTAGGGTTTCTTTAAACTTATAAAAGAGAGACTTTTATAAAAAGAAAATAATAAATAACCCAAGAGGCTTTTAAAAAATAATAACGTAATGGGCTGGGCTGGGCCTTCTTTAATACATCTACAACATAAAAAATACTCTATAATAATAATTTATTTAACCACACATTTTTAGTCCCACATCGATAGAATTCAAAAAACACAAAGAAGGTTGGTCTATAAATAAAGATTCATTTTGTCTAAAACAAATATGAAGTCTAAAGAGTGGGAGGAGCTTATATTAAAAATAATATAACTCTTTTCATGGACCAATGTATAAATTTTTATGCTAAAAATTTATAAGGTCTTAAAATAAATTTTTTTTGCCTTTTTTTTTAAAATAAAAACAAAACATTGTTTTAAGTTATTTAAATAACTTAAAACAGGCCTTAAAACAGGCCTGGATCCGGGTCGGATTTTACCCGGATCCGACCCGGGTCCGGCTATGGGAGATGCGCCAGGCGCATCTCCCTCTAGGGGCGCATCATCGCATATGCGCGCGCACCCGGAACCTTGGTTGCTATAATGATAATAGGTAGGTCTCTAACCCCTAAACCCCCTCCGCCTTGGGAAGAACCATTTGGGCCCATGGGATCCTTTTCCTTCCATCCTATTTAATTTATATGCTGACCTTCTCACCTTCTTAGCCACAAAATAATGAAATTGCATGTTGAGTTATTGATATTTGATAGTGTAATTATATACAAGTATAGCGGAAATATTTTGTTACACACACCACAGGATCAACCACTTGGATATCTCTTTTTTTTTATTGAAAAATTAAAACTTTCATTACTGAAAAAGGGGTTGGGCATAACCCAAGATTACAGAATATAGGGAAATGCAAGTACAGTAAATGTAAAAACATTGTCTATCTCTTATACAGTTATGACCCTGACTAATTGGCCAAGGACTAAAGCCTCAAGAAGTTGGACTCCCATGAGCGTATAACTTGTATTTCAATCTGTGAAAGATGGTTCTTCTTATAGGATGTAGAATCATATGAAATGCTCCTTCTTATAGGATATCTTTAATTCCACATGCACATCTAGGACTAAAACTTGTATTATGACTGTCTTCTTTTCCCTATCCATTAAGATAATCATAAGTCTTCTTTTTAAGTCACTAACCAAGGATTCTTTAATTTGGATATATAGATATCAGATCAGGTTAGCCTGACTAAATATAAGCATAATTTGTTTGATATGGATCGCATGATTTGTCAATAGGACATCATTTTTTTGGTAAGAAGTAATGATTTCATTAATTAAAATGAAGGCAATGCCTTAATTAATAATTACAATAGAGAGGAATTAAAAGATATATGGGTCAGGTAAGATTGGACTGTGCCCAATCAACATTCTCCTATATAGCTGAAGTACTTATTGCTCAAGTACGTTGCCTCAGGAGGTTGACACAGATCACTAGATATGCAAGTTTTTGGGGACTACACTGGACTCTACCTAGGAGCCGGAATGAAATATGGGTTGAAAGAAATAGAAGGTTCAAACAGTACCCCATCAGACTTCCACAGGTGCTATCCAATGAGACCCACTCCTTAAGGATGTAAATATCTTCTTTAATGTTGAGTTCTTCAGAAAACACAACCATACCTTGATTGAGAATAAAACTATAATTGCATGTGAGTCTTGTTTATTACCTTGAGATAGTAGTTCTTAGTTATTTAATGCTATCAACAGATCTGTATTAGGATACCTGAAATGAGCATAGTCCATCCCCTTTATCTTATTTTTGTAGTATGAACTTTCATTTTATAAAAATAGGTGTTAGAAATCCCAACTACTTGGTTAGCTTCTTTTCATAGCCGAGTCAATCGGTTAAAAAAAGATTTCGGTATACTTTAAAAAAAGTAATGAAAATGTTTCAAATGAAATTTTTAAGTTTAAATATTTGTTTTTATAATTTTTGGCTTCGATTTTTTTTGATATAATATCCGAATATTTTTCGAAATTAAATTTAAATACAGCACTATCTGATTCATGTCAGATTTATTTAAGAGACTATTGCCTTTTCTCTCATTATGGCCTCAGGAACTGGATGTCCAAAAGTTCTTGATCTTACTGTGAATGGGGATCTTGTAGAAGGAAATATCATCAAGTGCCAGGCTAACGTTGCATGGTGTGGTGGAATACCAGGGAAAGGTGTTACTGGGTAAACTTTGACCATCTTAAGACATACCATTCTTTTGTTTTATATTTTAATTTTCTCCTACACTTTCATTTAATGTCAGTTTTCTAAAAGCATGCAAAATAACCAGACTTATCGATTTTTCAGCTGGTTCAGACGGAAATGGAACAGTGGCCCTGTGGTAATTACAGGGGCTAAAGATGAAGAATATAAGTTGACAATAGATGATATTGATTCAAGTTTAGTTCTCATGTACACACCAGTAACAGAAGATGGTATCAAGGGGGAACCCCAATATGCAAACACTGATTTCATAAAAGCTGGTAAAACAATTTATTCCAATTTTTTTATTGGGTTATTATCACATTTTCATGATTGATGATATTTCATATTTACATGAATTTGAATATTTGATACAGCTGCTCCATCAGTTAATAGCGTGAATGTGTTTGGTAACCCTGTTGAAGGAAGTACAATTAGAGGTGTTGGAAAATACTTTGGGGGAAGGGAAGGTCCAAGCAAATTTGAGTGGTCACGTCTGAACAAGGAAACAGGGTAATAATTCTTTCAATGTTTGAAGAACTTCATGTGAGGTTTATAAGAGTTATTAGTCTTTATAAGAGTTACCTAATGTTCCTTGATATCTAGCCATGTTTGTGAATTGTGAGGGGATTCACACTTCACAGAAATTTATAGTCCATGTCATATTTTTACTGAAACCCAATTAACCCATCAGGAGCCTTTCTCCTTATATTTAAATCAAATAAGTTCATCCCTATATCTAATTAAAGATTTTTTATATATCAATATGGCAATGTTAAATTAAATCTTTTATATTGCATGGTAGTTAACTAGTTAAGTACCAGTATTTATAATTCAAGTGGTAATATACCTTTAAGGTTTTAAACTTTTAATTTACCTGCATCTTTTTTTCATTACATGATGCCATAATCCAAACCCTATTATTATTTTTTGAAGGGATATTTTGTTAGTATGCGCTGGAACTATTGAATATACTTTGACAAAAGAGGATATTGGCTGGCAGATGATTTTTTCCTATATACCAATGAATTTTGAAGGTAACAATGGATTCATGATTCAATTTATATCTCATTTTGTTCACATATTTCCAATTTTCAGGACAAGAAGGAATAACAGTTTCTGTTGTGACTGACACTGTTCGAAAAGGTGCTGTTATGATTACTTTTTAATACATTGTTTTTATCATGATTCGGCAAATGTGCTTTTGAGTTAAGTTTATAAAACCAGTATGAAGAAATGAAATATGAAATTGTTGCACGGTGTCTCTAAAATAATTTTGTCTTGATTTATGGTGATAGTTAATCTTTATGACGTTTATGCGAGGAAAATAATAAAGAAGACTAATAAGTTCAATCTTGCATTGACGATTTAAATAATTATTCCACAACATAGTAGGATTGTGTTCATATTTGTCAACAGGGCATTTATAAGCTCATAAGTTTTAAAGATGGACATGTTGGTTTGCATTTTTTATTTCACGTGCATTTGTTGATCACCATGTTTGTTCTATTTTGTTTGTAGCGTGATATTTTCTATTTTTGTATATGTTATTTTGAGTGAGTCTGTCATTTCAGCTCCTCCAAGAGTAAGTGGTTTGCAAATACTTGGTGATCTAAGGGAAGAGAGTAAAGTAACCATAGCTGCAACTGTCACTGGGGGTACTGAAGGATCCAGCAGAGTTCAATGGTTTAAAAAAATCTCTCCATTATTTCAAGGGGAAAATGATCTTGAAGCAGTTAGCTCATCAAAAATTGCAAAGGTTAAAGAAGCTAATTTGTAGTCATTATCGTAGAAGTGTTGTTTCTCATATTTTTTGTTTTCTTTCGAAGCTCGTTGTCTCAAATTAATTGACTAGTTGACTCTCATGTTTTAGGCTTTCCGTATTCCTCTTGGTGTTGTTGGTTATTATTTAATTGCAAAATTTACACCTATGGCACCAGATGGTGTATCTGGTGAACCGGAATATGCCATATCCAAAAATGTTGTAGAGAGTAAGTATTTGTTAATAGCTTTTTGTATACTTTAGTATCATATTTTAATTTAACAAATACGTTTATTTGTTTATATCTCTGTAGACCTTCCTCCCAGCTTGAATTTTTTATCAGTAACTGGAAGTTATTGTGAGGGGGAAATGCTTACTGCATCATATGGATATGTAGGAGGTCATGAGGGGAAAAGTTTATACAGTTGGTACCTTTGTGAAGTATGTTACTATAGTATAATTCAAGTGTTTTGTTTATTTTGATTTAATTCATTTTACATTCTTGACGTCTTTTCTAATAATTATATATTTATCTAAAATTGAAAAGAGCTTAAAATGTGTTCAGGAATTATATAGTTAGAAAGGGCAGCATAAAATATAAATTATATGTATGATTGATTATTTTGAATGATATAGTTAGAAGTGATGTATTTTATGAAATTAAAGAATAGGGAATGTAATATAAGTTTGTCAAAAAGTGACACATTAATCACCTCCTTGGAGCTTGGAGCCTCCATTGAAATATAATTGGGGGACTCATTTGGCACATCTGGTCCCAAAGGAATAGAAGGCTATGACAACATACTCTCAGTCTCAGACTTCTAGAGACTCTCTCTCTGGACATCATTAGGGACTCCGGTCTTTCTTATAGATAAGATTTTAAGGACTGTAATTCAAAAATGGAGATGACTATTATGCAGGTTTGGGAGACAAACCTCTTGAGGCTTAGCTTTTAGTTACTTGATCACTAAGAATTTTAGCTATGTAGGAGTAAGATCGATGGTAGTGGGAAACCACTCTATCACCCCCACCATATTTTATATCTTTTCAACATATATTTCTGGATAGTACCCTTCATTATTATTAATGAGAAATATTTAATTCTTGCAAAAAAAAGTTCCATACATGATATGGGAGATATGGGTATGGCTTGTCACCTTTTTTCTTATATTGTCATTGCCAGAGCATCATAGAGCTGTCGGTTGGTATTTCGAGGAATTAAAATTTCAAATACTAATCGCATTAACTTAAATCACATGTTAATTTGTTTTTTTCCTAACATCGAAGAAGATGCTTAGGTCCCTACTCCCTAATTACACGAATGTGCTTGGTTTTTTAAATTTATAATTTTAAAAGTTAATTGAAATGGACCACACTAAGAAAGTAAGAAGTATTATGTTTAATGGGCATTCTAGTACAATAGATTCTTAAATGTTTGACATGTAGATCTATTATTTTCTTCTTTTCTTTTTTTATCTAAATATAGTCACTCAAAATTTTTCTCCTTTACCTCTGTTTTTGCAGACTGAAACTGACACCGGTGTGTTGATACCAGATGCATCGGAATTTCTTCAATATCGCATAACAAAAGATGCTATTGACAAATTTATATCTTTCCAATGCACGCCAATTAGAGAAGATGGAATTGTCGGTGATACAAGAATTTTTTTTGCACCCGAGCGAGTTTGTTCAGGTGATGATGCTTATCTTTTAATTATGTTATATATAAAATATCTAAATATTCGGAGATTTATTGATTTGCCACTCTCAAAGTAACCTTTTCACTTGCATAATACTACAAGTCTTTAAAATTTTTTTGAAAGCAATTAATTTTCATTAAAAAAAGAAGGGCAATGCCCAAGTTACATAGAGAATAAAAATAAAAGCAGAAGCAAAAAGAAATGAGCAGGAAGTTCCTTGACTCTCTCCCATTAGCTATATAGTCTAGTTATACAATAACTAGATACACTTCTTCAGGAGGTTGATTTCCCATACTTCCATCATAGATGTCTCCAAAAGATAACATCTCTTCTTATAACACTCCGAATCAAAGGAGAAACTGATGCCTTTAATGACCTCCTTAAAGACCACCTAAGGAGGTCTACTAACGCGTTGCTTGTATCTTTTATTTCTTTCCGTCCATATATGCCACAACAAACACCAGTAACAAACACCAATTACCATTATCTTAATGTTAATTGAGAGGTAATGGTAATTATTTTATATTTTCTATAAATTAACTTTCTATAAATTTTCTAATTATATATTTTCTTACGAATTAGGTAATGTCAAAATTAGAAAATATTAAATAATTATAAACTTTCTATAAATGTCTTTAAATATTTATAGAAACTTCTATATTTTCCCTTTGGAATGAGATCGATCGCGGATTTCAAGAGCAGAATCGCGAGCAGCAGATAACGTCGTGTGCAGTTTCCGTTATCCGCCTAAATAAATGGGTAAATGGGTTAGGCGGATCCAGTCCGGATCCGCCTAACCCGTCCAGCACATGAAGGCAGCGCATGAGAATTTGAATTACTAAAACAGAATATTTCATGTGTATATATATATATATATTTTTTTTTTGAAGCAATTAAATTTCATTAGAATAAGGCTAATGCCAAGTTTACAAAATAGAGAATAGGAATAAAATAGAAGTAAAAAAGAAATGAGCAAAATGCTCATTGACTCTCTCCCATTAGCTATGTAGTCTAGTTATACAGTAACTAGATACGCTGCCTCAGAAGGTTGGTCTCCCATACTATTTCATGTATATAATCATAGCTTAAAAAAACCTTTTCATTAACCTGTGCATGTTGATCACATTAACACGTTGACCTTAGCTTAAAGCACGGATCGACATTCATTCAAATGCATATTGATCATATTAACATGTGTGCAAATCCCATCTCAAGATTATGAAATAATTTGAATGTTTATATTATTGTAATATATTTAGATCATTTTAAATAACTCATGTTAATGTTTCATTCGCAGTTTTAATAAAAAATCATTTTAAAATACATAAACCATTTAAATGAGGCCATACTTAGGATTCACAAAATCCTGGACTTTCAAAACAAAAATCTTTATTTAGGATTTACCAATTATAGATGATTAAAACAGAAAGAATACATTTAAGATCTTAAAAATACATTATTTTCTACCTAAACTCGACTAACCCTATTTTTGGTAAATAGTGTTTCGTTCTTTTACCGATTGTCCGATTTCCGATTTCCAATTTCGGCATATTAGAGGGATGCCTTCTCAAATTTTGACATCAAAGTCAATGTGCCTGATAAAAGTACCCTGATGTCCAATGTCATGGAAGCTTGGAAAAGTCAGTCCTAGATAAATCTTAAATTCAATAAAATTGGACTAAACTGTTAGGGAATTTATTGTTTTTATTGTAAAACTTGGAAATGCCAACTTCATTACTAATGAAATTTTATTCATCATATAAAAAACAGTGTAATTATCATTGTAATATCACTCTTAAATGTTGAGAAAAATCAACTTTGTTTCACCAACAAATGGGGCATGTAAACATTATTCAGCTCAAACTGACTTACTGGTTATCTTGACCCTTTTTGGATAGTCACATTCATTTTGCAATGTTCGTAGACTGCTTCTTGAGTTATTGCAATGTTTTTTAATCAATTGTTGATTATGTAGAAACCTTTTAATGATGAGATTTTTTTTGTAAAATGTAAAAGGAACTCCAAGTATACTTGCACTTGAAATATTGGGCGAGGCTATTGAAGGCGTTACACTATTTGCTGATAGGAAATATTGGGGTGGTGATGAGGGAACCTCAGTTTTTCATTGGTTTCTGGTATTTTAATTTTTTATTACTATTAATCAATTATAGATTTTGACATTCAAAATTGAAATTATGACAAATTATTAAAAGGGTCGAAATTTCTAATTTTTTTCTTTTTCAAATATTAAAAGTTTTCATTAAAGATAATGAAGGGCAATGTCCTGAAATACAATTGAATAAGAAAATAAAATACAGTGGGGTTGACATTGTGGTTTCCACTATATCGACCTTCTCTGTAGCTATCCTTCCTAGTGCTCTAACTAAGAATTAGGCCTTAGGAGGATTGTCTTCCAAACCTACATAGTAGTCTTTTTCAATTGTGAACCACATTCTTTCTTAAAGATATCAACTGTAAAAGATATTCTGCAGTCCTTTAATATATCAGTTAGAACGCCTTCTGGGGTCTGAGAGAATTCTGGTGGAGCCTCATGTTTCTTTCAGACCAAATGTGCCATGTGAGGCAACCAATAGCATTCGAATGCAGCCCCCGTGGAGGAGCCTGATGTGTCAGTTTTTGACATGACTTTATTGTAGCGTTGCAACTCGAGCCTACCGAACTGAATACTTCAAATAAACGAGCCTACTCTTGGATGTGGGTTCGGTTCGTTTAATAACCGAACTGAACCTAACCGAACACGAACCGAATAGTTCGTCGAATACTGAACTTTTTTTATATCATCCTAAAAATAAACATTAAAAAAATAAACATGTCCATCTGATCATCTTTGAAAAATAAACAATAAAAAAAACACTGTTTATAGTCGATTTTCTTTTGTTGAGTCAATCCTTAGTCATCTTTTTTTCTTGTTGATTACAAACCAGCATTAATATACTATATTAATGAAAAATTGCAAAAATATACATAAGTTATGAAATATATAATATAAATTTATAATAAAAAATTATATAATATAAGTTTATAATATAAATATAAAATAATAAAATATAATAAAAATGTTAAACAAACCGAACAGTTCGTCGAACCTTAATTAAATTTTGGGTTCAGTTCGTTTAATTAAACGAATCTATTTCAAGGTTCGGGTTCGGTTCGTTTAATAGCCAAACCGAATCGAATTCGAACCGAATAGTTCGTCGAATACTGAACTTTTGTTGCAACGCTACTTTATTGTATCTTCAATTCTAATATCTGGATGTGTGAGGGTTGGGATGGGGGAGTTTGATATTTTCAGAGTGGTTGAGGTGTTCAAAGAGTTGTAAAAGAAGTTTTCTTTTCTAGTATAGGGGCAATTAAAAAATAGGTGGCTGATAGACTCGATTTCCTGACCACAGAGGAGGCACGTTGGCTGTATGAGGACACCCCATGCGTTGAATATCTGTAGAGTTTTGATTTGTTTATTCTTGATCCTCCATAACATTGAGGATCCTTTGGAGCCTTGGTTCTTAAGGTTTCAATGATGGTTCCCAAGTTCTGTTTTCCATTTCCAAATTAGAGAATTTCCGGCCCTGCATTCCAAACATTGGTTGATTTTTCCTTTTGAGTCTAAAATTTCTTTCCATTGGACAAAGTCAATGGAGTGTTTAGGGCTAATGTTGTTAAGAGCCATGCCTTTCGTGTATCTTCTCTGCATCCATTGTGCAAAGATAGATTTCTTACTCCATATTGTAGTAGTTTTTTTAATAGGGGTAGCAAAGGCTAACCCCTAATCCCTAATGACCCCTAACCCTCCCTCCTCTTTAGGTAGGATCATTAATGACCATTGTATCCCTCTCCTTCCATCCCAAATGAATTGCTAGGCCAGCCTTTGAACTTTTTTGTGGATAGAAGAAGTTAGGCCGATACCTTGGGCCCAGCAAGTGTATTTTTCAACTAGTATTCAGTTTACTAGTTGGATTCTACCTCCATAGGAGAGACATTTACCACTCCATTTAGCTATCAAGCCTTCTTATGGGTTGTATGATTTCTTCTTCCCTGTTATGGGGAGGCCTAGATAAACTATGGGGAGTTTAGAAAATAGAAACTGGGAAATCAAGGATCTGTTGGAGTTCAGTGGAGCCTTCACATATTTTGGAGAAGGTGATGAAACTATTTTGCGGGTTGATCATTAGGCCTGTGAAGGTTGAAAATGTCTCTAGGATGTTTTTGACGGCATTTAGGGATTTGGGGTTGGCTTTAGAGAAGAACAAGATATTATATGCATACATTGAGTTACAGACAAGTTTCCGGATGCGCCACCACCTGGAGCACTCGAGTATATGCACGCAGATGCACTAGTGGCATTTTCGTAAATATATATAAAACTAAAGGAAATTCATATATTTTTTTATATATCTAAGCGCGCTAATTGGAAATAGGGAGCGCTTTATGCTTTTTAAAACTATGATCTAAACTATACCAATCAAATTTTTTAGTTAAAAATATATTGGATAGAAAAATTATTATAATACATATATTTATTAATTATTATAACACCCTATAATTCATTGTAACACCAAGGTTTAAAAATGGTTAACTGGTTGGGGTATTTTCGTAATAATATAGCTCTTTAAACGGCTAGGTTTTTTTTAAACTTATAAAAGAAATGCTTTTATAAAAAGAAAATAATAAATAACCCAAGAGGCTTTTAAAAAATAATAACGTAATGGGTTATTTATTATTAAAGATGTATTAAAGAAGGCCCAGCCCATTATAGTTTAGATATATAAAAAATATATGAATTTCCTTTAGTTTTATATATATTTACGAAAATGCCACTGGCGCATCTGCGCGTATATGCTCAAGTGCTCCAGGTGGTGGCGCATCGCGCAGAGGCGCATCCGGAACCATGCAACAGATGATCTTGTTGCTACTATTTAGTATCTTGGGGGAAAAATCCAAATCGTGACAGAAAGAAATAAAAACTCCCTGAACGTGAGCAGATAGTTGCTTTTCCTCTTAGCCGTGAGCAGAAACTCCCCAAATCGTGAGCAGAAACCCAAAACCCTCCCTGTCCAGATCACTTTCCCTAGAAAACTCCCTGTCCAGATTGCAATCCCTAAAAAACCTCCCAGACCAGATCGCTATCCCTAAAGCCTCCCTGTCCAGCTCAGGAAATCCCATCCAAGAACGTGAGCCGTAATAAATCACGAGTAGGAAGAAACCTTTCCTAGATGCACTGAAATTTGTAAAATTATAAACATGCAAACAAGCACATTTCATTAATGTATTAAAAATAGATTTTTTTTATAGAATTAGTTTTTTTTATTATGAAAATGATGGACAGTGCCCTGTAGTACAAGTGATGAAAGATAAAATAAAAATAACATAGGAAGATAAGCCTAAGCTCATTAACACATTCTGATATAGGTCCTCTTATCTCAGAGGGCCTTCAACTTTCTTAATTAGGCTCATAACCCATTTTCATGATATATGCTGGTAAACATTCTACTATTTCATTGAATTCTCTCTCTTGTTCTTCTTTCTACTTTACTCATTTCTTACCCTCGTAAGTTTCTAGGCACTTTTTTTTATTTCTAATTATCTATAAGTAAAAGTAACTTAATTGTATTTTATAAGTATTAAGAATAACCACAGTTCAGTCAGTGGATAGTTAGTTATTTCCAATAAAGTTAATTGGTTCGTAGTGGTGGTCTACTACAATAATGCAGATCTAGAAGTTTCCAATATGTAGAATAAATAGGTATGGATATGCCTATTTATTAATATGTTGAACTGGGTGATAGCCTTATTTTTTAATGAAATTTAATTGCTTCAAAAAAAAAAAGTATGGATATGTCTGGATTCATTCAGGGTGAATTTCTTCTTCTCCTCCACGGCTCCACTGAATCTGTCATCAACAGGCCTTCAAATAATACCATAAATATATAATATTAATGGAATTTTAACTTTGTCAAATAAAGAAAATCTAGTGGGTTTTTAAGTTTTGACTATTGAAAACTGAACGTACCATATTTTACTTATTTGCAAATTGATCATGTTTTGCATATATGTGGCTTATGTGCAGAGTGATGATAATGGAATAACGAATGAAATTGAAGGTGCAAGAGATTCCTCATATCTTCTATCATATAAAGATATTGGTTCCATGTTATGTGTTTCATGTGAACCTATTAGAAATGATGGGGCACGTGGTTCTACTGTAATTTCACATCTAGTTGGACCAATATTGCCTGGTAAACCTTTTTATCTTTGTGGTAAAAAGATTCTTGAATGTATAAACTATAAAGTGCGACATCTTCATGTAATGTTTAATGTTTATATGTTATAATGATTATGTTTATTATTTCTGATTTGAGTGATTTCTAAGTGTTTTTGTAAGAAGTAAAAGTTTTCATTAATAAAAATGAAGGGCAATGGCCCAAAATAACATTTAATGTTTTCTACATTTACTGTATTTGCATTTCCCTATATCTGTAATCTTGGGCTCTGTCCAACCTCCTTTTTCAGTAATGAAAACTTTAATTTCTCAAAAAAAAAGACCCAAAATATAATGGAAGAAGATAAAGAAAAATAAGGAAAATGGATTACACCCATTGGGTCTCTCCTATTCAGCTCTAGTACTAAGTGTATTGCCTCGGTGACTAAGTGATTTCTAAGTTAGTTCTATTTCTATAGATGTAATAAAGGATTTCTCACTTAACTATAGTGCTTAATCTACATTGAATACTTGTGTGTGGGTCAAGGATGTTAAGAAATAAGAATATTGTCTTAGTGTAAGGGTGATAATTTTAAATTATCTATTACAATGAGTTAATTAGACTTTCATTCTAGAAACTTCATTAATTAGAACTTGGTGTTTTTTTACCAGTATACCTAGTTTGACTTATATGGTCGTAACTCTTAAGCAAGCTTCTAAATGCGCGTCTATCTAGAGACGCTTTTCGAGGTGCCTCCAGGTATTGAGCCTTAATCCAATCTGGAGCCGAATCCGATTAACTTAAATGTTTTAATTTAAATATTTTAGGGCTCTAAACCATAAACCTCCCAAAATATCCCCCCAAGCCTCCACCAAACAGACTATTTTATAGTATTTAAGTACATGTAGGATGTATAAATCTTAAGTATTTTGTATTAATACTATAAATATTAAATATATGAAATTTAAGTATTTAAGGATATTTGAATTAAATGTATAAATATATGAAATATCTATATTTTTTAATTATTTACCAAAATACCCATGGTGCTTGAGACGCGCCTAACCGGTAATGCTCAAGGGAGTCCAACCTCTTGAGGCTTTAGTCCTTGGCCAGTTAGTCAGGGTCAGCTGTATAAGAGATAGACAATGTTTTTACATTTACTGTACTTGTATTTCCCTATATTCTGTAATCTTGGGCTATGCCCAACCTCTTTTCAGTAATGAAAGTTTTAATTTCTCAAAAAAAAAAGTCCTAGTGCAGAGCGCAATCATGGATATAATTGCTTGAACTCGGTATATAGCTTAATTTACCGTATCACTTTAGAACTAAGGGTCTGATACACGACCTCTTCAGGGTTGAGAATTTTTAGTGAGAAATCGAGGGTTGTGTGCTAATCTTGTCACTAATCTTAATTATATGTTTTATAACAATTAGTTCCCTGTATGTGGATTTGTATCATCAAAGATCCAAAGCACCATAAGCTTATATAAGAGATCAATTGTTCTCTACTCACTGAAATTGTCACCCTTTGATTTTTTTTATTCAATCGTAAAATACTTAGTTCGACTATTTATCTAGCTCGATCAATTCTATTATTTTAACTTGTAAGTGTATAAGTTATTTTCTGTTGTCTTTATGGCTTTTGTCCCTAATTATCTCAGCTATTTTTGCAACCTAGCAGAGGGAACATGGTGCAACAAATCCACAAAATTCTCCATAGTCCATACTCCTCTGGAGAATAAAATGGGGACATATAAATACTTTCACCAGACTGAATGGGTGGGGCATGCTCACCTAAGCCACCTGTCTATTATGCAACACTGAAAATGAAACATGAAGTCACCTATTTTTCAATTGCACTTACACTAGAGCCATTCTATTACTCTTAATAGGAAAAGTGGAAAACTAGAAAACATATTCTGGAAAATCATGAACATATTCACACCCACAACCACACACCCTGACATAAGGCTAGGGGGCCTAACTGAGGCATGTCAAAAGCTAACATGTCATTCTCAAATTTGGGGTTTATTATGGACATGATTGGAGCCTTGAGTTAGCACATATGGCCATATGGGCAAAAAGAAATAGAAGATGGCAAGAACATTCACTCAGACCACCCGAAACGGTACTCAACGAGGTCATAAATGACATAAGTCTTTCCTTCAATCCTGAGGACTTCAAAGAAGAGTTGTTGTCATCCATTGGGGCCTAGCACGATACAAATATGGGAGACCAATCTTCGGAGGCAGATAACCTAGTCCTCAACACTAGGCAGTATGGTTGTGTGGAAAGTGTCAAATGAGTCATGTATTCTTTACCATATTTTATATGTTTTTATGCTTATTTCCCATTGTAATCAGGGCAATGTTCTTCATTTCTAATAATGAAAATATTTAACTGCTTAAAAAAAGTTATATTTTGTTGTCAATCAATTCTAAGAATTCCACACTCGGAATCCTTAACAAGGAAGGGAACCAAGTTACCATATCTCAACTAGAAATTAGAAGCATGGATTACTTCAAGAACCTTTTCATCGTTAATGAATAATGACTCACCTCACCTACATCAACATCCCCATCACCTTTCCTCTGAGGTGATGAATGCTTGGCTCACCCAACAACTTCAGAAAGAAAATTAGGGCCACCCTATTCTCCTTCAACTCTGGAAAATTACCTGGCCTTGATGGATTCGCGGTTGAATTCTTCAGAAAATTTTGGCCAGAACTGAAGTCCATCAATCTTTAATGCATGGGCCAATTTTTCAGGGATAACTAACCCTTTAGAAAAAGAGGTTAGGATTGCTGAGGAGTTATAAGAGTGTATTAGGGGAGTCATAAGTGATGGATATTGTCAATTGACAATTATAACCTTAATGGTCATGTGCATAGTTTTTAAAGCGACGATTTAAGCGTCGCTTTTTTAGCTTTAAGCGGAAAAGCGCTCCTCCAGGAGCGCTTTCCCAATCGCTTTTTTTTGGGCTGGTAGTCGGGTCGGGTTAGTGGGTTCCCACCCATCACCAGGCAATAGAAGCTTGGAGAAGGGAGGAGGAGAAGGATCTGTAAGCTACAGATGGAGAATAAGTTACTCTACTGATTGTTGATTGATGCATATTTTCTCGTTTTAACTCCTCGATTATCCCATAGATCCGTTCTTCAGATTTTCTTATTTCCGCTGCAATGAAGGACGATGGTGCTGCAATGGAGAACCGAAAACCCTAGACACGCTTGCAGTGGAAGAAGAGAACCGCAGCAGTGGAGAACAGTACGTATATCCTGTTGAGAGAATAAGAATCTGTATATAGTGGGTGGTGGTTAGATGGACATGTCCTGTATATTTGCAATTATTAACCCTATAAAAAATTATTTGCAATTATATATGCAATCTAAGGGGTATATATGTAATTTTCGAAAAAATGCAAATATTTACAAAATTGCCACTATCGCTAAAGTGCGCTCAAAGCTGAAAAAGTGCTCCCTGGAAATTGGGAGCGCTTTTTGCTTTTTAAAACTATGGTCATGTGTATATGTTATTAAGTCACATGACCATTTTGCTTCAAAAAAAAAAAGTCACATGACCATGGATGGAAGGTTTTCATGCTTTTTTAACATCTGGACAGTTATCTTGAGATCTCATCAAAATAACCTAACTATATATTTATGACCTGATTCTCAATGTAATCACCGAACATTTTCTTCTTCTTATTACCATAAAGAGCAGAGCACCACCCGTGGATGTACACCTACTGAGGTGGCACCACATAAATCCTTGTCTTGCTTATTTTTCTTCTTTTGTGTTTGTGCGTGATTGATCTCTATTCACTGATCTGATCAAATCGGGAAATAGGTTTTACTGGTCTGAATATTAACAAGGATTAGGGTTAGAGGGTTAATTATCCATGGTATAACTAACCCCTAGAAGATGAGGTAAAGGCAATGTTATTCTCTTTCAGCTTTAGTTCGTCTATAATGAGCCTACTCCGTGGGGTGATTCTTAATAGTCATACAAAGTTTGCAAATTTACTACATGTAGGCATGTGGTAAGTATTATATAATAGCATAGTTCAAAAAGCGACGCTTAAGCGTCGCTTTAAGCGAAAATAGCGGCAAAGCGGTTTTTTTGGACCGCTTTGCCAAACGCTTTTTTCAAATGTTATAATGTGTTTTTTGGACCATTAATGAGGTATTTATTTATCTCATACACGTGTTATTTATCTCATTTGACAGATCTATGAGATAAAAATAATACGTGTCTATTAATGGGGTATTTATTTACCTCATACACGTATTATTTATCTCATTTGACAGATCTATGAGATAAAAATAATACGTGTCTATTAATGGAAAGTTAAAGATAGCTAAAGATATAACCGCTTTAGCTAAATAATACGTGTCTATTAATGGGAAGTTAAAGCTTTAACCGCTTTAGCTAAATAGCTAAAGATATATCTGTTTATATTTAGCTAAGTTTAACCGCTTTAGCTAAATAGCTAAAGATATATCTGTTTATATTTAGCTAAGATAACCGCTTTAGCTATTTAGGGTTATATATAGCTAAACCGCTTTAACCGCTTTAAGCGACGCTAAAGCGGTTAAAGCTAAAAAAGCGCTCCCTGGAAATTGGGAGCGCTTTCCGCTTTTTCGAACTATGTATAATAGGGTTAGTTATCTTGGGTTTTGAATCCCAAGATAATTGATAATTACTTCTCTCCAACCAACCAGGTTCAGTCCATAATTGGAGAAGTCTGCTATGCAGGTTTGGGAGATCAACCTCCTGAGCCAAAGTGCTTAGTTACTACACCACTAAGTAGTAAGTACTAGCTTTCGGAAAAAAAGTAGTAAGTACTATGTACTATCAAGCTTTTACAAGTGGTCGTGCGTTCATTCAATGGAGCCGGTCGCATGATTGTCTGGGGCATCTAGATGCTCGTAAGGAGGGTCACCGGAGATTTGCTAGAGGTCACCAGAGGTCTTCTGGAAGAGGAGGGCTTCTGCTGGAAATAGGGTTGCTGGATTTAGAGTTTTTACATTTTTAAACATGTTTTACCAATGGTGATCCCCCTAACCCCGCCTAAAACCTGAAGGTTCTGGCCCACATGCTTTTTTCAGGCGTGACTATCTGTATCTAGATAGGAGAGTGTCGATGGGCTGCAAACCATCTCTCTTGTTTTTATCTCTATTTCTTCTTAGATTTTACTCAGGGCACTGTCCATTTTCATTAATGAGAACTTTTACCTGAAGCAAAAATAAAATAATCCAATATCACTATGACTGAAGTGAGAGGTTTCTGTTGGTATTTGTGAACAGGCCCACCTATTTGTAAATCAATTCAATTTAATGGATCAATGATTGAAGGGGAGTGTCTGAGTTTTTCTGCAGATTACATTGGAGGGTAAGATTTTACTTTATGAACTAATATTATTATATTAACACTAATAAATTTCTATAGTTCAAACTTCAAAATGCCTGATGATTTAGAACATCTCATGTATCAGTGAAAAAGGAAATTGCACACATGAGTGGTTTAGAATTAAAAAGAAAGGATTTAGAGAGAAATTAACAAGTGCAGGTAATTTACATTAGCTAAATACTTATACTACTATTGAAAATTTTATAAAATTTTATAAAATTTGTATAATTCAATAATTCAATATCTTCAGATTATTGGGACCTTACCTTATCAGATGTTGGGATGTGCATTGAACTTGATTACACACCCTTTAGAAAAGATGGGTTGAAAGGTTTTCCAGTCACCATTCGTTCAAGTATTATCCATCCTGGTAACAAAATATTCTCTCTATTTGAACTTTGATTTATTCTAGAAATTATTGGTAACTGCATCTCTATTTTTATCAGCAAGTTTAATGTTTGTGTATTGTATTGTATTTTATTTCTTGGCTAGGTTTCTAAGTTTCTTAGATAGGATATATCTAGTTATATGATATATATATATATAGCGCGAGAGGAGATTTCAAAAGAATGTTTTTAAATATTCAGAGGCCTTGTCCTTTAAATTTCAAAATAACTAATGGTACAGAAGAGCGTCTAGATTAAGGTTAGGTGAACGCTCGGCGAGAGTGTGAGCGAGCGTCTGGAAGGCTCCTGCTCGCGTCTGGATTTGGAAGGTTTTCCTGCTCGCATCTGGGTAAGGGAGGTTTCTACTCGCGATCTAGATTAGGAAGGTTTCTGCTCGTGATTGGGAGAATTTCTGCTCGAGGCTAAGAGGAGAAGCACCTGCTATCAGCTCACATTCAGGGAGTTCTGCTACTCTACTTTATATATTTTTCCCTTACTGCTAGCAGCCTAGTACTTTCAAATCCTTGCTGTTTTTTTATTACCTTGCAATTTTTTCTGCTTTCTGTTTCGTTTATTTTCTGTTACAAACTCTGCTTACGACAGTTGGGGACAGTGATAAATCAGAGTACTACAGTCGAGAGGATGTAAACATGCTATCATCTGATTCAGACTGCCCTATGGACCAAAATCAGGTAATTCCATTTAAAATAATAAACCAGGGAGGAGACCAACTCAAACATGCTAAAGAAAGGTTCCCCAAATAGCTAAAACACCCAAAACAAATAATCTGAATCCTATAATTCTACCCAACAAGGAAGTACCACAAATCCCCCAAATAAACATAAACCACAAAATACCCAACCCCCCCCACCCATAGGAACACCCACCATCACTACCAAACAACAAAAGAGCTCTGACGACCCACCTCAACAACTAAGTGGGTCAGCTGGCCCACCCTACCAACCCAATGGTTTGAATGACCTATCCCATCCTAGTGGATCAGCATGCCCACCTCAGCAACCCTTCACCCAACAATCCATAAAGGAATACATAGATGAAAAGGAAGAAAACCCAGACCAAAATAAGAGTCATTATGAGTCTGAGTCCATCTCCCAGGACACACACACCCCTCTAAATTACAAAAACATATGTAGCAAAAAACAGAGGAAACACACCACAAAGGAAAAAAATCAAAAAAAAGGAAAGCCCTCCCTTGTGTATCCTTAAGGTCTACCCATAACCCATGCTGGACCAACCTGGCAGTAAAATTAAAGTGGAAGAGTTGGGCACAAAGAATGGAAAATAGAAGAATGATCAGAGGTTGGACTCATAACTTGGAAGGCGTGGACAATTCCGCACTGGAAAACTAGTAAACTCACAAATTCTACCAAAATTAGGGAATCCAACCCCTAATGGATTTCCTAATATGGAATGTTAGGGGGTTTAATCCTTGAGAAATACATGCAGAGGTTAAAAAGTTAGTTAATCATAAAGCAATAGCTTGACTTATTTCGAGAACCTATTTAAAAAAGGAAACACTCCACGCAATGCATCCCAACTATTTTCCCAAGGGTATTAACCACTAACCAATGAAATGAATGACTCGCTAATCCAATCACCCCTTGAGGAAGAGGTTAGAGAGGTAATATTTGTTTTAAACACAAACAAGTCACCTGGACACCTGATGGTTTTACATCAGAATTCTTCAAAAAATTCTGGAATGAACTAAAAGAGAACATAATGGATCGTGTAGACCAATTCTTCAAAGGAAAGCCACTCCTAAGGGAAGCAAACCACACCTTCCTTACTCTTATCCCCAAAACAAACACAACAGCGGATATGGGAGATTTTAGGCCAATATCTTGTGTGAATTTATATACAAGCTCAGCTAATGACCAAAATTCTCACAAACAGGATAAACAAAGTCTTACCACAACTCATATCACCAAATCAGTCAGCCTTCTTCTTCTTCAAAAAAAAAAAAAAAAAAAAAAAATCAGTCAGCCTTTATAAATGGTAGATTAATATCAGACAACACAATATTAGCAGATGAGATGCTCTATGTTTATGACAGGAAAAGAATACCAAAAAGATATTGCTTAAGCATTGACCTTAGGAAATCATTCGACACTGTCAAATGGGAGGCCATCATAGACACGGGGTGGGGCAGTTCAAACCGTCCTGGCCTTGAAGAACGGGGCACGACCGGGCGGGTTGGCCTAAGGAGGAATATTGGACCTGACCATAAATTTCAGGTTTGGGGCTGGCCCGAGAAAAACCCATTTTGAAAAATGATGCAGAGCATAGTCATGATGCATATTATTATCAAAGTTCTATTTATTCTCAGATTTTTTTAATGAAATCAATGAAGTGCTTGATGGACCTCCTGATTTAGTCCATAAATGGTTTGACCAAGGTCAGACCATTTCCATCTCTCTTTAAGAGAATATGACTCACACCAAATGGGTTGTCCATTTGATGTAGGAGAGATCTGGATAAAGGGAAGAACGATTGAAGAATGATGCAAGAACTTCTTTGATCGGGGGATGGGTAGAACTTGGAATCCTCCAAGAATTCTAGGCGTAGATCTAGAATTTAGAAAAAGGAAATAATAGAGAAAAGGTAAGAACAAAAGAGAGAGGAAATAAGGGTAATACCTTGATTTGATAAATATTCAATAATTGCTGCCTCCCATCCTTGGCCTATTATATTTATACTCATATCAATGGAAATAGGCAACCCATTTGATGTGAGTGTAGGGCTGTTTAGGAGGAACGTGGGCTGGCTTGACCAAGGTCAAGCCAACTAGGGCCCACTTGATTATTCTCAATATCTTCTACTGCATCACCATTACTATTGGTGTGAGTATAAATACAATGGACCTTACAGGAGTCAGCATTGATTATTGTGCAACCCAAGATATTTCTTTCTTTGACTACTTTACTCTTTCATTCTTCTTTTTCCACTCGTGTGCATCTAGATCTTGATCTGTGCTCTTTTTCTCATGGCGGATTCCAAGAATTCTTGCCTTCCATTTCTAAGAAGATCTTCACTCTTTTTCTTCTCTTATCTTGATTCTCAGAGATTATTGCTACATTAAAAAACCTGTAAAAAAATACAAAAAACCTATAAATAAATCAAATACACCTAGAAAATAAAATTGTTTAAATAATAATTTTAAACTTAGAAAAATTAAATAACCAAATATTAATATATTGTATACATAAACTCACAAGCATGATTAAAAAGAGACCTAGGGGCTAGAGTAAATATTTAGTAAATAGTAATAAAAATATTTCAGCCTTGGACAGTTGGGTTAAATGCCAATTGATGTAGCACATAATGGTCAAAATAGCATTGAAGTATTATTTGAGAATTATCCTTGGAATGAAGGACAAGGTGGGCCTCTTTCATTTAATGAAGAGGCCTATGCACCTCCTTCTCTCTAGAAGGACTTTGACTCATATCATTGGGTTGTCCACTATCAATGATATGAGTATAAATGGAGTGGACAATGAGGAGGGAAATCATTATTGTTTATTGTGCCCTAATACTCAGGTATACTACCTTCTTATATTCTTAATCTACCTTTATTTCTTCTTCTAATACTAGCAACTCTAATCGAGTCTTGGTGGATTCCAAGAAACAATTCCTCATAAATCAGTAAGGAGAATATCTCCTTTCTCACAAATCTCCATCTCTGCCATAGGTTACATCAAGAAGTTTCAGAGCATTGGTTTGTGATTAACATGGAAGAGAATAGTGGCATATCACGGCAAGAGTGGGAGGCCACGAACAAAGCAATTGCGGACCTGTCTGCTGTAATACGCGATGGCTTCACCGATCTGAGGAG
Source organism: Zostera marina (assembly GCA_001185155.1). Lineage (NCBI taxonomy): Eukaryota > Viridiplantae > Streptophyta > Magnoliopsida > Alismatales > Zosteraceae > Zostera > Zostera marina. The sequence goes on along the minus strand of LFYR01001212.1, from coordinate 263,229 downwards.
AGCAATTGACGTGAGGACATAACCTCCAGATCCACCAGATCTGTGTCAACAATAGGGAGAGTGGTTGCTGATTCAGGAGTGATTACCGAGCTCCCTACTGGCAATGTGTAATTAACATTTATATAATCAGATTATTATATAATTAGTAATATATAATTTACTTAATATAAAATATCGGGATGATTAGGGCGGAATCTTTCATCCCAAACCCCCAAAAACGTGGTGGAGGCTCACGGCTCACCCCTACTCATGTGCAATCTTTTGGAATTTTGTCAAAAATATATGTGCATAAGAAAATGGTGTTTCTTGTATTACATAGAAATCACTATGGGGGCCTGACTTATCTCCCTACTTTTATTTTTTTTATCTCCATTTATAATTCAGGGCATTGCCTTTCATTTATAATGAAAATATAATAATTTTACAAAAAAAATCTAAATGTAAAATGTCGTCTTTTTATATATTTTTTACTTGACATTTTGTTTTTTATTTTCTTGTTTTTTTAAATAGCTGAACCAAAAGGTACTGAACTTATTATCCCTGTCTGCTGTGAGGATCAGCAAGTAGTTCCCAAGAAGTCTTATTATGGTGGACATGAAGGTGATGGAGTTTATAATTGGTACAGAGCAAACAAGAAAATGGAGATGGCAGATATGATAGCCATATTTTCATCAGAAGGTGCCCTGGCTGTAGGAAATGATATGTATGTTATAAATATACAACATATTGCATATATGTGACATTCATTCAAGTCAAGTTATTGTAGTATATCTTTCTATTTTATCATTTTGATTGATTTTTGGTACACAGAACATATACACCGACTCTTGAAGATGTTGGTGCGTACCTAGTTCTCTGCTGGTTACCAACTCGCAATGATGGGAAACCTGGTGAACCAGTGATAGCTATTAGTAATCCAGTATTGGCTGGTATGTTTTCATAATCCGTATCTACATTACAGTACTATAGTAAATATACACGCCGTTTTCTATAGTACCTATAGACGATGCTATATAAGAGCGAGACAATATTTTTACATGTTTTTTATGTTTTCATTTATGCATGTTCTGCATTTCCTACATTGTAATTGGGCACTGCCCACCGTCACTTTTTCAGAAATGAAATATTTAATTCCTAAAAAAAACTACATACACTGAAGTCGAGAGAAACTCCACAATCAAAACATAAAATTCTAATTATCAAGTATTAATCTACTCTAATTAGATCAAGTATAAGCAAAATTTAATGGAATGGAAAATGCCTCTCCTATGGGAGGTGAATACAATTGGTAAACGGGATCCTAGAAGGTAAATACACATATTGGGCCCAAGGTACTGCCTAAGGTTCCGGGTGCGCGCGCATATGCGATGATGTGACCTAGAGGGAGATGCGCCTGGCGCATCTCCCTTAGCCGGATCCGGGTAGGATCCAGGCCTGTTTTAAGTTATTTAAATAACTTAAAACAGCGTTTTGTTTTTATTTTAAGAAAAAGGCCAAAAAAAAATTTATTTTAAGACTTTATAAATTTTTAGCATAAAAATTTATACATTGGTCCATGAAAAGAGCTATATTATTTTTAATATAAGCTCCTACCACTCTTTAGACTTAATATTTGTTTTAGACAAAATGAATCTTTATTTATAGACCAACCTTCTTTGTGTTTTTTGAATTCTATCGATGTGGGACTAAAAAAGTGTGGTTAAATAAATTATTATTATAGAGTATTTTTGATGTTTTAAATGTATTAAAGAAAGCCCAACCCAGCCCATTACGTTATTATTTTTTAAAAGCCTCTTAGGTTATTTATTATTTTCTTTTTATAAAAGCCTCTCTTTTATAAGTTTAAAGAAAACCTAGCCATTTAAAGAGCTATATTATTACGAAAATACCCCTAAATGGTTAACCGGTTTTTAAACCTTGGTGTTACAATGAATATAGGGTGTTATAATAATTAATAAATATATGTATTATAATAATTTTTCTATCCAATATATTTTTAACTTAAAAATTTAATTGATATAATTTAGATATATAAAAAAAATATGAATTTCACCTGATGAGATGGTAGAAGATGAGAATGAAGACTCTAACGAACCATTTGATGAAGAGGATCCACCTGATGTGGTGCCCAAACTAACCTATTTGGTCCATGGGAACTACCATATCCCTCATACTGAAAATCTCTCTCAAAGAACAAACCTGTTCAGGACAAGAGGCACTATTAATAGAAAAGTTTATGACATTATCATAGATAATGGTAGCACAGACAATTTGATTGCTTCATGTGCTGTAAAACAATTAGATTGAAGGTGGAGAAGCACCCTAGGCCTTACAGTGTATCCTGGATTTAAAGTGGAGACTCTATGGCAGTGGATAAGTGTTGTAAGGTCTCATTATCCATTGGTAGAAGTACTGTGTGGTGTAGTCAACATGGATGCTACACATGTGTTGCTAGAAAGACCCTGGCAATATGATGTATATGCCAACCATAAGGGTAGGACCAATCAATACATGATTCAGGCTGGTGGCATAAGAGTTGCTCTTCTTCCCTTGCCTGATGAAGATTCAAAACAGACTCAGAAGCCGAATTTAATACTGAGTTCCCAGAAAGAATTTAAACGGGCCCTGGGTTCCAGTTCTGAGGGGTTGGCAGTTGTAGTAAAAGAAATAACAAAGTGCATAAAAAATTGTGTTCCTTCTGATATATCTGAATTATTAAAAAAAATTCAGGAGTGACAGATGATACAATGACTGGATTATAAAGTAGCAGTAAGCTCTGAGAACCAAGATCGGGGAAGAAGAAGATTGAAGATCTTCTTCTCAAACGGGAAGACAAAAATTCTTGGAATCCACCAAGAGTAGAAACAGAGATCAAGATTTAGATGCACGAGTGGAAAAGGTAGAGAGAAAGTGTAAAGTAGTCAAGACTCAAGACTCAAGAGAGAATAATACCTTGGGTTGCAAATAAAACAATGCTGATCTAAAATAGAACCCTGATAATAATAACATGCATCATGATTATGCTCTGCATCAGTTTACCACCTCACAAATCAATTGACCACAGAATAGATCTCTTACCAAGTGTGCGTCATTGCCAAATCAGCCAAACAGAAACAGAGATACTTCAATCTCAAGTGGAGAAGTTGTTCCAGCCTTATTAGTCCCTAAAAAGAATGGTGAATGAAGAATGTGGGTTGATAGTAGAGCTATCAACAAAATAACTACCAAGTATAGGTTTCCTATACCTAGACTAGAAGAACTACTTGATGTATTGGTTGGAGCTGATTTTTTTACCAAATTGAACCTTCCAATTTTTTACCAAAGGAGGGTGATGAATGGAAAATAGCCTTCAAAACTAGTAAGAGGTTATATGAATGACTTGTTATTGGCCTTTGTGGTGTCTAATGCATCCTCCATTTTTATGAGGCTTATGACTGAGGTACTTAAACCCCTTCTAAATGATTGTGTAGTAGTGTACTTTGATGTAATAATTATTCAGCAAGGATAGAAAAAGGATGTGAAGAAAGTGTTGCGATTGCTTAAAAAAATCACCTCAAACTGAATTTATAGAAGTGCGAATTCTTAGTTCATGAATTACCATTTTTGGGCTATATAGCGTGGGTCACCAAGGATTGAAAGTAGATGCAACAAAAACAGCAGCAATGGACAGTTGGATGACCCCTTCCAACATGTCTGAGAACAAATGTTTGATCCCTTCCAAAATGTATTCTATTAATTTATATACACTTGGGGGGATTAGATTTAACAGAATTCACTACCAATTCTGTTAGATCTTATCCATCAGATTATTCTAGAAGTAATTAGCTAATTACAGTGATTAACTAAGCTAATTATAAAGAAAATTAAAGCAACTCGCTATTTACAATAATACCTATTTTATAACTCTAATAGCCCCCTTCAAACTCATCTATAATCATCGATGAGGTTGACTTTGAGTTCCATGAAAGATGTTGGCCTTAATGCTTTGGTCAACACATCTGCCATCTGCTTGGTGTTTAGAATATGAACAACTTCTAGAATTCTTTTATCAACCCTTTCCCTCACAAAATTAAAATCAACAGCAGCATGCTTGATCTTTGTGTGGAAAACAGGGTTAGCAGCCAATTGTGTGGCACCCAAGTTATCACACCACAACTTGTAGGGTTTATCAATCTTTATACCCATGTCACACAACAAATTAGCCAATCAATCAATATCTGCAGCTGCAGCAGTGATAGCCCTGAATTCAGACTCAATACTTTATGTGGACACTGTAGGTTGCTTCTGTGAATAATGTAACCTATGGTATGAAAACAAGATTAGTGAAGAAGGTGAAGATCTTCTCACTGATTTGATGCAAAATGATTCTTCAGGGTTGATCATTGCTGCATTTGATGTCTCTTTCGCAATTTCACCCCTCGATAGACATGTCAAATGGATAGATTTGGCTTGGATATCACTGAATCCGAATCTGATTAATATTTAGATAATCTGAATTCGTCCAAAAAAGTTTTGGATTTCAATTTCCATATCCGAATAATTGTTTTTGCAAAAAACGTATAAAATAATAATGTAGTTGCTTCCAAGCTATAATAAGAATCGATATATTTTTCCTTACACTACATTGATTCATTTGTTATCTTGGTCGATAATTTGCATTAGTAAATCTAGAAAAGGAGTCCTCCCCACCTGGTATAATAGTGACTAAAATATATCAATCTGATCAATCAGTAGATGTAGCATTAAACCAGTAATATTTTTATGAATAAATAACTTATTCCCAGGTTGGATGTGCATATTGTGCAGATGCAAAATGGGAATAGGGCTTTTTATGTACATAATTATCAGACAGATATATATATTCTTGCCTGGAAATTTAATACAGAAAATATTATTGTGTTTATTATTAACACTTTTATCCTTTATTCATATCACCAGCTTTGCCAGTTGTTTCAAATGTTTGTATAAAGAAATTGTCTTCTACTGCATATGTTGGAGAAGGAAAATATTATGGTGGGCATGAGGGACCAAACATATACAGCTGGTATAGAGAAACTGCTGAAGGGACAACTAGCATTATAAATGGGGCAAATTCTACCATATATGAAGTTACTGATTTTGATTACAATTTCCAATTAATATTTGGGTACCTACTATACATCATATATTATTTTTAAATGTCATGTCTTAAAAGTTCATGATGTCTGATTTAGAAAGAAAGAGAAACATTTTGATCATGCACATATCAAAAATTTGATTCATTAAATGTATTATACAGCTATATGCCTGTTCGTTCAGACTCAATTTTTGGGGAACTAAAATTGTCAGAGCCTACCAAAACCATTTTTCCAGGTTGGTAGTTGGAACGGATTATCTATTATTCATTAATATCACTCTGCTTTGCTTTAGGTGATTTTCAGTTTTGATTCCCAATTCTCAAAACTCAAGTTTTTTATGAATTAATGATTTTCATTGCTGAAAAAAAGTAGAGGTCGGCGTTGCCCGAAATACAAATGTAGGGAAATGAAATTGCATGTGAAAATGTAAATAACATAAGGACATGCAGGAGCATTGTCACTCTCTTAGGTAGCCATGGATTGATGCCTCAATAGTGGCCTGCAATTTTTTTTTTTTTTTTTTTGAAGCAATTAAATTTCATTAGAATAAGGCTAATGCCAAATTTACAAAAAATAGAGAATAGAAATAGAAATATAAGTAAAAAGAAATGAGCAAAAAGTTCATTGACTCTCTCTCATTAGCTATGTAGTCTAGTTATATAGTAACTAGATACGTTGCCTCAGGAGGTTGGTCTCCTATACTTTCATCATAAATGTCTCCAAAGGGTGACAACAGCTCTTCTTGTAATACACTGAATCAAAGGAGAGACTGATGTCTTTAATGACCTCCTTAAGGACTACCTCAAGAGACCTACTAATGTGCTGTCTATACCTTTTATTTTTTTCCGTCCATATATGCCACGACAAACACCCAATAGCATTCCATATTAACCCCCAAGGGGAAGAGTGGCGCGTAATCTTTTGTGCTGCCTCCGTAAGATCCCCCAATCTAATATCTGGACTGGATTGGGTGGGGACTGGAATGTTCATTATTTTCCAGAAAGCGAAATCCAGGTGTTCCGCCAACGGAATTAAGAGAGATCTAGAATAAGAAAAGTTAAAGAAAAGATGACTCCTAGTTTCATCTACCAGATTACATAACAAGCAAACAGGAGGCACTTGTACTCCAATTCTTCAGCTTCTTGAACGTCTTTAGATAATCCTATTTCACCCTCCACAAGAGAATAGATAATTTTGTCGGCATTTTCGACCAAATTCCCTCAGCTAATATATCTTTATGCTTTCTATCTCTAATACTTTTCACTATTCCCCCCAACTTACTTATCGGAGTACCAGATTTCCACACAATCGTACTATTGGCCCTACAATCCAAACATTTATCTACTAGGCTTCTTTCTGAAACAAAAGCTTTTCAAAAATGCGAATCCACAGTAGGCCTGATTTGTATATCATTAAACGTCTTTCCTTTAATATACCTATCTTCGATCCATTTTACCAGAATAGAGTCGCTCCTATCCCAGTACTTTGAAGTTCTTTTAATATTGGTTGCAGTAGTAATAATAGGAAGGTCTCTAACCCCTAGACCCCCTTCCGCCTTGGGAAGGACCATTTGGGCCCACGGGATCTCTTTCCTTCCGTCCCATATAAATCTATAAGCTAACCTTCTCGCCTTCTTAGCCACAGAGTCAGGAATAGCCAAACCTTGTGCCCAATAAGTATACTTTCCAGCTATTATCCAGTTAACTAGTTGTATTCTCCCTCCATAGGAAAGACATTTCCTGCTCCATCTTGCTAAGAGCGCCTCTATAGACTGGATTAGCTTCCAGCACTGTCCAAATGACCTATTCTTTCCCGTGGTTGGTAATCCTAGATATGTTATAGGTAAACTTTTAACAGTATATCCTAAGATATTATGCAAAGATTGATTTTCTGCACATACTTTTGAGAAGGTGGAGGAGCTCTTGCTCTCATTTACTTCCAATCCCGAGAATAATGAGAATTTCTCAAGCACCGTTTTAATTGCATTAAGCGATTTCATATTTGCCTTTGAAAATATGAGGATATCATCCGCATACATAAGGTGAGATATAGAAGTAGCACCATTCACCTGATAAGTGTCTATTCTTTTGTTCTTTACTCCACTCTGTATCAATCTACTTAGAACATCCATAACCATATCAAATAGAATAGGAGATAGAGGATCACCCTGTCTAATCCCCCTTTGGCTTTTGAAGGGAGGCGTTGGAGTCCCTTCCACCAGCACCGAAAAAGATGCAGAGGATATGCAATTCCAAATCATTTTGTAAAACATAGGAGAAAATCCATACGCTTCAAGGGTGACAATTATAGCCTCTCAACTGACTGTGTCAAAAGCTTTCTTATGATCTATACTCAAGCAACACCTCTTGGGAGTTCCTCTTTCTTTCAAAGCCATGTACCATTTCATCCGCTAGAATGGTATTATCCGAGATGAGCCTTCTTTGAATGAAAGCTGCTTGGTTTGGAGAGATGAGCTCACTAGAGACCTTACTGATCCTATCTGCTAATATTTTTGTCATTAGCTTGTAGATCAAATTGACACATGATATCGGCCTGAAATCCGACATATCTGAGGCCGTGTTTGTTTTGGGCACAAGCGTGATGAAAGTATGGTTAGCAGACTTTAACAAAGGTTTGCCTTTGAAGAATTGTCTTACACACTCCATTACTAGGCCTTTAAGATCTCCCCAAAATTTTTTGAAAAATTCCGAGGTGAAACCATCCGGCCCAGGAGATTTCCCCGAAATAAAGGAGAACAGTGTGGCCTTTACCTCTTCCTCTAACGGAGCCTGAAGCAGTCACCTATTCATAGTTTCAAAAACCACTCTAGGAAAAATGAAAGGAACCGCCGGCCGTTGGGTGGTTGAATTACTGAGCAAAGTTTTAAAGTATCTAACACTATTTTCTTCTAATAGAACCCTAGAGGTGGTTTGAATTCCATCTGTATTGAGAATTTTAGAGGTTGAATTTTTAGATCTCCTTAGCTTTGTGGCGATACTAAAGAATCCTATGTTTTTGCCTCCTAGTTTTAACCAAGAGACCTTACTCCTTTGCTTCAGATCTGTCTCCTCTTTTTCCATAAGCTCCTTTAATCTTCCCCTTATTTTTGTACTCTTCTCTTGGAGCGGGATAGATAAGGTATTCTTTTCCAAAACTTCAACTGAGTTATTCAGATCAATCCTTGTCTGGGCTGCCCTCTTTGCTGAATGCCCTTTTTCTGCTGCCCATTGCTTAGAAAGTACCTTAACTTCCTTAAGTTTTTGCTGTAACTTATTACTTATACAATCCAGTTCCATGTATTTGCTTTGCTAGGCCAGCCTTAACTATCTCTACATATGAGGGATCCTCCAGCCAAGAGTTAAATAGCCTAAACGGCTTAGCTCCTTTTTCCACCTGAGATAATGTTATTAGCATAGCTTTATGGTCACTGGTTCCATTGTGAAATTCCACCCTTGCTTTAGGCCAAGTATCAATCCAAATTTGGTTTGCAAAAACCCTATCCAACTTTGTTTGAGTGAAATTTGGCCCTGGGGAGTTATTCGTCCAAGTATACTCTCCACCTATTGAATCTAGCTCCAATAACTGAGCTATATCCGTAACCTGTATAAACTCAGCAGGCCCCCCATGATTATATGCTCTAGATCCTTGCCTTTCTTCAGGTGAGCTTATTTCGTTAAAATCTCCCCCTACAAGTCACGGAGAAGACAATATAGGTTCAATTTGCTGCAGAAGATTCCAGAGTTGCCTTCTGTCATCCCTAGAGGTAGCCTTACCATATACTATGGAATAAGATCAGACCTTCGGAATTCCTCAATTTTACATGGATTAACTGAGGGTGAGAGACTAATATATCTACCGACCAGATTTTTTTCCTCCAAAACAACCAAATGGAGTCTAGAGATGCAGGACTGGAAGAGTCAGCATTATTATGCGATTCCCATTCTGGCCCAAACGTGTCCCTAATCGACTGAGCTTTATGCAGTTTAATCTTAGTTTCCAATATTGAAAATATATCTATGGCCTTAGACCTGACTAATTCCTTGATTTCATTATGTGATTCGAAGGAGTTAAACCCCCTAATGTTCCAAATCAAGAAAGCCATTATGAAGCTTCAGATAGGAGATCAACTGCCCTTCAGTGCGGCTTCTTCCGCACCTACTTTGGAGCTTAAATCCCCTCCATGGGCATAATATTTTTTCTTCCTACTCGCATTATTTCACAAGCCCTCTTGACCTGATACTTTGATCCAGTTTGGGTTTTCTACAGACCTTATCTCCGAGAGCCCCATCATCTGAACCGAAGCCACCTCAACTTTCCTTCTGGCATACTTCTTTGTTACCTCCCTATGCCTTCCTAAAATAGTCATCATATCCCCAGACCCTACTCTGGGAAGAGAGAACAACCCCTTCGAGACTATCTTAGGCTCAGATGCCGACGAAGGTTGTGATAAGCCAAATCTGGAACAAAGCAGGGGAGGAGAGAACGAGGAACAATTCGGCCTAAGTTGGATTGTTCTCGGGGTGTGCTCTTGTTCCATCGACTGGGATGACACATCACCATTCACCTCCCAACTATGGATCGACGAGTTAATGCTTTGTCCTTGCTCCCCACACTTTTCACTGTTCCCCTCCATAACTTGGGAGTCATTCTCCCGTACTACTCCCTTACCAGGAGAATGAGCTCCTTCCCTTCCTCCATCTACACCTCCCAGTTGGGGGGCAACAATCTCAATCTCATCCATAATCATGCCCATCCCCTTACTGGGGTCTTCAGAGACCTATGCATCCCGTTCTATTAACCGGGATCTTTTATCCACCTCTTCTAGCTGCCCCTGTCTATGGATAGTTTCATCCCTAGAAACAGTATCCTCAAGTTGTGTTCCCCCTATCAGAGGGTCCTTACTGGACAAAGATTGTATAGATTTCGTAGTAGAAAGTATCCCCTCCTCTTCTCTACTCATACTCATAGGGATCACAATCTCCACTTTATTTACCACCCCATTTTCTAACAGCTCTTGTATTATCACAACATGTCCCCCTTCCCTATATTCCAAATCTTGGGAGTCATTCTCCCGTATTATCAAGGCTCCCTTACCAAGCGAATGAGCCCCTTCCTTTTCTCCACCTGCACCCCCTAGTTGGGGGTCAACAAACACAATCTTATCCATAATCATGCACATCCCCTTATTGGGGACTTCAGAGACGTGTATCCCGTTTTATTGATCGGGATCCTATAATAGCCGAATGAGACTCTCCCTTACCCACCCCTTTTAGCTGCCCCTGTCTCTGGATAGTTTCATCCCTAAAAACAGTATCCTCAAGATGTGTTCCCCCTACTAGAGGGCCCTTACTGGACGAAGATTGTATAGATTTTGTAGTAGAAAGCATCCCCTCCTCTTTTGTATCCCTCATACTCACAGGGACCACAATCTCTACTTTGTTTACCACCCCATTTTCTAGAAGCTTCTGCACTATCACAACATTTTCCCCTTCTCTACTGACGCCATGGGAAACATCAGTTCTTCCTTCCCCTCCCTTTTTTATAGAGACGCTCCTTTCCCTGCTAGCACTATGGGGGACAACACCAACCTTCTCCAACTCCGCCCATCTGTTGGATACATATATCAGAAGCGAACTAACGGTCTTCCTTAGCTTGCTCCGTCCTTGGCCCCAGTTCCCTTTCCTGTCATTTTGAGGGATTATTACAGTGGCTTCTACCCTTGAGATGGGGGGAAGAGGAGGAGGGACTTTTTCTATGAGTGGCCGACAACATTTTTCCGACCAATGACCGAAAAGTCTGCACGTCCGACACTTTTGTGGCTTTGACCTGTATTTCACTGTCAGCATATGGCATGTTTCCTTCTCATTTTCTTCTCGAATCATTGTTTTAATTTATCCAGGAAATCTGAAATTCGGTTTACTTTGGAAGCAAATTCTAAGAGCTTTTGGATGAGATACCGTATCCATAATCTCTCCATATAAAGGAATGCCTAAGACGCTAGTTATCCTGTTTACCGCATTCTTAGAAAGCATTCCTGGAAGAAGATTTCCAATGATTGCCCATTGGATCATCGTTTCATAACATTCATTATGGATGACATCCGGGGGGAGCTTACTTACTTTGAACGGAGTGTCACAGAATCTATCCCATGAGCGATCACACGAATGTAAATAGTCCGCCATCTCCCTAAACCTAACATCGAAAGTAGCATCCCGGAATCTTATGATTTGTATATCTCCATTAACCCCCCATTTTCTCCTCAATAAATAGGTCATAGCTTTTATGGACGGAACATCCCCCATTACTCTGAGAGATATCCTAAGTGCTCCCTCTGACTTAGGGGGAAGAAGTTGAGACCTCCGCATGGCAGCACAAGTAAACTCCTCCCTCTCTGAGGGTTGCACAAACTGAAGTCTTCTCAGATCCCCAGAATCAGGAGTAGACAACTTCCAGTTGTCTATCATTCCTTGGTCAAAGGCCTCTTTCTTCCTACCCCCCTCCTTATATAACTCCCACCCCTAGGTTGCTTCTCAGAACCTCTTAATAGATTCCTTTTTCTTTCCAAGTTCTTTTCAAACTCCTCATTTCTTCTGAAGTGTCTCTAGAGCGCCGTTGCGCCGCTCATCGAGAAACAGGAGTAAGAGAATTACCTCCTTAAGATTTAACAACACACAAACCTATACTACACAAGGAGGAATTGAAGTGGGTGTAAAAAACCCGGGTGTGGTCTATGCCATCTTTTATAATTGTAGTCTATGCCATCTTTCTCCGGGAAAAACCCTGCACTTGGGTCAATTCCTACCTTGCTTTTATATGTTTTATGCGTTCCTAAACCCTAAGTTAGTGACCCTCTCTTCAGAGTGTCTCTAGCTAAGTTTGTATTGGAGACGAGTAAGGAGAAACAACAACCAATGCAAGCAAAATATAAATCTAAATGGAAGAGAGAGAAAGAGTAAAAGAAAAAAAATATCTGGATTTCCAAGCTTTTCAGAATTCAGCAACAGCAGATCGAAAATCCCAAGCCTTAGGCACCAGCTTAGAAAATCGCTACAGAATTTCCACTCCAATCTCTCCAGTCAGCTCACAGCAGTGAGCCTCAAGCAGAAAGAAAACAGTTCAAGACAACACAAACAACAGCAACTGAAACACCGAAACAATCGCAGTTCAAAATGCATTCTGAAATGCAAGAATGCAAACCAAATTCAGATATTCAGTTAGTCTTCAGTTCGAGGATCACAATTCTTTTGCGAGCAGATCGAAAACCAAGAAGTAGATCACGAACATAAGTAACCAACAGACAATAACAAGCCTTAATACCAGCCAATATCTCGCAAATCTCAGAACCCAACGCGAGTAGAAATCGCGAGCGGTCAACAACAAACAAGAAATCCCCAGAGCAGATCGCGTGAGCAGAATCGCTAAGATCGCGTGGGAAACTCACGAACAGTTTCTGAAAAAACACGCGAGCAAGAATCGCGATCGTTCTTCTCAGAAATCACGTGCAGGATCGCAGAAGATCCAATAGCACTGAATCGAAATCAAGAAAAAAATATCGCAAGTAGATCGCGTCAGTCACAAGCCTCCCAATCACTCGCGAGCAAACAGTGGATCTTCTCACGAGCAGACGAGAAACTCTCGCGGAAAATCTCAAGAAGTTGTTAGCTCTCCCTCCAGATCGTCTTGATTTTTTTTACCAAAGTGAAAATGTGCCAATCACTAGTTAAGCAGTATCGGTATTTCCCAAGTTGTCTGCGGTATCGTATCCGATACTTCTCGTAATATCGTGGCCTGTAATTCAGTCTGAGACTGATTGCTCATTTTGCAATGTGCGGTACCATATGCAGTGCTCACATCCCACAAAACTCAAAGTTCATGATAGCACTAGTATGCATATTATCTGAGTTTTTAGTACATATATATATTTATTTCGTTTAATCTAGCAAATTCTATCATTATTATTTTTCAGAGCTTCCGCAAATTGAACTGCTATCATTTTTGGGTAAGGAAGTTGAAGGGGAAATACTTAGAGCTATAGAAACCATTCCAAATAATGAAGTACAGAAAAATGTATGGAACAAGTATATCAAGAATGTTAAATATCAATGGTAATGTTTAAACTTATAATTATTTTTTTAATGTCATAATGTTTTATCAACTTTGTAATAATTTTTTCTTTGGAGCAGGTTTTTTTCAAAAGACGGAGATGCTGAAGAATTTGAAATTTTGCATTCACAATGTTCTCAAACATATAAATTACGTCTAGAGGATATAGGACGATGTCTGAAATGTGATTGCATTGTTACTGACGTATTTGGAAGGTCAAGTAGTATTGTATCAGCTGTAACAGTGCCTATCTCTCCAGGTCATTATTCGAATTTTATTTTTATTTTTGATTGATTCATAAAATGAATTTTAAAAGCAAAATATTTTTCTTGTTATAAAACACAATCAAGGCAAATGTCAAATGGTTATTCAATTTTCATATTCAGATTGTCAATAATTATCCGAATTAATGTAGTTTTAGAGTTATAGAGTAGGAATATATCTGTAGTAAAATTATTTAGGAGTCAATGGACATGCTCATCTCTTGCTAAACTATTTGTTATTTCCGGATTATGTCCTTCATATTATTAATAGAAATTTATCTTTATAAAAAGAATTTATTTTTCATTGAGCTATAATGGAACAGGGCAATTGGCAAGTAAAGAAATTTGTTACAATTAAAATATAAAAAAATTGATGGCAAATGTTAGATACAACTACACAAGTGGAACCACACTAAAAAATAACTAAGCTATAAAGTTACAATTCAAATTAATAGGGTCACACAGAATAATCCTCTCTCACACACTGAAATCATTAGGCCTAGAGGGCAGCCTGATCAACATGCCAAAGGAATGGCACAAAATTCTCCCCAAATTCTATCCTCTAAAGAATTAAAGGGAACTTCCTAACTATCTTCAAAAATTACTATTATGGGGATTAAACACTCAAATCCTATGTCTTTTGTGTGGTACTGTGGGATGATTAAACACTCAAAGCCATCTCTACTTCAACTATTCATACACTAGGCACCTACTCCTTTCAACTACAAGGGCCCTCAACTCAGCCATCTGGAGAGTATTAAACATTCTTATCGCAACTATTCCTAACCACTACAGGTGACATTAGAATAGAGGAAATCATTGTGTCTATAGAGAAATTCACATCAAGAGCAAGCTGTTGGGGCACACATTGGGCTATGCTGGGCTCCCTTGCCTAGAACAGGATATTAAAACAACACACCTACGACTACCAGAGACAGACAGCAATAAGATATTAAGTGATTTTAACATTATCTGTGTAGCTGGGCTATGCTGATACAGCATCTTTATTAGAAAACCCCAATAATCAGATCAGTAGTAAATAGTAATACTGAATTTACAGAAGATAATCAGCCAATAACAGGACTAGAACCTGTTATTAAACAAGGAACATCATGTATGTGGTCCGACCAAGGTTGGGCCACTTCTACCTCCTCTTAGGAGGTCCAAAGACTCGCATCATTTTTTTTTTTTTTTGAAGCAATTAAATTTCATTGGAATAAGACTAATGCCAAGTTTACAAAAATAGAGAATAGAAATAAAAATAGAAGTAAAAAGAAATGAGCAAAAAGCTCATTGACTCTCTCCCATTAGCTATGTAGTCTAGTTATACAATAACTAGATACGCTGCTTCAGGAGGTTGGTCTTCCATACTTCCATCATAGATGTCTCCAAAGGGTGACAACAGCTCTTCTTGTAATACACTGAATCAAAGGAGAGACTGATGTCTTTAATGACCTCCTTAAGGACTACCTCAGGAGGCCTACTAGTGTGCTGTCTATATCTCTTATTTCTCTTCGTCCATATATGTCACAACAAGCATCCAATAGCATTCCATATTAACCCCCAATGAGGAGAGTGACGCGTAATCTTTTGTGCTGCCTCCGTTAAATCCCCTAATCTAATATCTGGACTGGATTGAGTAGGGACTGGAATGTTCATTATTTTCCAGAAAGCGAAATTCAAGTGTTCCGCCAATGGAGTTAATAGAGATCTAAAATAAAAACAGTTAAAGAAAAGATGACTCCTAGTTTCATCTTCCATATTGCACAACAAGCAAACAGAAGGCACTTGTACTCTCCAACTTCTCAGCTTCTTGAACGTGTTTAGGTGATCTCATTTCACCTTCCACAAGATAATAGAGAATTTTGTCGGCATCTTCGACCAAATTCCCTCAGCTAACATGTCTTTATGCTTTCTATTTCTAATACTTTCCACTATTCCCCCTAATTTATTTATCGGAGTACCAGATCTCCACACTATTGACCCTACAATCTAAACATTTATCCACTAGACTTCTTTCTGAAACAAAAGCTTTCCAAAAATGCGAATCCACAGTAGGCCTGATTTGTATATCATTAAACGTCTTTCCTTTAATATACCTATCTTGGATCTATTTTACCAGAATAGAGTCGCTCCTATCCCAGTACTTTGAAGTTCTTTTAATATTGGTTGCAGTAATAATAATAGGAAGGTCTCTAACCCCTAGACCCCCTTCCACCTTGGAAAGAACCATTTGGGCCCACGGGATCTCTTTCCTTCCGTCCTATATAAATCTATAAGCTAACCTTCTCACCTTCTTAGCCACAGAGTCAGGAATAGCCATACTTTGCGCCCAATAAGTATACTTTCCACCTATTATCCAGTTAACTAGTTGTATTCTCCCTCTATAGGAAAGACATTTCCCGCTCCATCTTGCTAAGAGCGCCTCTATAGACTGGATTAGCTTCCAGCACTGTCCAAATGACTTTTTCTTTCCCGTGATTGATAACCCTGTTATAGGTAGACTTTTAACAGTATATCTTAAGATATTATGCAAAGATTGATTTTCTGCACATACTTTTGAGAAGGTGGAGGAGCTCTTGCTCGCATTTACTTCCAATTCCGAGAACAATGAGAATTTCTCAAGCACCGTTTTAATTGCATTAAGCGATTTCAGATTTGCCTTTGAAAATATGAGGATATCATCCGCATACATGAGGTGAGATATAGAAGTAGCACCATTCACCTGATAAGTGTCTGTTTTTTTGTTCTTTACTCCATTCTGTATCAATCTACTTAGAACATCCATAACCATATCAAATAGAATAGGAGATAGAGGATCACCCTGTCTAATCCCCCTCTGGCTTTTGAAGGGAGGCGTTGGAGTCCCTTCCACCAGCACCGAAAAAGATGCAGAGGATATGCAATTCCAAATCATTTTGCAGAACATAGGAGAAAATCCATACGCTTCAAGACTCGCATCATTGGCATGTCTACCTCTAATGATGTGAGTATAAATATGGTGAACCACATTGGGAAGAGCTCATTAAATTTCTTATTTTAATTTCCCAAGGTAACTACTTTATCTCTTTTCTCTATAACTTTTCAGATTCTCTTATTTCCTCTCGTCTTTTCCTCTTCATCTATTTTCTGATTCGAGTTCTTGGTGGATTTCGAGAAAACTTTGTGAATTTCATTGAAGAAATCTCCATCTTCTTCAACTAGATCTGTTCTTAGTTAGTGGCTGCATCATATGCTCTCTATCCCTCTTTCATTTAATGAATATTTTAACTTAATAATTTTTTTTTATGTCTATATGAAATTATCATACAGGACTTGAGTAATAAATTCAGATTACTACTGTGTTTTTTAGCTAGGTCTAAAAAATATTTTTTTTTCCAGGAATCCCAAAGATTGGTAAACTAGAAATTGAAGGAAGGGGATACCATACTAATCTTTATGCTGTTCGTGGATTGTACAGTGGTGGAAAAGAAGGGAAAAGCAGAATTCAGTGGCTTCGTTCTATGGTCGGAAGTCCTGATCTTATTTCAATTCCAGGTAGGACAACGATCAGATTAATAAACGCTTGATTCAATTTTCAATAAATACATTTATTTACTTTTCATGTCTTGCTTTGCCTAATGTTCATAAAGTTTATGTTATTATTAATCACCATATTTACTTTTTTGCTAGTATAACATTCACTTTTGTTAGTTATTTAGCTATTTATTTATTTTGTCATTTGTTAGTTAAGCAATTGTATAAAAAACAAATCAGAGAAAAACAACAAGAACTTGACTGGAATCGTCATTTTAGGACTAAGTTCCCAGAAACAGTAGGAGTAGACAGATGAAGATCGCTAGAGAACATTTCCTATCAGAACGCTAAAGTAAATGTCTAGAAAACATCGCCATAAACCACTGGACAAGCTTGCTGGAACGTCTTCTCAATGTAACGACAGATAAGGGAAATTTGATTTCTTCCCATTGAACAAAGGAGAACAGCACTAGACCAATAGACTTTGTTCTTCCCAACCTCCACCACGTCAGCTATAGGCCTAAAGCAAATATCCCCCCTCCTCGCTGATCCAAGGAACAACATAATCCCTGAGATTTGAGTCTTGTGCTGCCAAGGAATAACTCCCATTTGCACTGCAAACCCCCAGCCCAAGACACCTTTGCTGGACTCCTCATCTCGATCACCTCAGAGATGTGACCAGTATTTGCCAGAGCTCACCCTGCAATGTTTGCCTATAGCGGCTGTGGTATCGTTGGCATGAGGTGGACCTGATTTCTGGTGAGCCCTTTCTGAATATCTCTTCTTCTTTCCCATGACCTCCTCGTAGCTCTCTTTGTCGATTATCGCTTCTGGAGTGCAGTGAATCAGTTCATTTCTCAAAACCGGAAATCATAATATGGTATGTGAACTGAATCGATAAAATTTTCTTTAAAATTTAATGCAGAGTATTTTTAGAAATGTTCCAGCTATTGCTAACATGTTCAAAGTTGTTAACTCTGAACATGACCAAATATCAAAATCCACTATTAAAACATTCAGGTAAGGTTAATTTTATTTTAGTATTATTTGTGTAATTTCTAACTATTATTCCTTAACAAGGACAATTTCATTGTCGTGTCAGATAATGAAATATAGGAATTGTTAATAAATTGTTCCTTAAAATTGTAAATATTTGATGTGGATTAGAGTTTAAGATCATATTTTCTACTATTAACATTTAAACACTACTCTTGGGTACAGTGCATTCAGTTTTTCTTTAATTTTTAGTAATTGATACGTTGGTATCACTAGGGATTGAGGACAAATCCATCTAATTATGCTAACTTAATTATTTTTTGTTACAGGAGAAGTAGATAGGATGTATGAAAGCAATGTTGATGATGTGGGATATCGACTGGTAGCAGTCTATACTCCAGTGAGGGAAGATGGAGTGGAGGGGCAACCGGTTTCTGCATCAACAGAAACCATATCCATTGGTAAAATTTTATTTTATTTATTATTCCAAGGTAGTTTTCCTCCGCAATTAATAAAAATCCTCGAGGCTTAAAATAATAGTTTTTTTTTACAAATGGATTTTTACTATTTATATGAAAACATCTGAGCAACTACTATTATACAATTACTTTAAGTAAACTACTTAACCATCGTGCTAATATTACTGATGTTAAGTTATTAACTATGAGACCACCGTAGCAGTGGTTTCATATGACCCGTTTCCTTATACAGATACACTATGTGCATCCCTGCTTGGATTGGACTACAACCATTTCAATTCAACTAGATTCCAGTTTTTAATGCTTCTATGTTCCAAGGAATAAAGGAGAGACTCTCCCTATGCTCCATTGGCTCCTTGAATTTTTCTACAATGAAAAAAACTTAGTCCGATTAGTCCTTTCCCAGGTTACTTCCCAGGTCTTCTTATCTTCATCATGTACTTGATATAGTACTCTTCTTGTAAGTCATAACAATATTTTTTTATGTAATGGAATTTAGCAAAAACAATAAACCAAGAAAAGAATGTTGACAATTTTTTGTTTTTAAAAATAAATTATGACAGTATTTTATAGAAGCGTAAATTTCTCTTGGAAGCTCTGCACTCGTCCAAAACTAGGCGATATTTAGAAGGTTCTTGCTTGGACCATACTTACGATAGTCAAAGAAGGCACCCAAGCGATTCGATTTGCTTTCTTGGAGCAGAAATGCTACTCCAGTGAGTCAGTGAAAAGTTGGGATGTTGGGTGGGTTTTCCCAGAGAGATAGGAAAACCGTACCAAAAGAACAAAAGCTGGCATAGACCACACTTGGGTTTTTCACCCTCCCGCCCGTCATGCCAATTGGACATCACTGAGCTACTGGAT
Organism: Zostera marina; assembly: GCA_001185155.1. Lineage (NCBI taxonomy): Eukaryota > Viridiplantae > Streptophyta > Magnoliopsida > Alismatales > Zosteraceae > Zostera > Zostera marina. The sequence continues at coordinate 243,891 of LFYR01001212.1, read as the reverse complement.
AGTATTCTTAAGTTTTCAATCGATGGAAACCTCAATCATCGAGGGACCTGTAAAAGTATGTTGGACAAAGAGATACTCATCGTCTCTGAGAATCATTGTATGAAGAGAAACTACCTTACTCAGAATTCATCGAGAAGTGGAAATTATTCACTCTTGACATTGGTAACCTCAGATCTCTACGATACTTCCCAAGTTCCTCCCTCTCTGATGGAAGGATAGATTATGCTTCTGCTCTCTCGGAAATCAATCCAACCCTCTGATTATAGGAGTCCTCTCTCTTTGACCATGTGAGTTTAGGAAATGCATCAAATGCTTTCAAGTCAATAGGTTAATGGAATCAACATACACAACTGTACCAGACAAGTTTTGGATTATTTACGATGGTGTGATCGATCTTGGGACTCTTTCTGCCACTGCCCACTCTGTTGTATACAAAGGTCTAACACAGTAGGCTATTGCGGGTGATATACTGCCCAGAATGTTTGCAAAGGAAGCAATTAATCGAATTTCTAGTGTCCTCGACCAACCTCTTCATGTAGATTTCACCCAACCAGCATGGTCCCTGTTTGGTGTTAAATTCCAATCCCCCTTAGACGAGGATAGTTACATCGACTCTCCGCATGGCCTTCTCGATTAGCCATATTCATTGATCAAAACGTTTATTCCAGATTGTGAACGACAGATGTGAGATCGGATAATGATTGGAGTAACTCATTCAGATCCCTCTTGGTTCAGCGTCAGACATCACTGAGGAAGAAAGAAGCTCTGATACTAGAGTAGGTGAGTTTGGATAATTTCACCTACTTATCTATATCAATAGTTGCTCAAGAAAAGCAAAGAATAATTAAATAGAATATGAGCCAATAAGCGTGTTCATCTCTCACTTTATTAAGTTTATTTTATTGTGATTTCTAAGCTGTCAACATTTAATGGAATTTAATTTCATCGAAAAAATGACAATATTTTCTGTTTTCATTCATTCCAAAAGCTTACCCATACTTTGAATCTTACACCTCTGATTTACTATGCATTTTTTTGTAATCAAATAATTTTCTATTGAGATATGTGATAACGGATTTACAAAAATTTGAAGTTGCATCCTCAACCCTCTTAAAATTAGAAGAATAAAGTAGGTGCAAAGTAGTGGAGGCAATTGAAGCTTCAACAAGGCTGTAATTTTCTTCACATCTACAAAGAGTTTGAGGTGTGATTGAAGCTTCAATAAGATTAGGGTTTTCTTGTGGGAAATATTTTCTTCATTGGAAAGTGTATAGTAGAAGAGGTGGATAGGATAGTTATCTAATGACTCTTGAAGGAATGAGAGAGCCATCAACAGGTCGATGAGTGGTTGACTGGTTGGCACAATATCAGTTAAGATATTATCTTGTGTCTCCCTGAAGCTGTTCTCTCTTTTCCCAACAAGTGGGAGTCCCATGAGGCCATAATTTATAGTCTATAAGACAATAAATTGGAACCACTTTCAAATCAGGTTCAGAGTGGTTGTTGGCAGGTGGGATAATAAGACAATAAATGATTGAAAATGTGGATTTTATTTATTTTTCCTTCTAGAATATGCCACATCATCTGGATATTGCATTACAATTTATTGCATTACAATTTATTCATCACATTAATAGAAATATGTATGAAACAATGTAACAAAGATACAAATAAAACCCTGTTAAGGGGGCGATTTTTTTATGCTTTATTGTATATATACAAATAAAAAATTTAATTGCTTCAAAAAAAAAATACCGGGGGGCGCTTCATTTCTAATGAAATTTTATCCTCGTCAAAAAATATATTTAGATTTTTTTTTGAGGAATAAAATATATATATATATATTTAGATTTGTTAGTGAGTGATATAGCGATATTGTTGAAAATAGGTGAATCATGTTTTCCGAAAATATGATAAGAATTGATCTTTTGTTCTTGATTTTCCATTGCTTTTGCATATTTTATGATAATTGCAGATCCTGATGTGTCCAAAGAAGTTAAGCAAAATATTGGTTTGGGAACTGTGAAGTTTGAGGTATTTTCTCTATTTTATTTAGAGATTATGGTTTGATTATTTTATGATCTTTAGTTACTTACCAACTTGCTATTTTTTATCAAAAATCCAGACTTTGTGCCATAAGGATCAATCTTCAAAGAAGGTGATTGACGGATTGTTGTGTTTGTTGCTTTTAAACATACCATATTCAACAGATATTTACGCAAAATTTAAAGAAACTAAATCGATGCATTATTGACTTAAATTCATCGTTGTATTAACAGGCTCCTAGTGTGGGGAATTTAGAAAGAAGGCTTTTAGAAGTGAATAGAAAAAGAGTTAAGGTTGTGAAACCTGGTTCTAAGACGTCTTTTCCCTCCACAGAAATCCGTGGAACATATGCCCCGCCATTTCATGTAAGTTTTTTTATTGTGTAATTGATAGAATCTATGGTGAACTCATGCTGTGGATTTTACAGGTGGAACTGTATAGAAATGATCAACATCGTTTTAAGATTGTAGTCGACAGTGATACTGAAATGGACCTGATGGTGCAAACCCGTCACATGCGGGATGTCATTCTTCTTGTGATTCGGGGGTTTGGTCAAAAGTTCAATAGCACATCCCTCAACTCACTTCTCAAAATAGATAACTGATAGGCACATATTCTGGAACTGGAAGAAGCTGAATGGAAAAAAATCTATGTATTCTATTCATAAAAATAGCTATATTTTATTTGTAAATTATGATGCGTCATTGCGTTGTGATGGTATTTGTTTATTTGAGTTAATTGTATAATCTGTAATATTTACTTTCAAGCTTGTAAATTATTTTCCTACTGATATGCCAATTATAAAAAATTAAGGTGTGAATTTTTTTTAGCAAATGCAAAAAAAAAATTGGATTATAATTTTGAAAATCTATAATTGTTTGTTTATTTAATTACTGATTGAAACATATTTCCTAATTTCCCAGGAAAAAACTACATTAGATGGCATTGGAAGTACATATGGAGGGAAAGATGTAGCAGGATGCATGAGGATTCGTTTGATGCCAACTTACCGTTCAATTTGGGAATGATTTGCTTGTTTCCAATCTACGTAAGTATAAAAAAACATGTATTTTTACCTTAGTTAAGTTCATTAACCCACTAGAGATTTAGCGGCTGATGATTATTGAAACATCATCATATGTTCTCATTGTTCCTAAAATTGTTTTAATAACTTCCCAAATTCTATCACATAACAATATCTTAATCAATTCTTTCTAAGCTGGTAGAGTCGTCTAATCTAAAATAGATACAAATCGATATTGGTGAACCTGTTATATTCAGGGTTAGATCAAGAGATGAGAAGTGGGTAGAATGAAGGTGTATTTATGGAAGTTAGCAATCATAAAAAATTATGGCAATATGACAGGCTATTTATAGGTCTTCAAGTAACAATGCCGATTACTTCATCATTGTTGTAGTGATATCAAGGGTTTCAAGTGGAGTGGTAGACGACCAACTATGGTGGCAATGGGGGTTTGGATCCTCATTTGAAGGGAGAAAACAACAATAAAATCACAAGGCATTTTTTAACCAATTAGATGACTTGAAACTTAATGAAAACAAGCAAAATCAGTAAAGAAATATACTCAATCCTCTTCTGTGTACAAGTTCTTCTTGTGTTTAGCAAGCTTAGTTTGCAGAGTTTCGACCCTTCCACTCGACCTCTTCCAGTCACTGATCGAACTTTCCTGTGCATTACACATCTGAAATTTCATCTTCAACCCTAATTTCTTAGGCACTTTACTCCACCGACTCTTCGTCTTACCTAATTTTTCGATCTCATTTTTCATACTCGAACACTCGTTCTCAAGCTCTGCAACTCGCATCCTCATATTATCTATGTCCACCTTCAAACCCTGGTTTTCTCTAACTGTGATTGCCCACCCGTCACTGCCACCATTACCATTTTCACTATCCATCTGACCACTCCTAAGCGGTCTTGATCCTTCTAAGTTATCTGACACCACAAAACAACCGGCAATTGATGATCTCAGCTGCAACTGCTCGAAGAATAATACTTGTACAACAACTCGTAATGGGAGTCTATCATTTTGTGCAGCATGTGTGCATGCTTCGAAAGAGAGTTTCTGGCAGTCCATCAACCTACAAAGATCTTCCCTCTCTGAATCCGTCAACCATGAATGTGCCTACATTTTATTTCATCAGAATGTCAGATAAAAGATAATAATAATATACATTCCAAATCGACAAATCCTATGATGAATTGATAATGATGATCGATGATGAATCTGGCTTTCACCTTTAAGTATATGTCTATCGCCCGATAAAGTCCATCATCCAAGGGTCGTGCATAATCAGGCACAGCATCTGCAAGTGACTGGAATTTAGGAAGCTTCAAATTAACATCAGATGCAACTTCGGCAAGAAAACCATCAACTAACTTTGCAACTGTTGTTATTGATGTCAATGACGGGGAGTCTATGTTCCCATCATCATTGGCCATGTAAGGTGAAGCTCCTCCAGCAGTGACCTGATCCATGGTTAAAAAGTGGCCAAGAATTCTCTGAACGCAGTCTACATTATAAAGTGTTTCCATGGAATATGAGAAATTTGGCAACAATATGTCATCCAAACTAGCTTGATCAAGCTGCATTCCAATTCTCTTCTCAAAATTCGCAACACAGGACGAACTAGCCCGAAGAATCATGGCAGTTTTTAACATTCCGAATAAAAATTTTGTCGATAGCAACATACCCTTTTCCATAGGCAACATGGTCCCAATTTCTTCTAAAAGATTTCGTTGCTCTTCTTCCGATGGTGCAGCAGTATTAATCGAACACGGTGGAGGTGTGGTACGACTGCTAACCTCACTGCTGGAGGCAGCAGTGGTGACAGTACCAACCTGACGCCGATTCAGTCCTGAAATGTACCTTTTTGCATATAACTCAAGTGACCCAGCAATAATTTCAGGTCTGATACCTCGAACTTCCATGCTAGAGATCAATCTCTTGTAAATTGGAAATTTAAGAGTTGATGCGTCCTCATACCACCAATCTGACGTGTAACTCTTTAGCCTTGTACCAGTGCTTATACCATTCCATAAAACACTTCCACCTGGACTCTGCATGGGTCCACCACCGTATTCCATCATAGGCCATCCCAATAGATTTGGATCCGTTGATGCTTTCATAGCTAAAGATTCAATGCATCTTTTAACAATACGGAGATCTTCTGCATGGCTCAAAACATCATCACAGGTCCGCAGAGCTTTTATTGAATCTTCCCATCTTTGCAAAACTACCTGGTTGAGAAATCTCTCGGTCTGTTCTATCAGATTCCCATCTCCGTAATCTTCAGTCATCTGTAGATGTTCAGCACTGCATCGAAGATGGACAACATTTGTGGCAGTTAATTCTAACTTGACACCATAACAGAATTTGCCAACAAGCTCGAAAGCTTTGGAACCACCAGGAATGTTAGGGAGCTGTATGACACATTCTGAATTTCCATCAGAAGCTTCTCGGATCAACTTCTCCATCAACCCACTCCGAGAGAGCAAAGGAAACTACATTGATACATGGAATAACAAGATGTTTCAGGTAAAGGGTTTAGGGTTTAAAAAACAAATGCAATTAATTTAGAAGCTCTTGTGAAAAAACTTTGAAAGAATTAAAGAGAGGAGTGACAGCAGCAGTTGCATACCTTGTGAAGATGAAAAGTCATTTGTTCAACCTCTACACTAACATCACTGGGTAGACCAGTGGTGCAAAACCTGTATAACAAACAAAAATCTAAAATATCATTTCCTAAAATCTTGATATACATTTGGATCACATAATTTAGGGTTCATACTGGATGATTTCTTCAGATAGTTTAAGATTTATATTATGCTACGCCATGCTATGTTATATTGTTATCTTCAGAAATTAACAATTCTAGAGAAATTAAAAATATGGATTGTGTAGAAGAAATTACCATGCTTGCCCTTGTCTCTTGAAAGCTTCGTCTGCTTCAGATCCGAGCTTCACGGAAGCCATTTCTGAAGATTTGGGTCTGAACTCTGAAGAAGAGAATATAACAGAACGAAGGACCCAAAAATTGCTGAGTTTCTCCTTCCTTCCTCCCAACTCCCAAGAGGCCAAGATCCAAAACTGGAAAGGAAACAAAAAAAAAAACCCAAATCTACTACAAAATCCCTAACAAACAATCGGTCAAATCCACGGAACGAATCCAACGAAGAAACCCAGAAAAGGAGAGCGAGGGAGAGAAGAAAGAAAAAGAAAAGGAAAAAAAAAGAGAGAAAACTACGAAATGGACATAAGAGGAGTTTCTATTCTGTCTTCTTCCCCCTCGAAACTCCCAGCAAAGCAAAGCAAAGCTCCAACAGGAAAAACATCTCCACCCACTTTCTGCCAAAAGATGACAAAATAGAAACTGAAATTAAAGAGTAGGAGTTACTCCACGGGCCCAAAATCCCAAACCCATCCAACAACCACCACCCACCACCTTAAACGAGGATTACCAAAAAAACCAACTTGCTAAATCCCATGATCTCAACGCAATAAACGACGACGACCCAAGGATGAAGTGCAGTGGTGGCTGTATCCCAGACATTAATCACTGGAACTTGCACATGCACTTCTGCAAAGATTCCATTGTAAAGGAAGGAAGAAGAAAAAGTCGTCTCCTTTAGACCTCACCTCGACAATGGTGGTGGTCTTACACTCTCACTGGTTCTGTAATCGAACTACTGTGCCTCTGGTAAAAAAAAAAAAAACTTACGCAATCGAACAAGTTGATCATCCATAATTCAATATACGGTACCCACTCATTTTATTAATTTTACATATGCCCCTCCCTCTTTTAAGTAAATTGCACTTCTACGCTGATAATATTACAATATTATCTCGTGGACTGGGCCCATTACATTGATTTTATTGGGCTGGGCTCATTACATATGGATCATCTTGAGAGTTGATCCATGAAGACTAGAAGAGAATCAAATAATGCGACCTGCAAAATAAAAAATCGATATTATGATTTATGTCACTCAATGTCATTCATTGATTAATTGGTAAGATAATTCATGGTTGGATTGTAATCCAAGGATGGAGATTAGTGGTTCTCATAAAGTGTTCATTATAGGAGATGTCTACTGGTTACTGCCTACATGAAGCTTTAAGGTATTAAATATGTCAGGCGAAATTCAGACAAAAATTCACTATTTCCGCTCCCAAGACCTTTGCTATCTTCATTCTTGAAACAATTGCTTCGTATTTTACGATGTTATTTGTTACGGGGAATGCCAAATTGCTAGCGTGTTCTACTTTTTCTTTGTTTGGTCGGTCCAATTATGAGTACTCTTGTTTTTGCTCCAAAAAAATTCCACGTACCATTCTTTGATGTTTTTTCTCGGGTGTTAGTTTTGCCATAAAGTTAGCTAGTGTTAAAATACATCTTACTAATCACTCTTATTAATCACTTTTAGTTATATTGTTATATTACTTTAGTTTAATTAGCTCCAGGTCCAATACTTATTGGTCCATTAATTGTATGTATAAATTGTAAACTCTTTATTTTTTCTAAACAAGTTGGTTATTCCAATCGTTTAGCATCCCGTCGATTCACCCAAAACCCTAGGGTTTGCTCTCATCTCCGATCGGCGCTTTGTGCTTCTCACGATCCTCTTCTACGCTTGCTTGAATCGAATCTAAACTTCTTCAGCTAGTACTTGAGCTTTGATCGCAGCGGTTAGAATGAACTTTACCTCGTATTCTCTTAGCTCAATTTCCCACTTTTTAACTTACTTGTAACGCTTAACTTATGTAGTGTTTGTAACAAGAAGTATAGTTTATAAGGATAACAATATATAAGGTGTGCTAAGAAGTATGATCTTAATCTTCTTGTAGCTAATATGACTGTGAATGCTAACTTCTCAATGGGTGAGTATTAGGGGTGAGAACAGGGTAGGTTGCCTCGGTAGGTCGGACGAAATAGAGTAAATGAGTTATGAAGGAATGATGAATATCTAGGTTTTAAATTTAGAAGATTTGTGAAAATGAATATATAGTGACCATGTATAGAAGTTCTGATGTGTGTGTGATCGTAGGATAGATGAATTAGGCAGACCTAAGCACATCAAGAATGGTGATAGATTCATTTGGAAAAAATTATTTTAATTACTAAACCTAATATAATGAACAGGAGTTTGATATGTGATGTCCGTCTTAAAGTAGGAGGTTAGAGAATTGTTGGTAGTTCTGTGGTACAGACATCGTGTGGCAGCAGACAAATGGGTGGTCAGAACGATCAAGTACAGTAGACAGCATCAACAGTCGTTTATCGAACAGTGTAATTGTACTAATTTACATCATGTCGAGTCAAAAAAAAAATGCTTCTAATTATTTAAAACATTAAACAAATAATAAATGCAATTATGATAGATACAAAAATCAATGATGATAAACAGTGATACGATGGAAATTAATTCGTCTCGAGATCATTACCGGTCGTTGTTCAAAGATGAGGTAAACAGTATGACACATGTTCGACCATTGGATTGAAAATGACGGATTCTTAAAGGCTCAGCGCACGATGGCACATATAGGAGATGACACATCATATATTTATTCTATTTTATTATATTAGATATAGATTATTAGGAATAGGAATTTATTAGATTTTTAAACTTAGGTCTTAGCAGTTAGCCTTTAAACCTTATGTTCATTTTAGATTTACTTTTAAAAATTAAGGTAAAAAGTTTATCCATTTTAGATTTTAGACATACTCTTTTTATTATTATTTTATAATTTGCATTTTATAATTTTTATTTATAATTCCAGGGAGGGTCGCCCCATTCTCTGAGTATCTTGTTTTCGGCTCTTATAGTGTTTTCGAATAGAAGAATATCGGTGTTTGCTTTGTTACTAACACCACGTTCACTGTTTGTTGCAAGCTTGCCACATATAAAACCAAAGTTTCTTATGATTGCGGAAATCCGCCACAGATCACTTTTAATGGTGGATTTTCGTCATCAAAAGACCGTCATATAATGTCTTATTTCTTGTAGTGTGTCTTCCTGATCCCGCTTCTTCAGTCGGTAATCTCTTTCTTTTCGTGTGAAGGTTCATCTTCAGAATTTGGCCTTCATCTTCTCTCTGATTGTCAGCATCCTCACTCATCGATCTTTTCCAATACCAGATCTTCTCCTTGCGTTTCTTCCAAATCTCTCTTGATTTCCTCCATGTTTGTCCTTCACGTCAGGTTCATCAAATGTTGGAACCGCCTCTGTAGCGGTATTACGCTAACTCCGGCGATCGTTGGAGGGATTTAGAAAAAATAACTGTATTTAGAAGGAAAAGTAAAATGCTAAAAACATTTGTATTATTTTCATTCACAGATATGGAATTAAATAGTATTTACATTGGTAACTGTTTTTAATATTAATAACCGTCAGGAGTATGCATGTAATTTTGGTAAATAACCGTCAGGGTATGCATGTGATAATGGTATAAAAAAGGAGAATATTTTATGTGGGGAAAATGTTGTATCTCTTCTCATTCACGTGCTTGTACTTCTCAAATGGTAAAGTAGTCTTCGAGATTCACCGGCGACTGCTCTGCATCATGCTCGTCTGTATTAACCTCTTTGCTCTTCATATCGACTGTCCATTTATAGAACCATTGGACTCTACGTGTCCCTCAATGGAAGCTTCTTATCACAGTTGGCTTGATACTTGATGGTGTGTGGGCTTAAAAGTCGGTCAAACACACACAACAACACCCCCTCTCACAAAATGATGTATTCTCTCTATTTTCCAACCCTCTCCCTTATTGAACCAGGGAAAGTATTTATAGGATTCGTTCATGAACCTCCATCGACCCAGGCCCATTGTTCGGGCGAAGAAAGCCCATAGTCTGTTCTGCACAAGGTCCGTTTGAACGTGCCTCGTTACCAACAATATCTTATTTAGGATGACTCACAAAGTGTGATCCGGTTATCTCCTTGTAGTACTTACTTATTCCTTATTTAATTAATCTTTCCCTAATAATTATCTGCTAATTATTTATTCTTTATTGGGAAGGCCACTTCTAGACTCCTACAAAAGAAACAAGAAGTTATGTCTTTTACTTGTTTAGTTAATTTCATAGCTTAAGTCGCATTCCGGCTCCGACAAACTCTGATCAAATAAGACCGTATTCGTCTCAAAAATCTAACATGAGTTTGTGTATGACAAAGAAAATCTGATAATAACATTAATACATGGAATACATATATGTCAAGGTTGCCTTGTAAGATAACATATAATATAACAAGGTAATCACTACTACTACTTACCAGACATAAGAAAAAATAGGAAATATAGTGCAGGCATAACTGAAGAGTTGATACTATCTATATATATCTAAATCTTCAGATGTCAATAATCTAAAGAACCAACAGATGTGATTCCAGTGCTTAGACTCCTAGAATCCCTTCTGCTGCTTACAAATCCATCACAGCGAATAGGATTCGGATTTGAGGAAGGGTCGAGTCCCTGTTTCCCCATATGTAGAACCTCAGTCGGGGAGAGTATCTTGATGCACCATACATTATTTACAAACTCCCTGATAATGGCAACAAAAAACACATTAATCAATTATATAGTGCATAAAGGAATGGCAAAACCAGATAGACGAAACTTAACTGCCAAGGATCGTCGCCGACGAGAAGAATGTCATTCTCACGGTCGACGAATACAAGCTGCCAGCCTGATCTCAATGGGTCTTCTAATTGCCCTTCAAGTCCAAACATCCGACCAAGCTCACCACGCAACTCCGGGTAGCTACTGAATCGGGTTATGTCCAGTGATCTTCCAAAAGACCCTGATTTCGAAACCTGTCCACAAGCACACAGAAATAAAGAATAGGGTTTAGGATTTATAAACAATGGAGCTATTCACACCAGAAGAATAGAGCACACAAATTACCTTAACAAATGTTCCATTATTCACATTGTCGATGATGTTATCGGTGGGTGATTTTAATGGAAAATCATCTAAGCAATTGGAGGTTGTGCTCAATGGGAAATCGTTTTGTGGATCGTTAAGAAAATCCACGGCGGAAAATGGCATGGTGGTTGGGTCGGTCCTCAGGTTTACAATCCCATTCTGTTCTAGAAGTGAGGATGAGTCTATGTTGACACCAAACAGAAGATTATTTTGAACGTTGTTATTCCCACCAACATCTTGCTCGACTGAACACTCTCTCCCAGAAAATGGAGACATGTTTGTATTAGGTGATCCCATCTGAGGAAGAACACATGGAACTCCAGAATTAAGTGGAGAAGAAGAATCCACACCAATCCGTTTTGGTACCCAGTTATTGCCTGAAGGATTGGATCTCTGCATGTTAAAAAGCTGAGAAGTTTCTTCTGGAGAAAATGAAGACAGGATGCTATGAAGAGGTGATGCAGATGCAGCGGAAGTGGTGGCATGGCTGCTAGTGTTGTCAGGGTAATTTTGTTGCTGAATATACGATGGGATGGCTGACATTGTGGTAGGATGTGGCTGGGAACTAGACACAAGCTGAGACAATGATGATACGACAACAGGAGGCATCTGTTGATTAGACAAATGATGTTGGCCTAATTCATGATTTTGTTGATGTTGTTTTGGAAGTTGCTGTTGGTGGTGGTTTTCTGGAGGAAATTGCTGGTGATAGAGCTGCTGTTGCTGGGACTGGTGCTGTTGAATGAACTGCTTCTGCTGTTGCTGAAGAAGAGAAGAATGAGACTGTGCCTGACCTAAATTCTCTGAAATTGTTGGAAAGGAACCTTGTGGAGACAGTGGTTGAGACTGAACCTGTTGCAAGACTTGACCGGGAAGAAGTGAAACCGCTCTTCCTGGAATATTCTGTTGTGCTTGCTGAAACTCCAGAATTGAAGGAGGCATCATTTGCTTAGAATGGTCTACTCCTCTAATCTCCTGAAGTGCTGCCGCAGCCATAGCTTGATATATATCAGGTGGTTGCAACCCAAGTAGAGATGGGTCCAGTCTGGGTAGCATTAATGGAGGGGTCATTCCTGATCCCTGGAAATTCAACGATTGCACCCTCCAGTCTGTGCAGTCACGAGGCCACATCAAAGGAGAAGAGGAGTTCAGACCCATCATAACATCTTCTCTGCCATTTAGAGAAGGAAGACCAGATGGCCAAGGGCGTTTGAGTCGCAAGGGAAATGAAGATGGATACATTGGAAACGTCGTTAATGGTTCAATCTCCCAAAGAGAAACTCGTGGTTGACGTTCATCTGCTGTTGATTCGTCCCAACCAACCTGTTTATAGTTTTCATAGGAAATAGTAAATACAGGTTGGTGATTATATGTTTGTATTGCTGAGAACTCAAATGAAGAAAAAGAAGACATATTAAAATCAAAATGTCAAAATTATACCTTAACAGATCGCCAATGTGAGTTAGGCCAACGAACATGGTCTAAATCGCTCACGCCTGTAATTGTACCCATGTACCTGCGAACACTCGATTCTTCAGTTTCAAATAGCATCCGGAAACGCATACCAACGGATACACGAGTGTGGTAGACCGCTTTTGCAAACTTTACTAGCGGTATGACAAACTCAGATGGACTTGCTCTACAAGTAAATAAATATTATAAGTATTTCATTATTATTTTTAAAGATATACATATCAAACAAACAAAAATTGATTTCGTTCACCGTGGGTTGTAGAATATAGTGAACCGGCTGTTTGTAGCAGATGCGTGAGCTGCAGCAGCAAGAAGACCAATGTGCATGCTGTCGCTTGATAGTACAGACGACGGCATTACAGTTTGAGGTCGATTAGAACGACGTATTCCTAGAAACAGTTGATTGTTTTCGTTCCTGATTTACATCATAGATAAAATTACCGACAATCAAGTGAAAAGTGATAATCTAGGTTTTTTTAAACAAAAATACCATATAAAAAGCACAGAGTCGCCTGCTACGAGCCGTTTTGCACTTACAAACACACTCCATCCAGTTGTCAAAAGATGCCTTTTCGGCTGGCCTATGTAAAGAATAATCAAAGAAGATAAGCCTCTAACCCAATCTAAAACCACATAGCATGTTTAGAATATGCAATTACCGCGAAATATATGCCGAAACTTCCATTCATTATCGTGAAGATCCCTGGCAATCAACTCTTGCGCAGGCGGTTGTTGAGTGAAATCCTTTTAGTCAAACAAAAATAATAATAAACACATGGTGAAAGAAAACAGAAAAAGAATCAGTGGCAAATGTAAAGACTTCCGAGCACCAACCAAAGGAGGAAACACTTTCTCAGCAGCGCGACGAGGGACAGAGAAGCCACCGTGAGTGCTCGTGTCACTAGCCGTCAATGTTTTACAGAAGTAATTAGTCGGTTGTTTGCTTATGCCTAATTCAGTGGGAAGATAAGACTCCTTCTGTTCTTGCTGAAAGAAGATTAATAGAAAGCATCTAGGTGTTTACTAAAGCATTGAGAAAAAAAGGAAGAACAGAACACTAATCAGGAAAGAATAATTACCGGACTTAACGGCTGTAATGTCATCTGAGCATATACTTCATCAGTCTCTACATCAGCCTGAAAATTCCAAGAAGTTTGGAAACTTAACAAACTACATACAAATATGTGTGATGGTATGTCGCGAACTGGTAATGAAACTTACATGCATGGTTACATCATGGAGTTGGCAAACAAGTTGAGGCGGCAAGTTTGGGTAATTGGGTATGTGGCAATCGACTTCCTTGTTGGTTGAAGCAGCAACCTGTGATTTAAAACACGAGTATTCCATTAATAGGATTTTTCGAATTGGGAAGTTGTTTTAAAGTTATAACCTGTTCACTGTGACCCTGAGGGAAGTAGACGACACGACTTCCTACTGCTGGAAGTGAGATAAGAGGTCCGGCACAGGCATGCCATAGCTCAGAATTAAGACATCTTTTTTCACCTGTATTGATTCGATCAGCAAAAACACTAATAATTAAAACAGGTAAGAAACCACTTACCTTCAGGTGTGTTGGGAGGTATTCCAGAATTTCCAGATGAGGAGAGCCTCATGTTGGTAAACTTAAGATGTTCTTGAACCCGAATGAATTATCGGAAGTTGAAATTATCTCAACAAATCTGGGAAAAAACGAACCGTTAGCAACGAATGCTTCATTGATTATAATACACATTGAAGAACCAAGAAGAAACCCAATTTAGTTTCCGAAACCAAGGTTGTGATTATGATTGAATGAAGAGGAAAACTAACCAGTTCCGTCAGAATCAGTTTAAAACAGTGATCCGCCAGGCCATTTCAACATCCAAGTTGCAAATCAAGACGCAACCCAAATCCCCGGTTCCTTCAATTCGAACTTGGGGATTTTCCAAAAATGAAAAACAGAAATCTCCAAAAACCCTAAGAAATCCACCGAAAGATCAGAAGAACCTCAGACAGTAAAAAAACAGCAGAACCCTAAGAAGAAGAAGTTTAAAATAAATAAACAAACAAAGGACAGCCGGATCTCACCTAAGCGACGGATCGGTGGAGCCAGATCTCACCCAACAGCAATTGGCGTCTCAGGATTCAACGACCATGACCATCATTCTCTTCTATTTCCACCTTCAACTTCCAAGTGTGTGAGAAGAAGGAGAACCCAAGAAAGATGAGTATGAACTATAAACTATGAACAGATGGACAGATAGATAGAAGGTTGAAAGTAAAAGTAGAGGAGGAGGAGGAGGTAGGAAGGTCTGTTGTTTCCTTCCACTTCCACTTCTCACTGCTCACTGCTGCTGGGCCTGCTTTGTGCTGCGTCGCAGCTTCTGGTCCTTCCTGCTACCACTGCCAGATCTTCCTCTTCCCTCTCTCTCTCTATCTATCCTGCTTTTTCTATCAACCCTTTACCACTCCAATCAATCACCGTCTCTCTCTCTCTCTCTCTCTCTCTCCTGTTTCCCATACTTTTCAGTTTATTTTTTCACCTTTTTTATCCATCTACCTGTCCAACCCATCAGTCCCATTCATCAGCTCTTAGTGTCTTCCATCTCCACTGTTCTTCTCTACCCATCTAATTTTTACAGCCCTCTTTTTTTAACCCACATCGGATGGATCATCATAATTCATAAACTTGTTGAGCTCACCGACCATATACGGATTTCAGAAGTTAGATTCTCCTCTATTGTTCCTGTATGTGTACGTGTACGTGTACGTGTACCACATGAACATGTCACTTTGCTCCGGCCAGTGTCCAGTTGGCCGGAACAACGTGCATGTATAGCTAGACGACGTTAAAGAGAGTAATGAACATACGTTACGTAATGTTAAAACTTAAAAGAAGACATGAGAATTGAGATCGCACGTCATCGACGGTGGGAGATGAAATGGGAGGATGCCGGGGCAGATTTCGATCGGTGGGGTCGATTTGAGGAGCATTGATGTGACCTGACATGTGCCTTCACTGACTATCGTCGTCCTCTTCTTCTCCCCCACGCTCTTTAATTAAAAGAACCAAAGAAAAAAAGGAAGAAGAAGAAAATACACACATACGTCCGTCGCCGTCGACAGTCGTCGGAGTATCAGGTACGTATAGATGTATAAATACATAGGCCCCAAAGATTTTGACCAGTCAACGGAAGATTATATTCACAAAACACGTGGCATTTCGGGTCCACATCACGAATCTTTGTATTAGTTTGAACTTTGAATTTTTAATTACCATTTAGCCACCACCCGATTTAATTATTTCTTTTAATCACGTCACTTTATGAGTTTATGTAGAAAATAGAAATCAAATCAAATACAAAAAAAAGACGTGTAGGAATGCATACGTGGGCACGTGGCCATCTATTCTTTTGGGAGAATGTGTGCATGAAATTCCATTCCATTTCGTTTATTTTATTTTATTTTTTATTTTGTTGCTTTGTTAAAACTAAAATCTAGAAAATAAAAACAGTAAAAAGGCTGAAATCGGAAATTAATTAATTAATCAAATAATTAACAAATAAATAGAAAGATATTCTTAAAACAAATGTTCAAAAAAAAACTTTTTTCTGACTATTTTACCCTTTTTCAATTTAGTATTAATGATTTGCATCATCATCTAAATGAGGTTTTAATTGATTTCATCCATAGGCTTTTTCTAAATTCCTCAACCATATGGGTGTGGAATTGTAAATTGCAAATACATTAGGGAATAGGGAAGGCCCCTTTTTAAATTCATGTTCTTGGATTCGACAAATCACTTGCAAACTCCTACCATCGAAAACGATTAGTCAGCTTTCGACCCACTGTCCGACGTGCCTTTGTACGATTGCAGTCTATTTTGCGCCATTCTTTGAGAGAAGGTCGCCACTTCTGTTGTCCTAAGATATTTATATATCTTGAACACTTTAAATTTAGTTTAGACAGATCTATAATTTAGGGTTAGATCTGTATTTACTTTCTATCTTTAATGAATTGACAATAGCTTGATGGAGGATGTCATTATTTGTGTTAGGTTGATGAAGATGAGTCTGAGGCTTTTGAATTGAAGCTCCAGATGTGCGAACTTCGGGAGACTGTTCGGCTTGACGTTCTTGAGAAGACACTATCCATCGACCGTACTATCTGTGGTATAAGGGTTTTACATAAAATGATCTCATCTTCAATATTTCGAGCGGAATGGAATTCGAAACCGACGATCTTGCCCCTCGGCACACCAACAAATGAGCGTGGTAGAACGTCGACATCGGCATGTTGTTGACTCGGGATTGGTATTATTAAATCACATCGAATTACCACCACATTTTTGACAATTTGCGTTCGCATCGGCAGTATTTTGCCACAACCGAACGTCTTCCTCACTCGCCGGAAAAAAGCCCGTACGAGATTCTATTCCCACAATCTCCAAATATTAAAGATTTAAAAAATTCCGGGTCCTTGGCTTACCCAAATCTGTGATCCTTTAATCGAGCAAAATTTAGTAATCGGTCTTCCCCACATATCTTCGTCAGGTATCCAAATAACAGCACAGGTTATTTATGTTACAACCCATTTTCAAGAAAAATTTGTAGGTCACGTGATGTGGTCTTCATTGAAAACGATTTCTCCCCAAATGTAACATTATCGGCTTCTTCGAATATCGAATCGGATCTCCCGACAATAACTAACATTGGTGTGATATCGAGTCCTAATCCAATAGCATCATCGGGTCCTAATTCTACGGATACAGGATTAAACATTGATCATTCATCGTCATCAAGATCTTCTTCACCGGAGATTCAAACTAATGATCAACCAATGCACCCTATGAGAACAAGATCCCAAGCAGGAATTAGACGACCCAATCCGAGATACGCTCTACAAATCTCGGTCACTCCTTCAGTTCTAAATAACGTCAAAACTGCCTTAGATTCATCAAAATGGACAGAAGCAATGTTGGAGGAATTGGATGCACTCGACAAAAATAAAACGTGGGAATTAGTTCCCCGTTCAGGTCAGGAAAACGTTTTAAATTGTAATTGGATTTTTTAACTTAAAAAGGATGAAAATGGTGAAATTGCGAAACATAAGGTACGTCTTGTTGTAAACAAAAGCCGGCAAAAAGATGACATCGACGTTTAAGAAATCTTTGCCCCAGTTGTAAAACCGGCAACCATCCGCTTAGTTTTGTCAGTAGCTGTATCGAAAGGGTGGACCATGAGGCAATTGGACGTATCCAATGCCTTCTTGCATGGAGTTCTTCAAGAAGAAGTGTACATGTTGCAGCCACCGGGTTTTCGAAATAAAGAGCATCCAAATCATATCTGTAGACTTCGGAAATCACTCTACGGTTTATAACAGTCACCCAGGACGTGGTACCATAGGCTTCGTGACTTTCTTCTTCATATTGGATTCAATGAAGGCATAACAGATTCATCAATGTTTCTTTACAATAGAGATGGAATTACTACAATCCTTTTGGTCTATGTCGATGACATAATCATAGTATCTTCATCAGAGATGGAGACAAATCGATCGGATCGTCAACAAATTAGGGGTTGAATTCTCCATCAAAGACTTGGGGGCACTCAGTTATTTTTTGGAGATTCATGTTTCTCGATCATCACAAGGGTTGTATCTCTCTCAACAACAATATGTAGCCAATCTCCTTCACGATGAACAATTGTCCAACTTAAAGCCGGTCGATTCCCCAATGGATCCGAAGTGTGATTTCACGGTCGGAGACACCACACCACTAAGTCAAGAAAATATGACTCGATTTAGAAGGATTCTTGAAAGTCTACAATATCTCACCACAACTCACCCAGATATTTCCTACTCGGTAAGCAAATTGTCACAATATTTCACCAAACCAAATGCAGCACATTGACAGGCTCTACAACGTATATTAAGATACGTATCCCGGAATCCGTTTCTTGGAATTTTTATACAAACATTGATGTATATTCAGATGCCGATTGGGCTGGCGACAACTTGGATGGGCGTAGTCAAGGAGGTTACATTGTTTTCTATGGTGGGAATCCAATTGCTTGGCGGTCGAAAAAGAAAAATGCAATTGCACGATCCTCTACCGAAGCAGAATACAAAAGCCTTGCGGATGGAGCTTCAGAGGTTATG
Organism: Zostera marina; assembly: GCA_001185155.1. Classification (NCBI taxonomy): domain Eukaryota; kingdom Viridiplantae; phylum Streptophyta; class Magnoliopsida; order Alismatales; family Zosteraceae; genus Zostera; species Zostera marina. The sequence goes on along the minus strand of LFYR01001212.1, from coordinate 225,284 downwards.
TGGCTAGAACAGGTGTTAACCGAGTTAGGAAAAGGGTTTACTTCACCACCAACGATTTGATGCGATAGCATGAGTGCTATCAATCTCTCAGCCAATCCGATACTTCATGCAACAACAAAGCACATTTCTGTTAGTTTTCATTTTGTACGAGAAAAAATGTCCGACGACACACTTCAAGTTAAATATGCTCCGACTAAGCTTCAACTAGCAGACATTTTGACAAAAGTAATGTCGAAAAATGGTTTCTACCATTTAAGAGACAAACTAATGGATGAACTCCCCATTAGTTTGAGAGGGGGTATTAGACCTATAACAAATTAGTTAAAGAATCAGTTGGGTTAAATTTGTATAAATACTTGGTTATGATAATAATAATGATCATCTTCCCATAATCTTGAGAGGGTGGATTTATCAGGCTGACGTGCGGGTACTTTGGGTTCCACCAAATCAACGACGATTCAAGAATTCAGATAGCTGGATTCCACATGACGAAATCAGCTTTAGGTTGGATGAGGGGGCTCTAACGGAATAATCTGCTAACAACTTTGGAATCGATTTGAAGAAGATGTACGTGAAAGGTTTGGTCCATCCACATTTGAGGATAAACTACAAAAATTGTCACGACTATAACAATCATCATATGTGGTCTATTATTTGGAGCAGTTTGAAACTCTTCTGAACGATGTCAGTGGGCAAACGGAGGGATCGTTAATCAGCTTTTTCATCAGAGGTCTTAAAAAAGAAATTGCGGATGAACTTATGGTTACGAAACCGACGACCTCGAAGTAGGCATTCTCGCTAGCCAAAGTATATGAAACAAAGAAAAATTCTAGGGGAAATGGTACATCATCTGTCCACATCGAGCCAATAATTAAAATTCCATCGTCAGGGACGAAAGCATTACCAATTGTGAGAATAATGCTAACAGTTGAGGAGAGGAAGGAACGTACAGCTAAAGGTCTATGTTTTAATTGTGACAAACCATATGTACCAGGTCATAAGTGTAAGGGTTGGTTATTTCGAATGGATGTTGAAAGCAATTGTTTGGTGTTGTTGTTAGAACAAAGGGGTAACGATGAAGAAAACGAGGAAGGCTCATCGTCGGCAACGGAAATAAACCTATATGCATTCTCCAAAACATTTAATCCACGTATAATACGGCTGACCGAATGGGTGCGGAATCGACTACTATCAGTTTTGATTGATAGCGGGAATACACATAATTTTGTGCAGGAACCGGTGGCTAATCGTCTGGGATACGAAATTCAAACACTGTCGAAATTTAGAGTCTTCATCTGAAATGGTGAGTACCTTACATGCAAAGAAGTGTGCATGCAAGTATCAATTTCAATTCAGAATAACATCATCCAAGAAGATTTATTTGTATTAGTTATGAGCGGGGCAAACATTGTACTGGGAATTCAATGGATGGAGCAGTTAAGACCGGTTATAACCAATCATAAAGAACTCATAATGGAATTTTCTTTGGGAGACAAAAAAATTCTGTTTTAAGGGGACCTTCAATTAACAGATACAGAAATTACAAAAACAGGACTGCGGAAGCTTATTGCACGAAAGGAAGTAGCCTATTTTTGCCATCTTCAAAGTGAAGAATTGGGTAGGGAGACAGAAGTTTGGCCGCCCTTGACAGAAATGTTAGAGAAATATGAAGAAATTTTGGCGGAACCATCTGAATTACCACCAGATCCCAAAACAAATTATAATATCACATTGGTGGCAGGTTTGCAGCCGGTCAACGTACATCCGTACCGATATCCACACTATCAAAAAAATGAAATTGAAAATATGACTAATGAAATGTTGCACCAGAGATTAATCCACCACAATATTAGCCCATTCTCATTCCCGGTCTTGTTGGTTAAAAAGAAAAACGGGAGCTGAAGATTTTGCATCGATTACCGGGCGCTAAACGCAATCATCATTCGGGATAGATTTCCAATACCGACCATGGATGAACTAATGGATGAACTTCATGGAACGGTGATTTTTTCAAAGTTAAATCTTAGAGCAGGGTTGCCAGGGTATCACCAAATATGGATCGCTAATGAAGATGTTCATAAAACAGCTTTTCGAACACATTTGGGACATTACGAATTTATAGTTATGCCATTCGGTCTTTAAAATGCACCGGCAACTTTTCAGTCAACAATGAACCAATTACTTCAACCTCTTCTCTAGAAATCAGTCATCGTATTTTTCGATGATATTCTAATCTATAGTACATCCAAGGAGGCTCACATGATTCATCTGGAAGAAGTGTTTAAATTACTCAAAGAACACTGTTTTTTCATAATTAAGAAGGTCAAAGTACGCATTCGGGTTGGAGGAATTAGCATATTTGGGACACAATATTTCTACAAAATGTTAAGTGCTAGCTAAAATGGAGTTGGGCAACGGCGGCGAGGATTGTGCAGCATTGGGGTTCTCCATGGTCGATAATGAAACAAAAATGAACTATATAAGTGTCTTGAACGAGTGACAGGAACTGAACGTGTTGGATGACTTTCCTATCATTTCAAACATCGAAAATAGCTCTTTGGACATCTAAGAGGACGATTTTGAAGTCTCCAAGGCTTACCTCAACCATGCCCACTGGCCACTGTACATAGGGTGTCAAACGAGCCGAGCCGAGCTTTTTTGCTTATAGAGCCAGGCTCGGGCTCGGTTTGTTAAGAAGTTATCCAGGCTCGGGCTCAAGCTCGTCGAGCCTGGTTTGGACTTGGCTCGTTTTAAGAATTGCCAGACTCGGGCTCGAGCTCGAAGCTCACGAGCCCGGGCTCGAACTTAATCTACAGGTTAAAATAAATAATTTGAATACATGGAGGATCGAACCTATAATTTCTCACATGCTAAACAAACTTTTTACCATATATACTACATCTTCATTCTTTCTAAATATAATATTTTTTTATTTTTTAATACTTTTTACCGAGCCCATCGAGATTACCGAACTGAGCCCGTCGAGCCGAGCTTTACTTGACACCCTAATTGTACACGGTCACCTCTATCACTTTTACGCAGATCTAAAACTTGGGTGCAGATGAAATTTTTGTTTTTTAAGATAAAACTAAACATGGATCTGACAACAAAAAAGAAAATAAACTTAAGGACTAAATAAAAAGAAATGAAAAATATTTTAACGATCATAAACTTGAGTTAACATCTGTCCATTAAATGGTAACATGGTAATAAAAATGAGTCTTTGGTAAAAATTCATCGATTGGTTAAAATAAGAGTGAGGTTTGGTTCGAGGTAAATAGAAAAAAAATATGATTTAAAATTATTGGTGTTAAAAGAACATGCGTCAATAAGTAAACATCGATTTCCTTTATTTCCGGATTAAGATTTTCTTATTATAACAATTCTTTATTTATCTCTCTCTCTCTCTATTAAATAACTGCGTGTGAGATATTTAATGATAGGTCACAGCATAGGTCCCACGACAAGAAAAATTTAAGAAAATAAAGAAAATGTGCCCAGACTTATGTTTTTTTTGGGTTAAGTCAATTTATTAAAAAAAAACAAAAAAATCCAGATGACTTTATAGTTTTGTCAGTATAAACCTAACCCTAGATTCAACTAAGATAATTTGGATAAGATGATGGATTTAATTTATCCATTTTATAATTTATCCATTTGGATAGTCTTCCAGTTCCAGATTTAAGTCATGTGATTTTAAATCATATAACTTGCAACCCTTGATTGGCTCCAACTACCACATTCTATTTGTAGTCAGTTAAAGAGGCATTGCGTGTAGTATAAGATTATTATGCTGAAATCCAAGGTTAAAACAGCAATTTGTAATAAACATGAGCTAAAGATCTAATTGAAATAAACATAACACAAGGGTCATGATAAACAGAATAAACTGTTAGTTATTAACTAACAGTGTCCTATTTATAAATATTTTAATAAAACGTTATTATGACATAAACGTAATAAAAATAAATGAAAGGTCATTACAAAACCAATTATATAACTACAATTAGATTATGAAAGGACCGTTTCATAAATATCCAATTGTTTTCTAATAGTTAAACACACAAGGGTGATTGGTTAAATAACCCAAGAGCAAACCTAGTCAAACAAGGACCTGATTGTCATTTCTATATAACTTGTGTATGCTTGCAGAAATAGCACAACTGAATTAACTGTCGCAAGCTGGACTCATGGACAAAGCCACAACGTGAAGCCCAGTCCATAAGTTAATTTTAGTTAATGTTAATTAGCTATTGAGAGATTAGTTAGTTAATCATTCATTAATTAAATGTATAAACAAAGGATTATTTACTCTAATACAAGGTTAATCAATCATTTGTGATTAACTAAAACCCTCTCTCTCATTCCCTTCTCTTAGTGACAGTTATTCTGTTAAAACGCCCCCTTCCATCTGGGCGGAAAACCCTAACCCCAATATGGCGACTCTACTGCATTTCTGTCATCCCAGACTTGGGGATTCCACTACATTGTCACCGGCGGTTCCTACCCAGCAGGAAAATAATATGTAGTTAGTGGAGTACTTTGGCGACTAATCAATGATTTATGAATATAAGCACGTAGCTAGATGGATTAATTATCATGTGACACTTCAAAAATTGTCTAATTTTTATAAATAATTTAATTTTATGCATGTGGATAATCTTAATCAGACTGTTTTATTTGAATATTGCATGCATAAAAATTCAAGTATTGTCATTATCAAATCAAATAAAAAAATCAAATCCAACCATTAATTCATTATTATACACAAGAAATTTAAATTAAGTTACGTTTCAAAACTTTGCATTATATGTTGCTTAGACGACTCTAATCTGAAATTAAGTGGCCACTAAAAAGAAAAAAACACAATAGATTGTTGAAATTAAGTGTCAATGAAAAATGTAGATGGAGTTAGAATTAAATAATACGAGATATCTGATCATGTTTGTCTATTTTTACCACCAGAGATTGAAACAAAAGATCAGGATAACAACAGTGATCCGGCCCAGACAACAGGGTCCAACCTGGATCTTGATCCAGGCCCGGTCCAAGATTGGAGTCTTGTGTTGAAAAGGCCACCTAGAAATTTGCAATGCCCATAAAATATTTTTTGTGGGTAATTTTTTATTTTTATTAATTTGAAATGCTGAATATTTTTATTGCAAATATTTTTTATTTGCAATGACGAGGAAATCCCCGGTCCCAAAAATCGTCCCCGGTCCCCGTACTTGGTGGGGACGGGGATCCCTGGTCAAAATATTATTTTTTTTAATTTATTTTAATAAATAATTTACTAAAAATATTAGTATGTTACTCCTATTTAGTAATGTAATTAAAATATTGATTTAAATATAAATAGTCTAAATAATTACTAGATGGTCAGCGGTGGAACAAGATGGTCGGTGGTAGAACAAGAATAAAAATTAGATGATCGGCGGTGGTTATTTGAGTATTTGGAGTTGGAGATTAGGTTTAACTTTTAAGTTTTTAATTAGGATATAGATTTAATTTTACGATTTTAAATATAAATTTATCTATTTAATATATTGTATAAGGTTATTTATATAAATTATACAATATTAATTTTTTTTATAGGCTTTATATACAATTTTCCTAGGTACGGGGATTATCCGGGGCGGGGATTTCAATCCCCATTCTCGAAAATGACCGGGGATTTCGACTGGGGACGGGGATTTTCCTACTTCGGGTACGAAAATCCTCCCCGTACCCGTCCGTCCGGGTACGGGGACAGGAAATCTCACCCCTAGTTGTATTCATATATTTTAAATGACTCCTCCAAAAAAGTGGGTTAATAAAAAACGATTTACATGAAGTTATGTAGAAAATGAAAAACCTACTCCAAGTCAAGTTCCGACTCTAAATTACTCAAGTTCCGATTTCAACTCCTTATGTTTCAACTTTAACTCAAGTTTCGACTCTAACTCCTGTTCCGACTACAACTCCTCAAGTTCTGACTCCAACTCCTCAAGTTTCGACTCCAACTTCTCAAGTACCAACACCAATGACTGAGTCTGACTTCGCCTCCGACCTCGGAGATGATGGTAACTAATCGATTATAATTGATGTGTATATTATAATTGATTAATTTATGTCTATCTATTGACTCATTGTTTTTATTTCATAAACTAGTCTGCCAAATAGAAGAGGTCGAAACATAGATCATCCTAAAGATTTAAGATAGAATGGCCTAAGCGTAGCAGACTTGTTGACCAGTGGTTCAAGCAGAGAAGGTCGTTGTGCCTGTTAGAGCGGCGGGTGTCCAATGCAATGCTTATAGGGGTGATTTGCAGAGAGACAATACCTGTAATATGTACTTCACGATCTGTCACATGCACTTCACTTCTTGTCCTGATGGGGACGTATATCTGTCTGGGCTTCCTCTTACTTTTCGTACGACGAGATGTACGGGATCTCGGAGGATTTGAAATTAAAATTTTCTTTCTGGCCGGTTTATTACGAACGAAGTCCGATGTCAATTTCGCCACCGGCTTGATGTAGGATATCCATGGTGTCAGACTGGAGGCACCCCAATTACGTACAGTTTTTAAACCTTTTTTTTATAGATAAAACCACTCGACAATTATATTAATTTAAAAAAAAAAAAAAAGAGGAAGTGCCACATGCGGTCTACCCGATACCTTCCGCATTGGTTCGATCAGTTGATCTTACGATCTATTTGATCTTCGTAACCATTGGGGACTGACAATTAGTTTCTAGAATGAATATGCATGCATCGTTCCTACGTAGTCGGCTTAGCCATTTAGGACAATGGTTGGGTGAAAAAAATTCTGGTGTGCTCCTGACATTTTTTCCTTTTTTTTTAGGGAAAATCCTGTCATCACCTTTCGACTCACTACTTGTAAATGACTTGTCATATCGTGTTTCCTACTTTCAAAAAGAATCTCAATCCATGAGATTGAGGTTCTTATGACGATGATCAATTGTACGATGATCAATTGTTTACACCATTGGTCATCTCATCAATAATTGACCTAATCCTTAATGAGCCAGAGTTCTATCTTTAGTTGAATTCTGGCTCATTTCGGATTTTTGATTTTCGACATTTTTTCTTTTCTATTAGAAGTTCTTATACCTTTTAAGTTTCAGATATAAATAAATTAAATTACACTATTTTTACGGTATCCTTGTTGTTAGTTCCCCCGTGTTCGGCTCTTGTGGACTTTGTATCCGGGCTTGTAGTAGTCTCTCTTCCCTCTGCGTTCCCTTTGCTTTATACCTTGTGGCTTTGAAAGTCTTTGTAACGTCTTCTATAACTTTCCTCCCAATCTCTTGTGCCCAGGTGAATCTATCTTCGTAGACCCTTTTGTTTCTCTCCGTTCAGATACCCCAGACTGTACGTTGTTGCTATGTATGACCATGTTATCCCCCAATAACCTGATTTTCTAGTTCTTTTGCTTGCTTCATTCATTACCTGTTCTAATGATAAACTTGTACGTGATATTATACCTGGGTTTTTCCCAATTAATTAGGTAACCACAAAGGTCGTTTGCAAATTTACAGTGAAAGAATACGTGCTCTTATGATTCCCATGGCCCCTTACATAATACACACTCAGTGTTAACCCTATTCATTCTACTTGCACAGTCCGCTCTCATCGATATTTTGTTTTACCTAGCTTTTCAGAAGGTTATAGCGAATTTTCTCACACTGGTGGTCCACACTTCTTCTCATAGATTATCAATTTCTTTCTTGTTTCTTATAAATTCCCATGCATTTTTATATGTTAGAGATGTACCCACCCCATCTCAACCCATTCATAGTCATAGTTATCTTTACATTTAAACAACTTATCAATATTTTCTTTATTATTAACTATTTCCGTCCATAGGGCCTAATTTAGACTAGGGTGTTTTAAAATGAAAAAAATCTGTTTGTGCTTAGTGGAAGAAGAAGTCGTTTTTTAAGGAATACAGTTTTTAAACCAATGTATATGTCCTTTGTGAATAATGTAATAGAGTAGTTATATATTAGTGAGTCAGTTCGATTAGTAAAAAGTTAGTTGGTAGTTAATTCGTAATCTATGTAATAAATAAAGATTGTAAACTATTGTTTAATGAATTCAATCACTCATAGTTTTTTTTCATTCATATCCTCTGCTAGACAGTAGTACTTTCTTCCTCAATATTCCACTTCCAAAATAGTATTCCTTGAAAACTCTTTTTCTTCTAGTTTGAATTTAATGATCTAGGAATAGTTGAAATCATTGTTTATTGCAACACCGGCAAGGAATGCAAACGAATTTTACGTCCAGTAATTTCTCAGCCACCTTAATTCTCTCTTACAAAACGATAATTCATTCCGACGTGTTTGGCTTTTATATGATGAGTGGGATTGCTTGTCAAGGTGATAGCACCCATATTATCACACCAAACCTGCATTGGTAATGAAACATGGATATTTAATTCATTCATTAACATTTTTATCCATTCTAGTTCGGAGGTTGTGTCGCGACACTCTGATATTCTGTCTCTGTCATTGACCGGGATACAGTTGGCTGCTTCCGAGAGCTTCATGAGATTAAGTTAGAGCCCCAATAGCATACATAAACTCCCACTTTTCCTATCAGAGACATTTCCCCCCAATCGACATCGGAATAGGCCTCTAAGATTTTTCATTTTGAATCTTGATTCCTAAAAATAACGTTAAAGAGATGTACCAGAGAATCCTTTTAAATGTTTTCCAATGATTAACTGATGGTGATTGCATGAATTGGGATAATTTGTTGACTGAAAACGCAATATCCGGCTTTCAGTGAGAAAGCATGGCTAGGCCGACGTCGACGATGTGCCGATGTCGCCTTTCGACCATTCCCATCTGATGATGTGCATAGGGACAAGATCTTCTGTGCTCAATACCGTGCTCTGTGAGATAAGGATCAAACGCAACAAATTCTCCGTCATTGTCCGATTGCACAACTTTGATTGATTTCTCGAATTTTTTTCTCAACCAATAGCTTGAATTTAATAAAAATAGCAAGAGCATCTGATTTTTTGACAATCGGAAAAATTCAATTAAAATTCAATCATTAGAAACTAAATCTAAAAAAAATTAAAAAAGAACACCTGAAATATGATATGTGAATATCAACTAAATCAGAATAATTCATTCAAACTAAAATAATACTGAAAATGATTCAAACTAAAATATCAGGAGAAACTAAATTAGTATAAACTAAATCAGTAGAAACCAAAATATCAGTAGAATCTGAAAATGATTCAAATGAGTGAGGTTTTACGAAGGTATCTAAATTTTCAATTAGTAGAAATTAAATCTAAAAAACATTAAAAAAGAACACTTGAAATATGATATGTGAATAACAACTTATAAATCAGAAAAACTCATTCAAACTAAAATAATACTGAAAATGATTCAAACTAAAATAATAGTAGAAACTAAAATATCAATAGAAACTGAAAATGATTCAAATGAGTGAGGTCCTAAAGTATCTAATCAGTAGAAACTAAATTTAAAAAACATTAAAAAAGAACACCTGGAATGTCATCTGTGAATATCAACTACATCATAAAAACTCATTCATAAAAACACACCAAATGTAAGACATACAAATCCTAACTTAACAATGAAACACCAATTGTTCTCATGATTCAAACTTCAAATGAGTTAGGTTCTATGAAAGTATCTAAATGTTCAATCAGTAGAAACTAAATGTAAAAAACATTAAAAAAGAATACCTGAAATATGATATGTCAATATCAACTAAATCAGAATGACTCATTCAAACTAATATAATATTGAAAATGATTCCAACTAAAATATCAGTATAAACTATATTAGTAGAATTTGAAAATAATTTAAATGAGTGAGGTTTTATGAAGGTATCTAAATCTTCAATTAGTAGAAATTAAATCTAAAAAACTTTAAAAAAGAATACTTGAAATATGATATGTGAATATCAACTTATAAATCAGAAAAACTCATTCAAACTAAAATAATACTGAAAATGATTCAAACTTCAAATGAGTGAGGTTTTATGAAAGTATCTAAATGTTCAATCAGTAGAAACTAAATCTAAAAAACATTAAAAAATAATACCTGAAATATGATATGATATGTGAATATCAACTAAATCAGAAAATTTCATTCAAACTAAAATAATACTAAAAATGATTCAAACTTCAAATGAGTGAGGTTTTATAAAAGTATTTAAATGTTTAATCAGTAGAAACTAAATCTAAAAATAAATAAAAAAAGAACACCTGAAATATGATTTGTGAGTATCAACAACTAAATTAGAAAAACTTATTCAAACTAAAATAATACTGAAAATGATTCAAACAAAAATATCAGTAGAAACTAAATCAGTATAAACTATATCAGTGGAAACTAAAATATCAGTAGAATCTGAAAATGATTCAAATGAGTGAGGTTTTATATGAAGGTATCTAAATCTTCAATTAGTAGAAATTAAATCTAAAAAACAATAAAAAAGAACACTTGAAATATGATATGTGAATATCAACTTATAAATAAGAAAAACTCATTCAAATTAAAATAATACTGAAAATGATTCAAACTAAAATATCAGTAGAAACTATATTAGTAGAAACTATATTAGTAGAAACTAAAATATCAGTAGAAACTCGAAATAAATGAATTTAGAATATTAATCAAGAAGATTCATGATGTAGTACTGATCAAATGAAATCAAATAAAACATGATCGATGGCATGGAGTTTGCTAGTACCTGATTATTTCTCATTTCTTGACTTAGCAGTAGGCTCCTGAATGCTGGAAGAGTCATGACGGTAATCTGTGAAGTAACAACTGTTACTAACGTCTCATAGTCTGATTCCAGTCCTCCCAGTACGTTAAGAATAAATTCATAATCCAGAACCCGCTCTCCAGTAGATCTGAGTGCATCTTCTATCTTGGTAATATGAGCCAAATAATTAGGTATGGACATATTACCTTTCTTTACTGTCTGAAATTGATGTCTCAGCTGCATTATCCGCGATTGTGAAGCATATGCATAAATCTCCTTTAGAGCTTTCCAAACATCGAAGGATGTTGTATAGCTTGCCGCTTGAGCTAGGGCAGTAGGCGAGAGGGACGAAAAAAATCCATCCTAATAGCAGTTGGTCTTGCTGTGTAGCCAAGTCGTTGTCCTGATCGATCTCCTCCTCGATGTATTTGAGAAGTCGATGCCCCCGGAGTATTGTCTTGAGTTGAGCCTCCTAGGTAAAAAAATTCTCGTCATCAAGTTTCACCATACATGGATGTTTGATTTTGATAATTTTCGTCATCTGTATCGCAACTTATTGTTTCATCATTGGGGATAATCGTTGGTACAGGAAGATGAGGAGATAGTACTCCTAGAAAAATAATCCTTGGGCAGAAGCACAAGGCCACAGGAATGTGTAGATCTTGGACGATTTTCAAGCTCTTGATACCATAATACATTTGGGGACAAAGATTATATTTCACCGTGGAAATTTAGGTCTCGAAACGAATATCCGAAATTCGAATTCGAAATTTCAATTTTGATATTCGAATTTATATATAACTATTCTACCAACAGCTTTGTTTGACCATAAGTTCCATGGGATTCCTTTAATCAAGGCTCGTTGGAAGATGGTATCAATGGGGTCTTCACATATGCTAATTCTCAGACTCCATTCATACTTTCTTTTCCTCGTGTCATTACGGAATGAGAGGATGGAAGAAGTCAAGAAAGTAGTTTGTATAAAGTTGGCCCAACCCATGATCCAGCAGATTCAAACCCATCCATCATACTTGTAAAACCTCAGGGGTAGTTTGGTCTTTAAGATTGGTATATCCTCTTCTGCTCTAGCCTAGATTGCTTGACTGCCTCCATCGTTGGCGATGGAGAATTGGAGACCCTCTGGAGTATCTCGAACGATTTGATCTAACCGATTGAATCTTTGAAATCTGTTTTTCTCAGTTGCAGATCCTTGAAAATGGATTCTATAGCGCCATCTTGGCTTTACCGAGGTTGGTTTATTACTTCGTACTTTCTTATCCTCTTCTTCCATTTTCGATTTATTTATGCATTCCGTCATTCTGTTCAGGTAGAGTGGCGAGATCGGAGTGTTTGGTTTGTCGCTTTTCTGTTGGGGGAGATGCATCAGGCAGGAGGAAAAATCGGGTAATGAATGAATGTGACTACAAGTTTTAGGATCGATTTCTTTTTTTTTCTTTCAATTGCGCCCAATCTTTCACGTTTCCCCCTGATTTACTGTAATTTCTTCTGTTTTTTTGCGTTGATTCATAGTAGTGATTGCAGTTTCCTAGAGTGCTTAAAATTAAACTTGCCAAACATAATATGGATAGCATTCTTAACACATTGATTTTGCTTGTTGTATTCAGATTTCATTTCCGGGTTCATTTTTTTTGAAAAACCGAACATCACATTCTGGAAAATCAGTCAGAATAGTCCCTTCCATAAAATGTGCTAAGAGTTATGAAGATGGACACATAGATCCTTTATCTGTAGAACGTCCGCCATATGATTGCTACATGGATTCTACATCTGGGCAACTTGAACCAGCTTCCGGTGCCCGTGCGAGTATACCTGGTAAAGATTACTGGCCTGAAGGCACTTCAGGTCGAGTTCGGGCTGCTAGAGCCCCTGAACCAGTTGGAAAATCAGAAACTGAGTCCTCATATGGAAAGAATCCTGGAAGTAGAAGGAGAAACTTCAAGGGACATGCAGGTTCTTCTTCGGAGTCATTCGAGACAAGCATGGGGAATAATGAACAGTCCATGCTTAAAGCAAAAGATGAAGTTTCCGAAGATGTGATAGATCCTTCACATGAATATGTGGTCTATCAGACACAACCAAAGAAGGAGATTCTTAGTGAATATGAAGAAGAAAAAAGACTTGGACACCCACACCCATTTATTGATCCAGCATTGAAAAAACCCATAGAAAATCCTCGGACAAGTGATGAGCTCTGGTGGAATTGGAGAAATCCAGAGAAGGAGCAGTGGTCGAGATGGCAAAGGAGGAGGCCTGACGTTGATACGGTTTGTTTTTTATGGAAATGATAATTTTATCGATTGGTTTGTATGAATTGTTAATCTTCTGGTTATAGGTGTTTGCCAAAGCAATGGCCGAGACTGGACAAATAAAGTTATATGGGGATCATCCAACCTTAGCTGAATCTGCTCTTGCTAAAGCAAGAAAGGAAGTATTCAAAGAAGAAAGGTACAAAGTTATATTTTTATTAAGGTCACTGATCCTAGATTCATTATCCGAATAGGATTTATGACTATTTTCTATGCAGGCTTGAAGCTGAACGGAGGAGGTTGGAGGAAATAGGGCCAATAGCATACTATTCTGAATGGGTTGAAGCATGGACGCAGGATACATCACGTGAGGCCGTGCAAAGACACTATGAAGAAACTGGCGAAGATGAAAATTTCCAATTAATTACAATGTTCCAACATCAAACCGCTGAAGAATACCGCATTATGATGGGTACCGATATTCGCATCAAGAGGGATCCTCTGGCAATGAAATTGCGAGAGGATCAAATAAAAGAAAGTATGATTATCAAAAATAAATATTAAAATCATTCTTCAATTTCTCAGTTCTCGGCTTTTGAAAATATATATGTGTTATCTTGCAGTATGGGGTGGAGATCCAGTTTATCCAACTGTCAACTATATTCAAGATCCAAATGAAGTTACTGACTTCAGAGGTGCAGATTTTCACGAGCCAACTCCCAACATGTTGTCTTTTCTTTTGGAAGTAAGTCTGAACAGTACTATTTCTGAGATTCATTTTATCAAAACATTACCATTTGAAGTTGATGAATCAAAGAGTAATTTCTTACTAACAAGTGTTTTTTCTTTTTCAGCATGGACACATGATATCTAGGAATGACCTTGACAAGCTATTGGACAATGAAAAACACGAGGAGCTTGAGGTAATTAAAATGATATATTACCTTTAAAATTATATGTTACCTTGTTTCTTTCATTTACCTTTGTCATTGTGACTGTAAAATGTAGATTGCTAATGCATCTGTTTTCAAAACAGGTTACAGATACAGATGAAGCCATGGCAAGTGCTGTCGACATTGGAGAGAGTGATGTGAGTTGTATTCCTAACTTATCAATATTTCTACTTGCAATCAATTAATCATATAAGTCACTAACTTAGCTGAATTATATTCTGGGATGAATAATTAGGATGAGGATGAAGGTGAATTGGATGTAGAAGATGGAGTTAAAAAGGCGGAAGAGAAAATAACTCGCAACTGGAGTGTTTTAAAAAGCACTCCTCAACTTAACAAGAAAACAAAGGTACGTAGTTTTTGATGTTGGTTCATTAGGTTCAAAACTTAAAAGTTTAAAGTTGGTTATTCATTATTTTAAAGTTTCTGTTTATTCTTCTTCTTCTTTCAGGACAAATCAAACAAGGATGGAAAGATGTCTATAGATGATGCCATAGATGACTCTGAAAACTTAACTGATTTCCTCTTGGACTTTGATGAGGAAGAGTAGTTCTATCGGTTCACATATTCTTAGTTTTGTAGGTTTTTGTAAAATTTTATTAAACGTTAATTTATAATAAGATTATAAGAGTATTAAATATTCTTATAAATAGAAGTCAAATCGAAGACAATGGCAACTCAGAAACCCAACAGTTTGGTGAACTGAAGAGAGAGACCATGGGGAAGAAGAAGGAACCGAAGAATTAAAAAAAGATCAGATATCCAAAGAAGAGCATCAGAAGCTACTCACCTTGGTGGAAATCGGATATCCGAAGCAAGTTCTAAAAGTCCCTGTAGTCGGAAAGATCTGCCTCCCGGTAATTCTGGGAAAAGAAAGTCCATGGTACTACGAATCAGGCAGAATTCAGTAAGATTCACTTCCGGTTATAATGCAATTGGAAGAGCAGTATTACACGTCTTTCAAGCTATAACTTCTACGTATCACCAATGCCTCAAGTTTCCCACAGGAACTAGCTCAGTCTTGTTATATAATATTTAAATACTTACACGAGTGATAGTGCATCTAATGGCAGGAGAAGATGGACTGAAGAAATCAGCAAAATTCTGTCCCAAAGTATATGATCAAAGAACCAGAAAGGTTAGAGCCGGCATCTCCAACCATGATGCATGATAACCTTAAAAAATAGCTATCAAGTTAAAATCGAAGCCCAATTGAACAAAGGCGAAAATTCAGAATATTTACAGAAGACTTTAAATCAAATAAAAGGCATCCCAAGACACATTGGTTGAACACAAACTAGAAGTAAATCGCAGAAAATCCCCTATAAGACAAAAACTTAGAAGACTCAGAACTGAAAGAAGAGAAGTTACCATATTCGAAATCAAAATGTTATTGGAGGCAGGGTTTATCAAAGAAATAAAATATCTCAAATGGTCTAACCTGATAATGGTTAAGAAGTCAGCAGGCGGTTGGACGATCTTTATAGATTTTACAAGCTTAAACGCAGTATATCCTAAGGATAGCTATCCTTTACCATTATTGGATAGAATGATCGACAAAAGTTCAGGTTTTAAGCTCCTCAGTTTCTAGATGCTTATGCATGATATAATTAGATAAAGATGAATGAAGAAGACGAAGAAAAAATAATATTTATCATTGAACAAGGCTCTTTCTATTTCAAAGTAATATCATTCGAACTAAAGAACGTCAGTGCAACATTTCAAAGATTAATGGATAAATTTTTTAAGACCAAATCGAAAGAAATATGGAAATCTATGTTGACAATATCTTAGTTAAATCAAGATCTGAAGATGAACATTGGAAGAACCTCCAAGAAGCATTTTCAATAATAAAAAAAGCTAGCTTGCGATTAAACCAGGAAAGTGTGCTTTTGGAGTTTCAGAAAGAAGATTTTTAGGTTTTATGATCACAAAAGAAGGAATCAAACTACAACATGAGAAAATTGAAGCGATAATAAACCTAAATATCCTCCAAAAACAATAAAGGAGCTAGATTCAAAGATTGAATGGATACATCAGCAATAAACTGTTAAAAAGCTGACGTCGATCCAACGGTGGGATTGGGAGATAAGGAATAACTCCGGCGACAAAGCTCGCCGTCCGGCGAGAGATAGGGGAAGAAAGAAAGAAGTAGGTTAATGGCAAGTAGCCGTTAACCACTAAGTGTGTAATCAGTGTGTAATCAATTGAATTAAACTTGTTAATTACAAAGAGTATTTAAATTGAAATTAACACTAACCAACTTAACTAATACAACTAATAACAATAATTGGTTAATTGGATCTTTAATCAAACAATGATCCAAATACCCAATTACCCAATTACTTTTATTTAAGTGGGTAAACTTGCAGTTTGATCCTCGTACTCTTCTATATTCTTTTGCGGTCTTTAAGTGGGTAAACTTGCAGTCCAGTCCTTGTATTTCTTTTATTCTGTTAAGTGGGTAAACTTGCAGTTTTAGTCCTCGTTCTTTTGTATAATCTTTTACGGCCTTTAAGTGGGCAAACTTGCAGTCCAGTCCTCACATTCCTTTTTATTTTGTTATTAATTTTTAAGTGGTAAAGATTGCACATTGAACCTTACAGTTTCTTTCTTAGTTAAAACTGTAAGTATCTCTGTTTTACTTATTCTCAATTAAGTCCAATTCAGTAATTATATGTTAATTACTTCTTTACTCCCCCCTCAAGCTCTGGAGTAGATATTTATTACTCCAAGCTTGACAGAGGCTGAAGTAATTTCATGTTCCCCCATGGGTTTAGTGAACATGTCTGCTAATTGATATTTGGTTCCAATTTGCTTAAGATTGAATACCCCTTGGGTGATTAATTCTCTAACAAAATGGCAATCTATTTCTATATGCTTTGTTCTCTCATGGAAAACAGGGTTATTAGCAAGGTGAATTGCTGATTTGTTATCACAAAATATTGTTGTTTCATTTCTAGTTTTTATTTTCATTTTCTTGATTAGTTGGTGAATCCATATTAATTCACAAGATGTTTGAGCTATTGCTCTATACTCAGCTTCACAAGATGATCTTGATATTGTGGCTTGCTTTTTGGATTTCCAAGATATTATGGAGCTTCCAATTAGGATGCAAAACCCAGTTACAGACTTTCTGCTAATTTGGCATCCAGCCCAGTCAGAGTCACAATATGCTTGGATGTTCAAGTTTTCACTTGTTTTATATAGGATGCCCTGCCCTGGGGCTCCTTTTAAATATCTCAGTACTTTAAAGAGTGTTTTTAAATGAATTTCTCTTGGATCACTCATGAATTGACTTAGCCAGTGTACTGCATAGCTTAGGTCAGGTCTGGTGATGTTGAGATATATTAACTTTCCCACTAACTTCCTATAGAAGGTTGGATCTTTGATTGGTTTGGATTCACTTTTGAGATCTATATTTTTCTCAATGGGTATTTTGGACTCTTTTGCACCTAAGATGCCACTTTCCTTAAGAATTTCTAGTGCATATTTTCTTTGTGTTAATAAGGTTCCTTCATTGGAATATAATACTTCTATTCCTAGAAAATAGTTTAGTTTTCCAAGATCCTTTAGTTTAAAATTATTTTCTAGTTGGACTTTGAGGAATGCTATTTCTAGCTCATTACTGCCTGTGATGATTATATCATCTACATAGACAATTAGGTATATTAAATTTTCATTTTTCTCTCTTATGAATAGAGAGTAATCTGATTTTGTTTGAGAGAATCCAATCTCTAAAAGAGTGTTTCTCAATTTCTCAAACCAGTTTTTAGAGGCCTGTTTGAGGCCATATAAGGATTTTTTGAGTTTACATACTCTTTTATCTCCTTCTTGGAGTAATCCTTGGGGTGCCTTTAGGTATACTTCCTCATGGAGATCACCATGTAGGAAGGCATTATTGACATCTATTCGATATAGATTCCATCTTTTTTGTGTTGCAAGAGCAATTAATAGCCTTACTGTGGTCATTTTTGCAACTGGTGCAAAAGTTTCATAGAAATCAAATCCCTCTTTTTGAGAGAAACCTTTTGCCACTAGTCTTGCTTTATATCTCTCAATTTCTCCATTTGGCTTATACTTGATTTTGTATATCCATTTAGAGCCTACTGCTTTATACTTGATTTCTACTAGATGTTTAATGATGATTAAAGGAGGTAAAGATCAACTAAGCCACCAAGCAATAGGAAACCAATGCTTGATGGATGCACCACTTGCCACTAATGCAAGCCAAGGCAACTCTCCTCTCAAAAGTTTATATAAAGGAGACTCTGGACGGCCAAAGAAACTCGACACGCCACTCCCATTCTCGGCCAAAGTAAGTCCAAAGTGGTTTTATAAAATTTTATGATAAAACTTTTAGGTGCAATTAAGCAAGTCTACCTGAAAAGACTTAAGAGGTTTTAAAGAGTTTCCTGAAATACTCTAAGATTTAAATCTTGGTCGTGGCTTTCCCTGTTTTCTTGTAGTATAAGCGTTATAACCAAAAGCTTACAGAAGGTTTAAACATTACCTATAGTCAAAAAAAAGTCGTGAGATCCGCAAGACTGGACTAGACCAATTGAGACTGGTATAGTTATTCTCAATCTAGTGATCAAATGATGAGAGATCTTTTTGTTAGTTAAAGAAAAAAAAAAAAACAACACAAAAAGATTTATACTGGTTCATCCAAACAAATGTTAATCTAGTTTTGATGACACGAAGATTACTAGCTTGAAGGTTATGATTACAACACTTACAAATCAAGTTTGTCACATGTAGACTTAAACTTTAGAATATTTAAGGGTACACTCTTAAAAACCTCTGTAAGTTTTAAGACTACTTCGTTTACGGATCAGTTTTTTACAGGTAGACTCACACCTTCGAGTATTTGATAGCATTCTTAAAAACTTCTTATAGTATTAAAACTTTACTGGTAGACTTGATTATAACCTTAAAGTATTAAAGGATTCTTAAAAACCTTTGATTATTTAAATTAGATTTGGCCTAAAAGATTTCACAGAAACTTTATAAAACCAAAACGAATTTTATGATTCAACGCTTGTAAAACCTCACAAGTATTGATTTTCAGACAAACCTCTCATAACACTCATACTTACAAAAATTGACGACAACTCTTTAGACTAGATCTTTCCTAACTCACACACAAATGATAGAGAAATGATAAAAAGAAGAATGGAAGATAATTAGAGAGCTTTGGAACACTTCAACCTTAGACAAATGCACTCGCATAAGAACTTGAGACGTGAGAGCTGCTAGAGAGCTTGTGTGAGATTAGAGAGTTTAGAAGTGTTGGTCGATTATGGCGGAGGTGCTCCTCTTTTATATCCTTGGCTAGTGGCATGCTTGGTAAATCTTTAGACTTATTTTTCTCATAGGTAGAAGAGCCTCATTACTCACCTCCATCTTGTTGGTAGAAGAGCCTCACCAACCTATATGTTAATTAAGCACATTAAACAAGCCTTGGTTGCATGGGTTAAAACAATTAGGGTTAGTCAACCAAGAAATAGTGCAAGCATATTAATTAACGTGATCTTGATTTAAGTAGAGATTATAAAATAGTAATTAATTTAATTAATCTCTCTGGTTTAATTATTGAAATAATCAAAATCATTTAAATGTTTCTCTATAAAGATAATAAGTTGTAATCATCTTAGAGAAAATTCTAGGGTTTGTTATCTGTTTACTCAAGTAAATATTCATGCTTAGTAAATTAGTGTTCATGATAATTAATTAAAACTAAATATGTTATTGAAAAATATTTCTACATTTGAAACTTTAAATTACTTTATAGACATAGAAGTACCTTTCACAAAGAAAATACACTTTAAGAATATTAGAAGAAAATGGGTTATCAGGAACAAAACCATCCAAAATACCCATGAAAAGACATATTTAAGAAATGATAAAACAAAACCAATAGAAAATCCTACATTTTATAGGAAAATTAAAATACCTAAACATCATAAGATCTGATATAAGCTTTCCAGTACATTGATTATGTCAGTTTACAAATAAGCCTAAAGAAATACACCTTCATGAACTATTAAAAGTAATCAGGTATCTGAAAAATTCCCCAAGACAAGACATATTATACAAATCATGTAATAAAATAGATTTATATGGATATTGTGACTTAAATTGAGTCTCATGTGAAAAAACTCGGCGATCTCATGAAACTCAAAGAAGCAAAATACAATATCAAGGTTATCATGCGAAACTGAATATAGAGCTATAGCCCATGCCACATACGAAATCACATGGATTCATCAATTACTCGATAAATTAAAAATATGGATTATGAAATCAATTTAATAACAAGTCAACAATTTATTAGGTAAATAACCCAGTTTTTCATGGAAAAAAAAGAAAGAAACATATTGAAATTGATTGAAATTATAACACCAAAGGCAAAATAAATCTCAAACAAGTTGACACAAAAATTCAAATTGCAGATATGTTGGCTAAAACGTTAGGAGAAAAAAATATCCTTAGCATATTTTAAGCTTGAAATAACAAATATATAACTTCAAAACTTGAGAGGGGAGTAAAAGAGTTAACAGTTCAAAAACCAAATCATAATAACTTTTCAGGTACAATATAATAAATACGATCGAGTTGGCCTTGAAGATGTCAAGACATTGGGCTGATAATCAGAAAGGAAAAGCCTTGATCGAATAGGCCCAAATAACTTAAAGTGATCGAACTAAATCACAACCCTAATTAATGTCCATTCATCTTCTTGGTCAATTCTCTTTAATACGGTTTGCAAAAAGTTTGACTAAGTTCAAAAAAAAAAAACGAATGAAAAATTCCCGCTTAAAATACCAAAATCAATTTTCAAACTCTACTATAAAATCCCTAATTCCTAACTAACAGATCTGAGCGTTGGCAGTACTTTGTAGAGCATTCTTTTTCCACAAAACCCTAAATCATCTCTCTCCGATCTACCTCAACATCTTCGATCCAGATCAGGAGTCCGTGATTCTATACTAGTTTCCAGATAGATGACGACTAAGAACCCACTCAGACCCATCACCACTCACAACACCATCCAGAGTACCGTCGATGGAGCGAACAAGACGATCGAGGAGACTTACCAGAAGAAGACTCAACTGGAGCATATTCTTCTTCGTCCTGATACCTATGTCGGTTCAATCGAAAAGCACAAGCAGATGCTGTGGGTCTACGAGAACGATGAAATGGTGCAGCGTATGGTCTCTTACGTTCCGGGTTTGTACAAAATCTTCGACGAGATCCTTGTCAATGCTGCCGATAACAAGCAACGGGATAAGTCTATGGACTCCGTGAAGGTCGTCATTGATCCCGAGCAGAATCTTATTAGCGTTTACAACAGTGGAGATGGGGTTCCTGTCGAGATGCATAAAGAAGAAGGAGTTTATGTACCGGAGTTGATTTTTGGTCATTTGCTGACCAGTAGTAATTACGATGATAATGTGAAGAAGACGACTGGAGGGAGGAACGGTTATGGGGCCAAACTAGCCAATATTTTCTCCACTGAGTTTATCATCGAAACTGCAGATGGAAAGAGAAAGAAGAAGTACAAACAGGTTTCGTTCTTCCTTCCTTCCTTTATTTATTTATTTATTTATTTATTTATTTATTTATTTTACTTCTTCTACAGTTGTATATTCAAACTATTTTTTAAACAGGTTTTTAAGAACAACATGTCTGACAAAACTGAACCCTCCATCACCACCTGCAAGGCCAGTGAAAACTGGACCAAAGTTACATTTAAACCTGATCTGGTCAAATTTAACATGGAACACTTGGAGGAGGATGTAGTGGCTTTAATGAAGAAGCGGGTTGTTGATGTAGCAGGGACATTAGGGAAGACGGTAAAAGTTGAATTGAATGGTACAAGGCTTCCAGTGAAGACTTTTGTCGATTACATCAATCTTTATCTTCATTCAGCTTCTAAATCCAAATCCGATCCAATTCCAAGGTTCGTGAATGAATCCGCCAACTCCTCTGTTTTGTGAAAATTGAATCTGTTTTTTATCATAGAAACTGACTGCATTTTTTTTCTGCATAGGATGTTTGAGAAGGTGAATGATAGATGGGAAATATGTGTCAGTTTGAGTGAGGGACAGTTTCAACAGGTATGTTGATTGTTTTCATTTTTATTTTAACCACGTTAATATTGATTTCATTTATTTTTCTATTGTATCAGGTTAGCTTTGTAAACGGAATTGCCACCATAAAAGGTGGAAGTCATGTAGATTATGTGACGAATCAGATTACAAACTATGTGATGAACATTGTCAATAAAAAGAACAAGAATGCAAATCTTAAGGCTCACACAGTGAAGAATCATCTGTGGGTGTTTGTCAATGCTCTCATTGATAATCCTGCATTTGATTCACAAACAAAAGAGACATTGACTACTCGCCAACTTAGTTTCGGATCAAAATGCGAGATCTCACAAGATTTTCTTAAAAAAGGTGAACCTTTTCTTTTTATTCAAATGTCATTCACACTTATAGTTTTAAAAGGTAAAAAGCGTTTGCTATTTTCAAAAGGCACTTTTTTGTTTTGTGCGTTTTAGACTTTTAGTGAGCTTAATCTACTAATGGTATTTTTGTAATATTTTAGGAGAATTTTAAAAATAATTAAAAATATAAAACATTAGGCATTGGAGGTTTTGGGAGTGCTGGAATAGAAGAAAATACCAAGAATTGATGGGAATTAGACTAATTCATTAGTTATTAACCAAAAAATAGTAAAAAAAAGGATGCTTGTCAGATATTTTCCCAAAAAGCTGTAATCCGGCGAACATGGTTGTAGTCTGTTGGGGGCAAAAAAACCCAGCAACCAATGTTTTGGAAAGATAAATAGCACAATTAGTGTATTAGAACCCAGCAACCAAAAATAAGCAAAAAAGGTGAAGTGAAGCCTTGCTTTGATCAGAATGAAGTTTTTGACGATTGAATGCTTGGTTGGAGATCAGAATAAAGTTATGGCCTGCTGTGTGCTGCTCTGAGATCTGGATTAACTTTCAAGTGTATCTTTATCGATTTGTTTCCAAGATAATTATACAAGATTATTATCACAACTAATTTCTTTTTGATCGGGTTCAAATGCTAACATCTGTAATCTAATATTATATGATAATAATTAAAGATATTCTTTTTTTTTTGTATAGTAATCGTGTGGATCCCAATTGTGCTTTTTAGCGAAGCTTTTAAAACTATGTTCACACTTTTAAATCTATTATCTCTTTTAATTTCAGTGGCAAAATCTGGAATTGTCGAAAGTTTACTTACATGGGCTGATTTTAAGCAAAGCAAAGAGCTTAAAAAAACTGACGGAGCCAAAAGACAAAGGATCACTGGCATCACAAAACTGGAGGATGCGAATGATGCTGGGGGTAGAAACTCTGACAAGTGTACATTGATTCTTACTGAAGGAGATTCAGCAAAGGCGCTTGCGGTAGATTTTTTTTAGTGCAGATGAAATTAGATTTCGAACATAATTTTAATATTCTGTTTTTTATAGTGATTAGTTTTTTTGCAGATGGCAGGTATTTCAGTTGTAGGTAGAAACTATTATGGTGTGTTCCCACTAAGAGGAAAATTACTGAACGTGAGGGAAGCAACACATAAACAGATCATGGATAATGCTGAAATTCAACATATCAAACAAATTCTTGGATTGCAGCATGGGAAGGATTATGACAGCGTGAAATCTTTGAGATATGGGCATCTCATGATAATGACTGATCAGGTTATTTTTTCTGTATAGTTAGCTTCAATTTTATTTTGTCTTTCTGATTATGTTTGATTTTATGGTTTAGGATCATGATGGTTCACATATAAAGGGTCTCCTTATAAATTTTATTCACAATTTCTGGCCTTCTTTGCTACAACTTCCCTCATTCATGATTGAGTTTATCACTCCGATTGTGAAGGTACATCTTTTTGCTCTAATTTTTACTTTTTAAATGCAATCATGATGTATATACTTGAATCTCGTATGTTTAAATCTTGTTTTTTATTCCAGGCAAGTCACAAAAGAAATTCTGAGGTACTTTCTTTCTACACTATGCCTGAATATGAAGCCTGGAAAGAAAGTTTAAGTGGGAATGCGTCTGGATGGTCTATAAAATATTACAAGGTTCCAGTTTTTAAGACTTGGATATAGGAGTTTTGTTTCAACCATGCAATATTGTTATTACTTTTCTTATGTTTTATAATTTTTATTTCTTGTGTAGGGTTTAGGTACAAGCACATCTAAAGAAGGTAAGGAATACTTTCGGGAGCTTGATAAACATCGGAAAGATTTTTCTTGGGTGGATCAGGAGGATGGAGATTCAATTGAATTAGCATTTAGCAAGAAAAAGATTGAAGCAAGAAAAAACTGGCTACGCCAATTTGAGGTATATACTTTTTCATTATCGTTTGCAATTTTGAATGCATGGAGAACAATGTATTTTGTTCCTTTTGCAGCCTGGTACTTTTCTTGATCAGAAGGAACGACTAATTAGATATAGCGACTTTGTAAACAAAGAGCTTATCTTGTTTTCATTGGCTGATTTGCAAAGATCTATACCTTCTATGGTTGATGGTCTGAAACCAGGACAAAGAAAGATTCTTTTCTGCTGCTTCAAGCGAAATTTTACAAAGGAGGCTAAGGTTACTTTCACCTCCAGTTTTAGTTCACAATTTTTGGTGTGTTTTGTTTCAATTTTTTTAAATGGGCGCAAATTTTCTTTGCACAGGTAGCTCAATTTTCTGGCTATGTGTCGGAACATTCAGCATACCATCATGGGGAGACGAGTTTAGCTGGTACTATCATTGGCATGGCTCAAGATTTTGTTGGGAGCAATAATATAAATCTTTTGCAGCCTAATGGACAGTTTGGGACAAGAAATCAAGTGAGATGATCTTACTTTGGCACAAATTTAATCGATTTACAGTGCAAATTTAGATAATTTTGTTTGTTTATTTTATTTTTATCCTAGGGAGGTAAGGATCATGCTAGTGCAAGATACATCTACACTCAGCTTTCTCCATTGACAAGATTCTTGTTTCCCAAAGATGATGATATTCTTTTAGATTATCTTAATGAAGATGGACAATCAATCGAACCCACTTGGTAAGTTAATATTATCTTATGTATTTTGGATGATACCGCATGTTTTTCAAATTTGATCGTGTTTGTTTCTTTGATATCTAGGTACATGCCAATATTACCTACTATACTTGTGAATGGAAGCGAAGGTATTGGAACTGGATGGAGTACTTATATTCCTAACTACAACCCTCGTGACATTGTTGCTAATCTTAGACGATTGTTAAATGACGAGCCAATGGTTCCCATGGACCCATGGTATAGAGGATTTAAGGTCAGAGGATTCTATTGTTTTTTTTGTTAGTATGTATGTACAAAATTTTGTATAATCATTAAACTATATGTTCTTTCTCACTTATTTGGGTGAATTACTTTGTTAACTAGGGTCTAATTGACAAATCGGCAACAAAGGAAACAGGAGTGACATATACGACAACAGGAACTTTAGAGGAAGTTAACGATACAATGATCAGGGTTACAGAGCTCCCCATTCGTAGGTGGACTCAGGAATACAAGGAATTCCTTGAAGCACAAATGACTGGAAATGAAAAAATAAAGGAACCATTTGTTATGGTAAGAAGTCTTTTTAGTTGTTACATAATCTTCTTTCTTCTATTATGTTACATAGTCTTATGGTAAGGAATCATTGTTACTTAATCTTATACCATTTCGTGAAATTCTTTTTCAATCTCTTCTCTTTTACTTGTAGGACTATCGAGAACACAATGATGACACTAGTGTGAATTTTGAAGTGTTTTTGTCCGAGGAAAACTTTAGCATTGCCAGACAAGAGGGTCTTTTGAAGAAATTAAAGCTAACTACCTCAATCAGCACTAGCAATATGCATCTGTTTGACGCAAATGGTGCAATTAAGAAATATGATAACCCTGAGCAGAGTAAGTATGGGTATAAATTGTGTTTTGGCAAATAATAACATATTGTACTCATAATATTTTTCATACAGTTCTTGAAGAGTTCTTCCACATGAGACTTGCGTTTTATGAGAAAAGAAAGGCAAGTACTCTCACTATATTAGCATAAATATCTATCTATAGCTCTATCCTTTGATTAGAAGAG
This sequence comes from Zostera marina, assembly GCA_001185155.1. NCBI lineage: Eukaryota > Viridiplantae > Streptophyta > Magnoliopsida > Alismatales > Zosteraceae > Zostera > Zostera marina. The sequence goes on along the minus strand of LFYR01001212.1, from coordinate 199,128 downwards.
AAAGGCTCTATCCATATTAACATTTTCATCTAACAAAAAATTTATACTATTGTTCAGAAAGTATTACTTGACAACCTTGAGTTAGAACTGTTGAAACTTTCCAACAAAGTCAGATTCATACTGGGGGTGGTAGAAGGGAAGATTGTTGTTAATAACAGGAAAAATTCTGAATTGTGTATCGAGCTATATCATATGGGGTTCTCTGTTTTTCCAAAGAAAAAGAAGGGCATTGAAATAGTCGTTGCTGAGAATACAGAGGAAGCTGAAGATAACGAGGATGGTGATGAATTTGGTACATCTGGAGTAAAAGCTAGTGATTATGATTACTTGTTGTCCATGTCTATTAAAACCTTGACTAGGGAAAAGGTCGAGCAGCTTTGTGCTGAGAAAAAAAATCTTGATAATGAGGTAGAAGAATTAAGGGGTTCTACTGGGAGCTCACTTTGGATAAAAGATCTTGATGCTTTTGAAAATGAATATACTGTGAGAAATTTATTAATAATTTTTCAATAATTCCCACAGTAATGATTTATTTGCAGTTGGTTTAACGTATTTTCTCATTGTACAGAAATTTGAGAAGGAAGAAGCCGATGCAGAGGAGGTCAAGAAAGGAATGAGATTGAAAGATAGGAATATAAAAGGTGCTGTTACTAAGCCTGCCCCAAAAGTTTCAAGAAAGTATTCTAAGAAGGCTGTGTCTGATGATCAAGGTAAGATTTTTATATTGAGATTTTGAGATAATTTCTTATTTTACATTTTTATTGATTTTTTATGTTACAGATTTTGTTGCTGTGGTTGCAAAGCCTGCAGCAAAAGGACGTCCGAAGAAAGTTACTGTCAAGGTGTGTTTTTATTTCCATTACATTCTTTACTTGGATTTTTCAATTGTAAATTTCATCTTGGTTTTATTCATTATCTGTTTTTCTCTTATATATTTTTTTGAATTGCAGCCGAAGGTTGTTGAGACTGAAGAAGAAGAAGATGTTGAGATACTTGCTCTTAAAGACAGACTTGCAAAATACAATCTTGATTCCTCTCCAGAACAATCAGGTACTTGCAACTTTTTCATAGTTTCATTTTTTCCCATGTTTGTGTACAAATCAGGTCAGTTATTCTAAACATTCTTTGTCCACAGCAATGGAAGTAGAAGGAACAAAAGAGAATCCAAAAAAGAAAACATCGAAAAGCAAGCCTGTTGCATCCATAATACAGAATTTGGATGGTGAGTCTGAAGATGTGTCCATGCCTTCTATTATGGAGACTGACAAGTTAGAAGAAGATGACTCTGTTACATTTAAAGGTAAGAAAGGTAGAGGTAAAAAAATTTCAGTCGGAACATCAAAAGCAGCGATGAAAACCACCACAGCTGCAAAACCTTCAGTAAAAAAGAGAGATGGTTCACAGAAGCTCATCACTGATGTGTTGAAACCTGTTGGTTCTTCTTTGATTTCTCCAGAGAAAAAAGTGAGAAAGACGAGAGCATCTCCTTTCAACAAGAAGAGTGGTTCTGTTTTTGATAAAATCCGTAGCGACAGTGAACAAGGTTCTGGTAATTCAGAGGTTTCTGTCCCCAAAGCTCGTCCACAGAGAGCTGCTAAGGCTAACACCACTTATGTGATCAGTGATTCTGAAGATGATGATGACGTGGCCAGTGTTGGTGATGATTCTGAGGATGATTCGGATTTCGTTGATTCTGAATAAAAGAAATGGTTGTTATTTTTTTATAAGTATTGTTTGTAGCTAGTTTTTAGTTGTTCCTTACAACTTTGAGAATTTGTACTTCAATTTAGGTAATTAGGGTGTGAACTGATAATGCAGATTTGGAAACGATAGGTTGAATTGTGAATTGTTTGTTTAGTGAAACATGAGAATTTGTGAATATGTAATTTGAATAAACTCTTTTAAGATCGAGGTATGGAATATGTTATCTTTGGTATTGTGAAAGTATTAGTTTGTATTATTTTTGTAATTTTACCATCATCAAATCTTTGACTGAGAATTGTAGAAATAGTATATATCATTCAAATTTAATTAACGATTGGTTAAATCTTTGAAAGGATGAGCACCAATAGAGCAAGTGAATGGGCATCCAGTTATAAAGTCACCCAAAAGGAGGATAGGTTATCGAGAGATTATGAAAAGATGAAAGGTGGTAAATCAGGTGTTAATTAAATGGGCATTGTTACCAATTGAGGACAAGATTGAAATAAAAGGAGATGGGAATGTAACAATCCAATTGGACATCCAAGGCATAGCAGCATCAGAAAATAATAGTTGAAGAAATGCAGCTCTAAACCCATATGAGTTTTGAGGCTTAACCAAAGTAATGAATTTGTGTACTATTTCTTAGTTGTGAGTTAGTTCGATTAGTTGTTATCAAGTTAGACAGGCGGCAACTTCGTATTAGCTAATGAATTTTATAAATAATAACAGGATTGATTATCTAGGATGATCAAAGAAGTTCCAGTCCAATCTCTTAGTATCTCCGACTGCACTCTGCAGTCATTCTGCTGTCGCTACACAAGGATCATACACTGGACCAGGGGATGCAACAAAAATCACACTGACACATTACAAAAAAAGTTTTTTTTTTTCCTTCTGGCACAAGAACTGCTTGTGTAATTTTTTTCTCCTTAAATTATGGAAACAATTCTGACGGAATAGCCGTTAGGAATCTATTTCGTTAGGGTTGAAAAACATTCCTGGCGAAATAGCTGTTATTCCACAAGTATCTGGTCTGGATTTCTTGGAAAAAAATAAATTGATGAAATTTTTAATGTCTAAGTGTTTTTGAATGTGCATTTATCAATGAAGTTTCCTCTATTGCCCCCATCATGTTATCAATAACAGACTTTAGGCAAACATAAACAACGATCCTTTAGTCCTGGGAAATCTATTGATTTAAATAATTAGGAGAAGAAACTTATAGCCCCTTCATCTGAACAATTTGTTTTGTTTTAAACAAAATGGAAATGGTCGGGTTATAAATTATAATGTACTAAAATTGATTTTAAATGTTGGCGGAATAGTGATTGGATTAGAATATGGACTATCAGAATTAGAAACTGCACATAAAAAACTCATTCATAAAAACTCTAATAATTTTTATTAGATCATTCATAATAAATCTATAAAAACTCATTCAAACTAAAATAATACTGAAAATGATTCAAACTAAAATATTAGTAGAAACTAAAATATCAATAGAAACTGAAAATGATTCAAATGAGTGAGGTCCTAAAATATCTAATCAGTAGAAATTAAATCTAGAAATCTAAAAATATCATCTGTGAATATCAACTACATCAGAAAAACTCATTCATAAAAACACACCAAATGTAAAACATATACAAATCCCAACTTAACAATGAAACACCAAATGTTCTCATGATTCAAACTTCAAATGAGTTAGGTTCTATGAAAGTATCTAAATGTTCAATCAGTAGAAACTAAATGTAAAAAACATTAAAAAAGAATACCTGAAATATGATATGTGAATATCAACTGAATCAGAAAAACTCATTCAAACTAAAATAATACTGAAAATGATTCAAACTTCAAATGAGTGAGGTTTTATGAAAGTATCTAAATGTTCAATCAATAGAAACTAAATTTAAAAAAAATTAAAAAAGAACACCTGAAATATAACTAAATCAGAATAACTCATTCAAACTAAAATAATACTGAAAATGATTCAAACTATAATATCAGGAGAAACTAAATTAGTATAAACTATATCAGTAGAATCTGAAAATGATTCAAATGAGTGAGGTTTTATGAAGGTATCTAAATCTTCAATTAGTAGAAATAAATCTAAAAAACATTAAAAAAGAACACCTGGAATATCATATGTGAATATCAACTACATCAGAAAAACTCATTCATAAAAACACACCAAATGTAACACATATACAAATACTAACTTAACAATTAAACACCAATTGTTCTCATGATTCAAACTTCAAATGAGTGAGGTTTTATGAAAGTATCTAAATATTCAATCAGTAGAAACTAAATCTAAAAAAAATTAAAAAACAATAGTCGAAATATGATATGTGAATATCAACTAAATCAGAATGACTCATTCAAACTAAAATAATACTGAAAATGATTCCAACTAAAATATCAGTAAAAACTAAATCAGTATAAACTATATCAGTAGAAATTAAATGAGCCAACTGCTATAAATAAAAAAACGGATGATGAGTTGATCATCCAATTAAAACCAAATGAATTCTTTCCCTTCCTCCAGCACTCTAGGGAGACTCCTCCAACTTCCCGACCTCAGGCCCGTAATTGGGATTCTTCCTTCGACCACACCTACAACGGTGTTACACCATGCAGGTCTCTAATTTGTCTCTCATACATCTAAATATCTTCTCTGTGGTATCCACAATCTCCATAAATCCAAACTCTAATATAATAATGTATATATGGTAATATTATGATAAATCTAAATATACTTAAATAAACTAATTATTAACTATTGATTAATCTAAACTTAATTGACTATTGACCATAGTTTAAAGCCTAGCGCTTTATCCCAGCGCTTTATCTTAGGCGGGTTGTCGGACGTAAAGACCTTTTTCCGCCCGATTATCCAAATAGATTAATTAATATTTTATTTCATAACTTAAAATCTTTTTTTCCTATTTACCTCTATTCTTTATTAATATTATAAAATTTTACCCATCCCATATAAGAAATGAAAAACCCTAGATCTTAATAAAACCTCTCATCTCTCTCCACCAACCACTCTCGCCGGAGTTCTCCCTAACCTCGCCAAAGAAACCTCCTTTTCTCTCTGAATTTCCCCCCAATTATATCTCCGACCCTCGATCAACCTCTCTTGTTTTAAGTATTTTCTCCCTTCCTTCCTACCCCCTATGTCTGCCCCGACCAAACGACAACATCGTTTAAAAAAAAAATTCTTATCTACCTATTGTTGTTATATTCCTATATTCCTACAGTGTTTTGGCCGGATTTCGACCAACCTCATTTTTTGACCTAATTTTATTATCTTGGACAAGGTTGCCATGTATGAGGAATATTGTGTCGCCGATCAAGGCAACCTTCTTGAAACCAGAGATGATGGCGAAACATAAGATTTTGAAGAGCCCGAATCCTCCAAAAGCTCCATAACCGACCTCAAGAAGCTCCATTCTATTAAGGAGAATACTAAAACATAAAAGTCACAAAATAAATGTATAAATAGAAACATTGTAAACAATCAATTTAATCAAATCGTTCCAGAGAACACATTCTTTGTTTTCTTCTCCAACTTCCTTCAATCCTCCGTCAATCCCGTTCTACCTTCTTCAATCTCTCTTTCTCAACTCGATCACCTTCTCAACACATTCTTCCCTTGATCCATAATGGTTGAACGATAAAAATAGAAGATCGGTTATAAGTACTGATCCCGAATAGAAGTATGAGATCCTTGCCGATTCATTGAAGAATAAGTATATATTCGATCTACCAAATGTTAATTTATTTTGTGGTCTAGTTTATAACGAGAGAGTGATAAGGCTGAAGACGCAGTGCACCGACGTCGTACCAAGTGCTTTTTTGAACATTGCTATTGACTAATAACTAATAAAACTAATTATAGTATCTATATTGTTAATTATTACCCATTTTTAGCTAGTTTGTGCAAAATATTAAAAATAACTTTAAACACTATATAATGGTCTTAAATGATTAGCTCAATTTATTGAGTAATTATATGATCATACTCATTCCAATTACCAGACTCAAAGATCCCGATATTGTTATTTATTGTCATTACATCCCCGTGTCAGGATTGGGTAATTTGCGTGCTTGCTTGCTTCCTTGGATGTGATAGCCGTTTCTCAGACTCTCTCTCCGGAATCAAACCCTAATTTTCCGTCACCCGTCACCACCATGGTAGCCCCTATCCTACCACCGAAAGTTGATAGGGCAGAAATTTAAAGGATGCGTCGCCAGCACAAAGGTCATGCGATCCGTCAAGTTATCCTGAATCATCTGAGCAACGAACAAAATCGTGTCAACCTTTTATCTAACAAATGTGCCCCTTCTAAAAGTTGGGGTTTGGTGCACGTATTAACTCTAGAATTACTACGGTTATCTGAGTAGTAAGATATCATCAAACAAATTATAACTGATTTAATGAGTCATTCGCAATTTCACAATTTGAATTAGTTCATACTTGCACATGCATGGTTTAATTTTTGAAACAAGCATACGACTACTGACAGGATCAACCAGGTAACATTCTTAATAGTAAACTTATGAAAATTTGGACCAAACTCTACCACCAAAAGAGATGGACAAAGAAAGACACAAATTTATCAAAGTTACTCAAGGGACATCGATTTTTTCAAAATTCGGAAACAACATTTATGCTTTTATCGAATTTAGCCAACCATTCATCAAAAGTACAATCAATTCAAGTAACAAACTACAATTGATTTAAAAACCTATCATAGCAAAACATGAATATACCAATAAACAAGCCACAATCCTCAACAAAAATGATAAAGGATTTTGAAATAACAAACCATTTGGTAAATACGTCAACATGTCAACATCCATAAACTGAAACACAATGATTTTCATCCGTCAACATGTCAAAGACACAAGAAGTCAATAAAAAAAAAATAATGCTAAAACCACTCAAATTATATGTTTGGTTTATATATATTAATTCCAATTAGAATTGGTAAAAAAATGTACTTTTCCAATACATTAAATTTTGTATAGTACTTGTCAAACACGTTCGTTCCAAGACATTGAATTGAGGTACACGGTTCGGTTTTAATTAACTAATTAACTGCTAAAACTCAATTCACGCGGTTCTTAATTAGTAGTTTCAACCTTTGAAATTAGAAATGTAAAAATAAAATAAAATATCTACGATCATATTTTCCGTTGACTGATTTTAGTCTGCAGTCAAACGTATATGTTAAGTCTATATTTAATTTATATATTCGATGAATATGCATGGTGGATGATGCACCATGGTGCTGATCTGACGGAGAGGATCGAGTGACCCAAATTAAACTACGGTTCAACTTCAACACTCAAGTCCCCAGTTCAAAGTGTAATCATCTTTTGTTTGACCATCGATCAATTGATCATTGAAATTTGTGGCCGGCCGGGCGTAAAATTTAAATTTGACAAGAATATCGATCATTAAATAATATTAGACATTTCAAAATTCAAATGCATGACCAAATCAATAATATTCCATCAATAATCTGCCTATATAATGGCTGGAAACCCTGACCTCGATCTCATACCACGATATATATTCAATATTGCCCTTCACTTAAATATTTGACGACCATGGGATCCATCGTTAGTAGTAAGTGGTTGGTAGTAACAACTAATTTGAGCATTCTGTGTTTCTTCGTCCTGCTTCTTTGCCTGCAACAACCTGTTGCGGAGGCAAGGGTTCTGAAGTTAGGATTGCATCCAAATTATGGTGTTCCATTCCAAATTCTGCAGAGTTGTTCAGGGGCTTCTTGTGAAACCAACGGATCTACTCCTCCACCGTCATGTTGTAACTCGTCCTAAATATGCTTTCTTGGGGCCAGTTCCAACGGATCTGCTCCGTGTGCACGCCATATCCCTGAAAACTAGCTAGCTAGGTATAATATATATCAGAATGTAGAACAATCATGTATTAATGGAATTAGACCGGCCGAGTGTGTATTTATGAAAAATAAATGTAATCGGGTTATTTGTCAAAATAAAAAAGGTGGTGATTTTGTTTTTCAATATCACTGTCATTACATACTTCAATTCACCTATATAATGGCCAGTCACTACAAGAAAAAAGGTCTACAGCGACGATTTTAGCGACGATTTTGGATCGTCGTTAAATTTCATGAAGGATTTTGATAAAAACGCGCGATGTTAGCGACGATATTTTATATAATTAGCAACGATATATTGATAATTGTCGTTAGATGTACATATGAGCGACGATTTAAAATTTATCATCGTTAATAATTAGGACCAATTTATTAAATTTTAAAAGAATAATATAGTTTTGTAAAATTACCTAATTAAATTTCCAAATTTCCCCAAATACTTCCCCTAAACCCTCTAACCCTAAACCCTCCATTTCCCCAAAATTTTCCCCAAGGTCGATCTCCTTCTCGCCGGATTTTTCTCAACTCTCCTTCTCGCCAGATTTTTCGCCGGAGGTAATGTTCTTCATTTCTTCAATCGTTCATTTCAATCCATCTTGAAATTCAAATCTCCTTCTCCTTCGGATTATTAGAGGGTGACCAATCTCCTTCTCCATCTCGATGCCTTCTGTTCCTTTTGCACTTGCCATAAAAAACTTGGAGTGATTCCAAGAAATTTATTTGGTACACCACCAACTCCAGCTTCAGTTACATCAGTACTACTGGCTGGAATGATAGCAGGGGAAACTCTCAACTTACTTGATTTACTGGATATGCTATTGTTATGACCAATTAAACTGGAGATTGAGTTGGTTGTAAAACTTGTAGTTGAGCTATCGAAAAAACTGTTAGATAGCCCACTCCATTTTTCTATTTCTTCTTCATGGACATCACCATCATTAGACAGAAGAGGGAGTCTCAATCTCTGAGCTGCTTCTGCAACAACTACCATCATTAGACATCATCACCATCACCGATTATTTATGTTTTTGTCGTTCTTGATTTTATTCTTAAAAGTTGTTCTTCATTATTCCGTTGTTGATTCTATTCTTAATAGATGTTTTTCTTTTTTTCTGTTGACTTTGACATGGTTCAAGAGCATCATCCCTCATGTCCAGTGGCCATGGTTTATGATATGATCATAGACTATAGATAAGAATCTGTAGAACCAAAATGTCTCTTTCTTGTGTTGTATGAATCTAAGCTGGGATGCTGGTCATGAAATAAATCTCTAAGTTCTCCTCAAATTCTGAAGAATCCTCTTGCATAATAGCCTCTTGCATAATAGTCTATGTGTTTGTAAATCCTTATCTGTGTGTTGCTGGAATTTTAAATAACTCTATTTCCCACTTCATTATTTAAGCCAATGATCTGTTTGGAATTTTAGAAGAATGAAATTCAGATTCCCACTCCAGTCCTCAGTCCAGTGGCCATGGTTTATGACATGGTCATAGACTAAACCATCCACCCCCAATTTCTCCTCTCGCCGGATTTCCCTATTCATTCTTAAAAGTCGGATTTCAAAGTTAACTCTTGGTAGTACAGTTGCACAGGTGGTTATTTTTCTGACCAGTGTTATCTGAGTTATATAATTTTTAGGTGTGAAATAGGGTCAGACATCGTGGGTATAATACTTATGCACAATTTTTAAATGGACATCCTTCATTATAGAGTGTGGCATTTTTTAATTGAAATGGTGATGCATATATATAATCTGATTATGTTAAAAACCACTGATAATCTCATTTTTGCTTGGTTCAACCACTTTACCCCCATTTTCTCTAACTATCATAATATGATATCATTATTAATTTTCATATCTCTTGATCACATTCTTAGGTATTTGGATCGTGGAGAATAAAGATAGTGAAGGTATTTAAATTATCTTTTCAATTTATTATTTAAATTATTTCAGTTGGGGTTTTTGTTTTAACTTCCCAATTTGGTGTTTTAACTTCCCAATTTGTTTTAACTTCCCGATTTTGTTTTAACTTCCCAATAAAATGCAACCCAATGCATGAATCCCGGCCCCATGAAAATCTTTTAAAAATGCAAGCCATGGAATAAATAAAATGCAACCCATGTAATAAATTTCATTTTTATTTCTTTCTAAATGAAAAGAAAATCTTTAATTTCATTAAAAATCTTTAATTTTATGTATCCCCATGAGGAAACTGAGAAGCACAACACTGAAGAATTTGAATTGGCAGTTTTCAAAGCCGTTGAAAAACGAATGGAAACGTTCGAAATAGAAAACGAAAAACGATTTAAAATGATGAAACAACGGTTAATTGACAATATACATGTGAGTTTAATAAATTTTTTTAAATTAGTTTTTAAATTTATTAATTTTTGAATATCTTCATTTATTTTCAGGCTAATGCTACAAGCAACGACCCGAATCGTCCATCATCGAGTAATGTTCCTGTTTTTTCTCAGTTGAACCAACTTATTCCATTATCGAGAAATTATTAGGAAGAAGATACTATTTTGAATTCGACACCTCGACCAAAAGGTAAGACTTTAGATATTTCCAATATTGTTCAACAAAAAAAATTGTAAAACACTTACCTCTATTGTAATTGAAACACTTAACTCTATTGTAATTGTAATTGTAATTGAAATCTCTATTATAACTCTATTATATCTAATAAACACTTAATCTAATTTGTGATTCAATATGTGAAATTTGTATGATTGAATGTATGTGATTGGTGTGATCGATTGAATGTATGTGATTGGTGTGAATTGAATTGTATTTGCAGGTATTGAATTGTATTTAGGGTTGAATTGTATTGAATTGTATTTGCATGTATTTACAGGTGTGATTGAATAGTAAGGCTCAAAATGAGCACCCATATAAATAAAATATTTTTTTATTGTATTCTATTTTAGCGAAGATTAAGCGACAATAAGTTGAAACAGGGAAAATTAAAATTTAACAAAAGCGACGATATTAGCGACGATTAAGCGACGATAAGTTGAGACAGAGAATATTAAAATTTATTGAGAGCGACGATTTAGCGACGATATGACGATGATCTTTTTCAAATATTAGCGACGATTCAGCGATGATGCTATTTTTTAGCGAGGCGACCTACAGCGAAGCTTTAGCGTCGATCAATAATCGTCGTTGAAACCAATTTAGCGACGATTTTTGACTTTCAGCGACGATTTCTGATCGTCCCTGAAACGCAGGAATCTTGTAGTGAGTAACCCTAACCACCCTTACCACACTTAAATATATATTCCTTAATTCACTTGAATATTTTATGGTTATGGGATCCATTTTCAGTAGTAAGCGATTGGTCGCAACAACTTTGCGCATTCTGTGTTTTTTCCTGCTTCTTTCTCTGCAACAACCTATTGCGGAGGCAAGGATTCTGAAGTTAGGGTTACATCCAAATTATGGCATTCCATTCCATGTTCTGCAGAGTTGTTTCAGAGGCTTCTTGTGTGTGTAACCACTGGATCCACTCCTCCACCGTCATGTTGTAACTCGTCCTAAATCTGCCTTAAAACATAAAATCTCAATTAAAAATGTTTTCTTTTCAAAATTGCTTTCAAATAAGTATAGTTATGTTTTCACAAAAATAACCCTAACCCTTAACTCTACTAAAAATTACCGTAAAAATATGTATATATATAAATAGGGCGCACTTAAAGTGCGCCAAAATGCGTCATACAACGTATATAATACGGTAACGTGTACAATTCGAGAATAATGTAACATACAACGTATTGATAAATACAATGTCGTTGTACAAAGTTTAGTTGTTGATAAATAATACATTGTCAGTCGACAGATTATGATCCAACGACCGAAATTTTTTCGGTGCATGGAAAGTTTGGCGCACCTGAAACTAGCTCTATATAAATATGGTTCTGATTCATAAGATTTGATTTGAGAAATTAGATTTTTTTCAATCTTAACAAAAGAAAATTAATAATCGAGATGTTATAGGCGGGGTTATATCGATCTCATTATTGTTTATGATGTGAGATATAGATTTTAAGATATTATATGAGATATTATCAATCTTGTTTTTCATTTTAAAGTGAGTGATTCTTTTGAAATAATTAAATATAAACATAATATTATAAAATATCTCAAAGTTTTAGATGAACGACGGTCAAAATATGTTGCAGATACACAAAGAGGTAAGTTCAATAATTGATTAATGTAACTATCTATTAAAGTTCAGAATTCGAGTCTCGTTACGTATGTATCTTTATAATTATAAAGCTTATTTTGGTTTTTATATTTTTCGAAAAAAACTTATTCTTAGGTCAAATTTGTCAAGAGCATTACAATATATATACCTTTTACGTTTGTAATATTGTTAAATAGTTAGTTACACAATTTGGATATAAAAACTTTGTAAACACATTCTTAGTTGGTTAATGAAAGTCATTAGTTTGTACTAATTACAGGGTTGAGATATTACTGAGATGGTATCAGATTTTACTCCTCTTTAAGATTACTCCGTGCGCAAACAACTTTCCTCGCGACTCCAGATTTCTTGGTTATGCTCACGTGCGATTCTGGCAGGATTTCTTCGGCTTTCTGTCCAGCACGTTTCAGATTACCGAACAGTTTTGGGTAGTTTTTTTCTTCATTTCTCTCTCGTATTCCCACGTTGCCTCATCCGAGCTATGGTATTCCCATTGTACCTTCACCATAGTGATTGTTTGATCTCGAAGTGTCTGTTCTTGGGTTTCCAAGATCCTTATGTTTTTCTTTTCTTAATTTTAAGGACATATCGATCTGATTCTAGCTAGGTTCACCGTTTCGTATTTGAGCACTTGATTGGAGTCTCTTGTGTACTTTCTTAGTACAGATACGTGGAAGACATCATGTACTCTTTTCATCTGAGGAGGTAGAGCCAGTTGATAGGTGGTCTCACCGAATTGTTCCAAGATCTGAAAGGGTTGAGCCTCCCTTTAAATTCAAATCTCGTCACGTGGACTTTGGTTGGGGACACTTTCAAGACCAGCTCTCTACGTTAATTATCTACGTAACTCTTCTGCTTACTATGTGTTGTTTGTAACCTTTTCCTAATGATGTTGATATTCTGATTTATTGCATACTCAACCATTTGCCAAGGGAATCATCGATTGGTTCTTAATCAGTCTAAATACGCGATGGAACTTCTATTAAAATTTCGATCATCAGAAGCCAAGCCAATCACAACTCCAGTAATGCAAGGGACAAATCTAAGTAAATTATCTGGAGAGGTATTAGAAAATGTTAAAGAATATAGACAACTCGTTGGAAGTTTACAATACTTAACTATGACCCGACCAAATATTAGTTACGCAATCAACCAGGTGTCTCAATTTCTTCACAATCCTCGAACTTTAGCGGAGTACGTTGATGGTAGGCGACGGGGATTGAGGATCACAAAGCGGCGTAGTAGAGTTCGGAGGAGAAGCAGCAGAGCGATTCTTGGTATTTTGGGGGAGAACCCGACTTTTGGATTTAGATTAAAAATAAAGTGAAAAAATTACATTGAGTTTTTACAGATACCTATTTATACTACTTGATTAAGTAAACCTATATGGGCCTTGAGTAATAGGACATATTTAAGTAAGAAAATTAAGAAATGATATAGTAATGGAAGATAACCATAGAGGATAAAACATAGAGCTTCAATACTTCTCATCTTCAAGCGGCAAAACACATTTTGCGATATGTAAAAGGAACGTTGAACAATGGAATCCTGTTTAACAAAATAGGAGATTCGTCCAAAACATATTTAGTCGCGTATAACGATTCAGATTGGGCTGGTGATCCAGACGATCGTTGATCCACAATAGAAACTTGTATTTTTCTTGTAGTTAACTCGATTATGTGGACTTCAAAAAAACAATTGATAGTATCACCATCCAGCACACAGAACTGCTGAGGTATGTTGGTATTGTTACTTACTTCGTGATTTGGGAATGTTTACTGCAGGTGGACCGGTGGTAAAATGTGACAACCAATCTGCCCTTTTCTTGGCTACTAATCCCGTCACAAAAGATAAATCGAGACACATGGAAGTCGATTTTCATTTTATAAGAGAACTAGTACAACAAGGTTCACTCTGACTATAATATGTTCCGACTGGCGATCAAACAACGACATCTTCACAAAAGTTGTTTTAAGTAAAAAACTCACAAAATTCACGGCCCAACTAAGTATGGGCATGGTTACTACATAAGCTAAGTCGTTTCCCACATGATTTAGTTTAGAATAAATCTTCTCGATTCTTAATTTAGTTTAGAAACCTTAATTTTCAAATCCTTTCTTCGTTGACCGGCCTTTTCCCCTTGTCGATCTCTTCCACACGCTCTTTTACAGAAGAATGAGTGAAGGTTTCTACTTTAGCTCTAAAAGTATTTTATAAAACTCATAACTTTAGATCTTAAGAAACTTTAATAGTTATTATTACAAGTTAAGTTAAATCTCTTTGTGTTCTTTCAATCCCATTTTATAATAAATCCATGACAACTAGCATTGTTGGTTATTCATCAAGATTATAGTTATAACTCCATAAGACATTAAAGACAACATGTGAAAACTCTTTGAATGCAGTGCCAAACGAAACATAAGACAACAGCTGCTGAGTTTGAAGAAACCAAAAAATATTACTCTCCTGATTATTGGGAAAATCAACCAGCAAATTAAGAAAGAAGATGGACAGATGGTATAATAAATTTGGGATTAGATAAAGACTTAAATTAGATCTGTACTTTAGTGTTGGATTGTGTCGTGGACTCGTGGTGATAAATCGATCATGTGCACGAGGTTAATACAAGTGCAACATTTCTAACTTATTATTCCACAACGGCCAAACCCATGTGTTGGTTCATGTGCACACTGCCGCCCCGCCCATTCCTTTATGTGATCTTCAAGGAAAGAATGGTCAACACTGGACTCTGTTCGTTTTTTTTTTTATAACCTTAGTAGACCTGGGTTGATCGAGGAGTTGTGTAATTATAATTTTACAGATACATTAAACTCTCCTTCAGATCATAATATCGATTGTCAATCGGAAAGTGTCGATTAATTTTAAGAGGTGGTAAAAGTTAAACACATGGTGTTGTGTTTCATATATCTTACTTACTCTGTGAATTTGACAGATCACCAAATTAGAAATCAATTTGTATTCATTATTATTTATTAAATGATGATTAGCGACACTGTGAAGTCTTCTGCAGCTTTTTTGTTTATTATTATTAACATTTACCATTACTTCCCCATCTCAAAACAATGCAGCAAGTGATGTCGTCTGCTGGTCTCAAATCTGCAAATTTTGTATTCTAAACTTCCAGAAAAATCCAACTTCGTCTTTCTTCTGTAATTATCCAGTTTAATTGCTGCTAAACCCAATTGGGTCGCTTTTGGTTTTGGTGGTCTTTCTTCTTGGTTCCTCCTTCATGGCGGTGGTTGGTTCCATCTTCTTCAGAAAGGTAGATGAGGAGTAGCCTTCGATATTGGTAGGTAAAAAGAAGTGATCTTTGGAGGATTGATCGGTTGTGGAGTTTCGATAAATAATGAGTTGTAAAAATAAAGGCTCCGGCGCCGGCGGAGGAGGAGGAGGGGGAGGGGGGGATGTTCGACTTGTGTCTAAACAATGGACACTTTTGCTCTGCATCGCCAGTTTCTGCTTTGGACTTTTATTCACCGACAGGTACAACAATTCTGGGGTAGTTTCCAAATTTCGCATTAGGGTTTCGATCTGTATAATTTATTTATTTTCCAATTGCAAAAAAACATAATCTAGTATGGCTTTTGTTTGTTTTAGAATGTGGATAACTCCCGAAGATAAAATCACTTTGATGAATCAGCAGAATCAACAAGGCAGGATTCGGCTAATCCAACCAGATGGGTGTAATTCTGTGACAATCTGATCCCTACCTTCTTTTGATTCTTTGCTAATTTTGTCACTCAATAAAAACTGATCCCTACATATTTTTTTTTTGCAGAAGAATGTTGGACAGGGGACCATGAACATTAAAGTGGAAGAAGAACAAAAAGAACATGTATCAAGAACACAAAATAAAATCATACAGTAAGTGGTAGATAAGATTTTGAAATCTGAAACTCTGTTCAGTTTTTTTTTGTTGAAACCTTGTTTTCTCATCTTATATGCAGAAATCTTGATAAAACAATATCAAGTTTGGAAATGGAGTTAGCAGCTGCCAAAGCTGCACAGGAATCTCTACTCAATGGTTCTCCTGTATTAGACAATTTTGGAGATAATTCTGAACCTACTCAGAAACGAAAATATCTAATGGTGGTCGGCATTAACACGGCATTTAGTAGTCGGAAACGAAGAGATTCCGTTAGGGCCACTTGGTTTCCACAAGGTTCATACATTCTGTAGTGTAGCATACCTAATTCTATTTCAAATGTGTCCTAATTTTATTTTAATCAACACATTGGCAGGCGAAAAGAGAAAGAAACTTGAAGAGAAAGGAATCATTATAAGATTTGTCATTGGTCATAGGTGTAAACCTAATCCTTGAATTTATCTGGTAATATGTTTAATTATATGATTTTGCAAGTTTTGATTCATTTTGTATTCATACCATCACCACCAGTGCAACACCAGGTGGAATTCTGGATCGAGCAATTGAAGTTGAAAATAAAAAACATGGTGATTTCATGAGATTGGTAAATTCGTATGTTCATAAACTAAACCAATGTATGTTTATTCTTCCATTTTCTAAATTTATGCATAATCTACAGAATCACGTCGAAGGTTATCTTGAGTTATCTGCAAAGAGTAAGATATATTTCACAACTGCTGTTTCTTTATGGGATGCTGATTTCTATGTCAAAGTTGATGATGATGTTCATGTAAACATTGGTAAGGAATTCCATCTGCATTCTTTCATATACTCGTGCAGAAGTTTATTTTTATTCTTCTTCTTCTTCTATATAGGTGCACTTGGAACAACTTTGGCAAGATATCAATCGAAACCACGAGTTTACATAGGATGCATGAAGTCAGGTCCAGTTCTAGCTAAAAAGTAAGTTATCAAACCGTTATAATTTACCAATATTGCAAAAACAGCAAGTAAGCAGTTAAGCACCCAACTGAGACAAATTTTTTGTTTTGTAATTTGCAGGGGTGTTCGCTACCACGAACCTGAATACTGGAAGTTTGGTGAAGAAGGGAACAAGTATTTCCGACATGCAACTGGTCAATTATATGCCATTTCAAAAGATTTAGCTGCATATATATCTGCAAACAAGTAAGTTCAACAATACATTTAATAACTCAGATGAATGATCTCCAATTTTCTTTGGAGATTAAAATAAAACAAGTCTCTTTTTCAGAAACTTGATAGTTTTTTTAATGAGCAGTCACATTTTCAGGAATGTGCTTCACAAGTATGCAAATGAGGATGTCTCTTTGGGAGCATGGTTTATAGGCTTAGATGTTGAACATATTAATGACCGCAGATTATGTTGCGGCACTCCTCCAGGTCACATCTCATCACTAATTCCCTAAGAATCTTTTAATAGTAATTCAACAACTTTGTTAACTGAAATCTTTATTCATTTTATAAAGACTGTGAATGGAAAGCACAGGCAGGGAATGTTTGCATTGCATCATTTGATTGGAGCTGCAGTGGTATTTGCCGGTCAGTTGACAGGATCAAAGAAGTACACCAAAGATGTGGTGAAGGAGAAGATGCTTTGTTTAATGCTATCTTCTAGAAACATCTAGAATTTCTGCTATATATAGAGTCCTAAAAAAATAGTGTGGCAATTGTGAGACAGTGAGAGTGGTAGGAATAGGTGTGCTCCTCTTCTTCTATACTAACTAAGAAGAAAGCTCACACAGGAAATAGAAGGTTGGGAAAAGAATATATAATTATCATTCTTTGAGTTAGCTTTCAATGTTTTTTACCAAGAATTCAATAAACAAAAATTCTGGCTGTTTCATCAATAAAAATGTTAAAAGGTTTAAGTTGTGCAATAACACGTAGCGCCGGCGACGCTATGAGGAGATACCGTGCTATAGAATTTTTTAAAAATCAGATATACATGTATACTAATAAACTTTGTTTTATTAATTCTATCAATTAACTATAAACCATGTAATACAGTAAAAAAAAAAGTAGCCAATGGTCAATAGTTTTAAAAGACAATAATAAATTTTAGTGACCAAAATAAAGAGTAAAACTCTAAAGGTTCTATAGTTACATCTATTCTAACTCCAGATCAGACCCTGTTTAAAAAAAATCAAGGTGAAAATTTGACTGTTTAAAAATTCAGATCCTAAAAAAATTTAAAAAATCAGATCAGCCCATGTTTTTAGAAATTAGAATTATGATTCTAACTTCTAAGAAAAAGAAAAAAAATCAAGATAAGAATTTGGTTTATAAAATTCTGATTAAAAAAAAATCACGCTGCCAGCTCATAGGGAGAAGCACCGGCTACCCGTGCAACTTAAACCATGAAAATGTTTGATGCTTGTCATTTTAAAGTTTAAACACAAAGCTTCGTTAGATGTCCTTGAGAGAAAGATCAAATATTTAGATACCATTTATGTTTGAATTTAATGGTATTGATTATTGAATATTGATATGTATTTTTATCAGGTCTGTTGTCACCATATTGCGTTCTGTGGCAAAACTCAAGTAGAATGTATTTACAGATAGAACTGTATTCAAAATACTTATTTATAACGGTCAGCAAACTCTGCAAAAAGCCAAGAAATACATATAACAACAACCATTGATAATGAGAAAGTGAGAATTAATTTTCTCGGAAGTAATCATATAAGACCATGTCCTACTTTTTGTAATTCAATCTGATAAACCAAAATGTAAACTGCCAAATACTAACCTGTGATTATCTGTTCCTATGTTAATCAAATTTGTAGAGTTTTTCTGTAGTTGCACCTCTTCCAATTGAATTTACTTCAAGGAGAAAAATGTCCAATGTTAATGAACTCCTACTCATCTAATCATCACTTCCCAGCTTTTCTTTTATGATCCTTTATACCTTCTCGCTGCTGCATGGCGCTCTTAACACTTACTCCTACATGAACTGAGCCGCATACCTCCTCCTGCAACATCCCTGTAGAACCACTCTCTCCATCTTTCTTTCTGTAGTTGCATCATCTCTTCCAATTGAATTTTACTTCCAAGGGAGAAAAATGTTGTTAGTTAATCGTGACTAATCAACTTATATTTCCTCCCATCATCACTCCCCAGCATTTCTTTATGTTTCTCTGCACCTTCTCGTTACTGCATAACACTCTCGCCACCTTCTCCCAAGTAGAAGCTATAGGCACATACTTCTTCTGCAACATCACTGGCACAATCCCAGCAACACCACTCCCTCTCCCTCTCTTACACAATCTCACCAATAGCCCATCAAAAAACTCATTCCCTTTCTCACCTCCACCCAAGGCACTCAAGAAAACATTGCATGTGACTTCATCAGGATCACAATTATCACCATCACAACCTCCATCCACCATTCTCCCTAATAATCCCATTGCTCCAGCAAGTTCCTTTGCCTTGCATAACCCAGTAAAGAGAATATTATAGGTGATACAATCTGGTTTGGCTTTTCCATGGGCAGACATATCGTAAAAAAGTCTCATACCTTCAACAACCCTTCCAGCATCACAAAGTCCCTTGATCATGGAGCTATAAGCAATCACATCAGGGACACATTCTTTAGCCAACATTTGATGAAACACCATCAAGCCATCTCTCAATCTCCCTGTCTCGCAAAGCCCAGTGATCAGGATACTGTAGCTGATTTGATTTGGCTTGCATCCTGCAGCAATCATATCCTTCCATGTATCAATTGCCTTGTCTGGTTTCTTAGCTTTGAAGTAACCTCTAACCACTGAACTATAAGTAAAGACATTGGGCTTACAATCCCCATCCTCTTCTTTCATCCTAACTAGAACTTTATCAACCTCTTCCATTTTCCCAGCCACACATAATCCATCAATCAAATTTGTATAGAGAACAGCATTTGGTTTAATTCCTTTCTCATCAATGATCAGAGTCCAAAGTCGCAATGCATCATCAAAACGACCTGACCGGAAGAGCCCAGAAATCAAAATTGAATAAACAAACAGTCCTGGTGACGCATTCTCCGACTGTTCCATTAATGCCACCACTTGCTCGACATCATTTAAACGATTGGCCTTGACGAGACCATCGACAATAGTGCCATAAGTTACGTTGTTGGGATAACAATCTTTCTTGACCATACAATCAATAAGATCCATTGCAGACTCAACTTTGCCTTTGGAACAAAGACCGTGTATGATAGTGTTATAAGTGACCTGATTGGGTACACAACCTTTGAGAATCATATGCCGGACAATTTTTCCAGCACCAGAAACATCGCCATTGTTGCAAAGACCACAGATGACCACATTGAAATTTACCTCTGTTGGTTGACACCCCTCGACACTCATCTCATCCAACAACAACACTGCCTCATCGACTCTTCCATCCTTTGTAAGAGCATCCATTACCGTGGCATAGGAATAAACATCCGGCGAGAACCGAGACTTATGTAAATGCGAAAAGTCCCGGAAAAAATTTACAGCTTCGTCAGGGCGGGAAAGTCGGCAAAGACACTTTAGAAGAAGATTAAATGTGAGGAGGTTAGGAAAAATAGAGAAAGTGGCCGATACGCGGGAATGGAATGTGAGGGCATGGGAGAAAAGAGACAAGGAGATAAGAGCATTGAGAGTGGTATTGAGTGACCGAACGCGGGGACGGCAGCGAAATTCAGAGTGCATTTTATCGAATAGGCGGACGGCATGATATGGAAGGCGGAGGCGAGAGTAGCATCGTAGTATGGGAATGAAGAAAGCTTCTGGAAGCCCGCGGCGGCGATTGACAAAGGTATTGGTGAGATCCCGGAGGAGACAGTCGATGGAGTTGAGATCTGAAGCATCGGAGAAGGCACGGGAGAGGGAGATGAGCGTCGCATCGCCTTGGACGTATACTGTCGAGGAGGAGTGGTTTGAGTGGTGATTGTGCATTGATGCCAGACCAACGACATCGTTAGGGTTTATTTAGGGTTTTGAATTTATGTTCCATGCTTCCTTCTAAAATTTTCATTTAAAAAAAAAAACTTTATAAAAAACAAATTTTCAATTGTAACTTCTTGTAAGATAGTAAACTCTAAAAAGCAAAGCCCAAGCCCCAAAGGTTAAATAAAGCCCAAGCCCCAAAGGTTAAATAAAGCCCAAAAATTAAAGCCTAAATAGTATAAATAGAAAAAAGGTTTAGGATTTAAAAAAAAACCCAATTAGCACAATGACACAATCCTCTAAGGATTACCATAACTTAAAAACAAAAACTCCCATAAATAGTTATCTATACAATAAACACTATTCTACAATTCACTTGTTTTCTACATGTTTATTTAAAAAACAACACAGGTTTTGTTAAGATATAACTCTGTGCATCAATTGACAGCATCGAACACACCATCTACTGCCTGCAAAATTTTTTTCATATCAAATTTGAAATTCTTGAAGCTTTCACCGGGACGGTGGATAAAGTCTGGTTGGGTTTCGACAGTCACTTTTGCTGCAGGTTTTGTCGGTGATCTCTTTAGCTGTTCAGGTTGGTTTACTTGGATTGAACTTGCAGAACTGTTGATTTTTGTTTTCCAAAGGCAGGTTGTTCCTAGACAAAATAAACAAATAGAACATATCATCAATTGTGGACTACATCCTAAATAACATCGGACAGCAGAATATTTAAAAAAGGTAGCTAAGCTAAGATGATGCTTCAAATTTCTTCCCACCTTTATAATATGATTTCCTCAATGAACCAGGATAACTTTTTAAAATCCATGCTCTAAGATACCTGCGGAAAAATAAATAATATATCCATGAGAAGGTAAATCAAAGGTAAAATCATTTTTTTATATAATAATTAACTCACGCTAGAAATGGTGCAACCATGTAAAGCTTCAAACCATTTGCCGTACGAGATACAGAATCACCACCTGAAGATTGCAGATCGTCAATTGGAATCCACGAAATTTCCTGTAGATAAAAAAATATCAGAGATGTTGAAATTAATCAAATTATTATAAAATAGAAGCATATAAGGATATGCATCTCAAAGAAATGTGCAATCGTAAATATTAAGTCCAACAATTAAAATCAAGAAATCAATAATAGATGGGAGTGTGGTTGCAAACATAAATAGAGAAATTTGAATGTTTCAAAGCCATGAGTATAAATGATATATTATAATTGAAAATTTAGTTTTGTGAAAATTAAATAACTGACATAAGAAGTGTTTAATTCTCACACTAATTTCTTTCTTTGTCTGTGGTGCAAATATTGTATCCTTCCTAATACCAGTAATTATATAAAGCCGCACTCGCTGCTCTCCAATAACAGTTTCAATAAAATCACCTTGTTTTAAAAATGCAGAAATATCACAACCAGTCTCTTCTAAAACCTGTTTCATTAAAATATAAACACAAACAAATTCAATGAAAGCAAGTAATAATCCAGACCAAATGAAAACTCCAAAGAGCACATATAGAGACATGTGGCCACATAGTGCATGAAATAAATAATTTCAACATTGAATAAGTGAATAAGAAAAGTCAGCTTCCTACAGAATAGTCACTGTTGCTTCTGATTTTCCCGGAGAGATACTCTATTTCTTAATAATACAATTCAACAGAATGTGGACTCCTTTTCAGAGAGACCTCATCTTCTATTTATAGGATTTTCTAGGGTAAGCAGAGGAGATACACCAAAGGTAATGGCCGGCAAAATATTGTCATAAAACCCACCATTGATTCTGCCCAATTAAAGGAAATCCTAGATTACAAAGACCATATAAACCAATGCATAGAATGTAGGGTAGGAAACACAGTAACCTGGAAAATTCGCAATGGTAAACAGAACTTAGGAACAATTGTTGAGGCACTAAGAACTAAAGCCCATAAGAACCCATTAACAAAAGGCCATATGGTCCCACATGCCTACAAAATTCTCAGTAATTTTATGGAGAATAAAAACAAACAAATTAAAACTCCACAAATGCTTAATGCCTAGGGTGTTTCTATCCACCTAACATGTCTCCTTTGTGGTCAGGAAATCGAGTCCATTAGCCACCTACTTTTTAACTTCTCTTATACCAGGAAACTACTCCTACAGCTCACTGATTAACTCAACCATGCCATCTGGAAAATTTCTAATTCTCCTACAACTACACTTACCCACCCAGATATTAGAATAGGAGATGTAATATAGAGACCTGCCAAATATTGACACATCAGGCTCCTCCATGGGGCCTTCATTAAAACGCAATTGGTTGCCTCACTTGACACATATGGTCTGAAAAAAACAGAAGGTTGCGCCAACATACTCTCAAACTCTCAGAAGTTATATTCCGGGAGATAGTTAAAGACTCCCGGAATACTATTCAGGTTTGGGAGACAAACCTCCTGAGGCTTACTTAGTTCTTAGTTAGTTGATTACTAAAAATGATAGCCACTTAGGAGAAGGTCGATAATGTGGGAAACCACACTATCTGTCCACTTGCATTTTTTATTTTCTATCCACATGTAATTCAGGACACTGCCCTTCATTATTTTAATGAGAATATTTAATATTTACAAAAAAAATCAAAGTCATTGTCATTTACTCTGGTTAGTTACACAAATTCAATGCAATTTTTTTTTGATAAAATTAAATTTTTATTAGTAATAATGAAGAGGTTTGGGGTTTGCTCAATAACGAAGATATTGGGCATGAGTTGAATTTAAGGTATTGATTCTATATATCTTTTCCTGGGGAAAACATTGTCCTTATTAGACTGCTTCCTTTATTATGGCAGCAAGAACCTCTAGGAGTATTTTCCCATGTTGTGATAGCTTGGACCTTCAAGAAATCATTATCCGGAGATGAGACCATAGCCTCCTTTATTCTTTTCGAAGATTAGTGGTTGACCTTGGAGAAAATAAGCACATCACCTGCATAAATCAGATGAGATATTTGTGGCCGACCTTTGCTCCATTTAATTGATATGAATCAATCTTCCCATCCATTACTTTGCTGGATATCAACCTACTGAGAACATCCATCACAAGTTTTAATAAAATTGGTGAAATGGGGTTTCACTTCCACCATGACTGTAAAGGAGGCAGTCTGAATGCAGTTCCTCATTATGTTGATGAAGTGATTGGAGAACCACATAGCTTTAAGTGTCTCCAAGATAGCATCTCACTTGACTGTATTAAACGCTTTTCTCAAATCGACACTTAGACAACACCTCTTAGGAGTCCGTGCCTTCCCAAACTTATGTAGCATCTCATATTCTCATCTGCCAATAGGGTTGTCAGAAATAGTTTTGTGAGGCATGAATGTTGTCTGGTTAGGGGAATCAAGAAGCCATGCTACCTTGACTTTCATCATTCTACTTACAAGAACCTTCAGGTCATCTTAAAATAGTTGACTTCGTCTCAGACCAGAACTTCTAAAAAACATCAGTAAAACAATCTGGTCTAGGGTATATACCTGCCTTGAAAGAAAAGAGAACCACTTTTACTTCCTCTTACAAAGACTAATGCATTAACCATTCATTCAACTCCTGAAATACAATATGGGGGAACTGAATTGGAGGGGAGTAGGTTCTTTGTGACTGGATTTGGAAATCCCAGAGAAATAGTAAATACTTTTCTCTTCCAATTGCTTCCTGGTCTGGTTTGGGACCCCCTCACAGGATAGGAGCCTAGATTCATTAAGATTTAGGACACCACAATCATGAACTCATGATTGTGCATGATCACGACAATAACACAACAGTTAACGATCGTGCATGACCACTTCTACTTGATGCCACAGTTCCCTGAATAGTGCCATCTGAAAAATTCAAAACTCACCTACACCTACCTTGTCTATGGGTGATGTTAGAATAGGAAATATGTTTGAGACTTTGAGGTGGTGGAGAAATTCACAAAAAGGGCACCTTGCTTGCACACTGTTACATGTTAAGTTCTCTTCATGAAACAACTGAAATGAAAGAAACAGGTACCCTAAAACAGAACATCGTCAGACATCCAGAGACAGACAGCAGGGAAGTATTGAGAGATGCTAGCATTTGCTACAATGTCACATCTTATAAAAATGTCAATTAAACAATGATTAAAAAGCAAATTACAATCTTCTGGGAGATTTAGAAACATCAGTCAATCCTGTAGACAAGAGATCCATAGAAAATGTTGTTGCCACCCTCTGAAGACAACCATGCTTCAATGTTAGGAGATTAACATCCTATGGTAAAGAATCTAGTACATATTGCTATGTGTGAAAGTCTCTATGAGTATAACTCATTTCCCTTAATTTATTTTTCTTCTCTTTCTATCTCCATTGTAACTAGGGCACTTTAATGAAAAAAAATCATCAAAAAAATCTGATTGTTAATCTTCTTAAGGCTGCAGTCCATGATTACATAATGTCTAGGATCTAGCTATAAAAGAGAATTAAGCCTGTAAATTGTATACCGGAATCCGTATTCGAATCTACATTCGAATTCGAATATGACCATTCGGATTGGGATTTTCAGATTCCGGATTTGGATACCTGAATTGAAATTCGGATTTTATTCGGTCGGATTCAGATATCCGGAAAATCCGCCGTTAAAATCCAAATTCGTTTAAAAATTCCGGATTCGAATATCCGGATAAATATATAATAAATTAATATTATTATATTATATATTTATATTATAAAACATTAAAACTTAAAGTCTTAAATCTAATCACCTAGTTATAATTATAAATTTTTATAACTTATTAACTTATAATTATTAAATACTAACCCTAACCCTAACCCTAAAGTTATCCAGATTTGGAATATCCGGATTCGGATTCGGATTTTCAAATCCGGATTTTATTCGGTCAGATTCGGATATCCGGATAATAATTCGGATTCGGATACCTGCATATCCGATCCAAATCCGACCGATATACAGGCTTAAAGAGAATGTAAATGAGTTTTCTCATTTACTTTATCTTGTAATTTTGGACTATGCACCTCCTCTTTCACATCTAATTAAATGTCAATAGTGGGTAGGATATTAGGATCCAATCATTAATTTAAGTTTTAACTTTTAACTAAAAAATATTGACAATTATATTAAAAAAATAAACATCATGCATGACCTCACGAATTGCACAATCATGATCTTCCTCATGTTTACTCTTTTTTCCACGAGGAAAACTCCAACTAGACCCAGATTTCCAACCTTTTACCAGTAAACACTGCAGATAACACAAATAGTGAATTGGTAATACAGTATTAAGATGATATTCCAACATAAGAAATTAAAAACTTAATTCAAATAGAAAACAATTCACTTTCAACTATTTAGAGATTAAATGAGAAATATTAATTGTTAATTTATAGGTATATATTTTTATATCTATAATACAAAATCTCTGACAATGTTTTGGTTTAATCTTAAGTAGAGAAGATTCAGAAGAGGTCTTTTGCAGAGGGTAAAACATTCTATTAATAATTTGAAAGGAAGAATACGAAAGTAATAAAACATAGCTATAATTTATGATCATTTCGATGTTCATAACAGGAAAACAATCATTGAAGGCTAGTTGCATGTTCAATATTTCTTTTACGAACCCATTATTTACTACCAAAGTATTGATTAATGATCACAGTGCACAAGTATGCACAGAGTCAAAAATATTTGACAAATTGTAAACAATTGAATCCAAATGGGTTGTTCTCATATATCTGGTTGTTAATTTATGATGCGCCAAAAAATTGTTAAAGCCTTAAAGAAAATATCAGAAAAACAAGATTGCTAAAACATATAAAATTTAGCACAATAATAATATTACTTACGGAAAAGACCATATCTATTACAATTTATAGTAATACATGTCAACACATTTATATGTATGTATGTGTGCACTGTGTACAAACAAACACATTTATAATTTTTCTTTCAGGCAAACACAATAAATATTTGACACATACATAAAGAAAAGAAATAACCATTTCGCCTTAAAAGTGCAAAATAAGGGTAGATTTAAAGATTGAGATTAGCATACCCTTTCACATGATTCATCTAGGATGATTGCTCCTGTCACTGGAACACGAAACTTGTATGTAGTGAAATCCTTATATATGTCATTTATATGAGGAATATAAGGTCTCAATGCTGTACAACCTTTAAACACTGAAATATAGTCAAGGAAGTTTGATGGGTGCATATTTTCGACAAAAAAAACGTGCTAATATGGCTGTCATATTGAATTGAAAAAATGATATTTTCTTATATATGTAAGGATTTTATCATTTCATTGGTTGAAAATTAAACATTTAAAATAACTCAACTTTTTTTTTTTGAAGCAATTAAATTTCATTAGAAATGGCTAATGCCAAGCTTACAAAAATAGAGAATAGAAATAAAAATAGAAGTAAAAGAAATGAGCAAAAAGTTCATTGACTCTCTCCCATTAGCTATGTAGCCTAGTTATACAGTAACTAGATACGCTGCCTCAGGAGGTTGGTTTCCCATACTTCCATCATAGATGTCTCCAAAGGGTGACAATAACTCTTCTTATAATACACTGAATCAAAGGAGAGACTGATGTCTTTAATGACCTCCTTAAGGACTACCTCAGGAGGCCTACTAGTGTGCTGTCTATATCTCTTATTTCTCTCCGTCCATATATGCCACGACAAGCATCCAATAGCATTCCATATTAACCCCCAAGGGGGAGAGTGGCGTGTAATAAAAATAACTCAACTTATTTAAATGGAAAAATAGATATTTCAGATGAAGGGGTCATGTTAGGAAAAAAGAATACTTACAACATTGAGGTTTAAATGATTTTTCATGTACATATGTAGTTTGCGGTCCTTTATGTGATGGGTATTTTTCCAGATAATTTTTATGGACAGACGACATACCTTATATAAACATAAGGAATGGCTTGCCTGGAGATACACAAAGATGACGCAGAAACAATGACAAAAGTTGCAGAATCTTGGTGGCCGAATCCGAAGAAGAGATGAAATGAAGGAGAATCCACTGGGATTCCTCTTTCTTCCTTCTATATTATTTAATGATAACTAGGTCCCTAGGAAGATCCCTACTCGGATTCGTCTTGTTATCACATAAAGTAGAATCAGATAAAGAGATTCCACTACAGGTCACATATGTGACTACATGAAAAGGCCTGATTGGGAGAAAATTAAAAGTGTTTAAAATTGTAAAGGTTTGGATGTTATAAATAACCAAGTTATGATTTTTTCAGGTCATTGGCTGTTCAGCACTGGATACTATTTTTTATAATATTCCGATTTATTTTACAAATTTAACAAATTGCAATGTTTATGCAAAAGATTATTTACTTTCATATTTATGAAATAAAGCACAAAGAATCAGATTTATGCTCATATAATAATCATAGTCATGACGAAATATGAATATGAAATTATGAATGAAAATAAGTATTTACAACGTGGTAAAAGGATACTCAAAATTGTAAATTCCCGGAGGGAGAGACTCTTCAGTGAAGGATTTGTTTCCACGCAGTTGTCCTCATAAAACCAATGTGCTTGTTCTACAAGAAATAAGATCCTCTCGAATGATTCTAAGTCCTCTTGAGGGACATTCAAGACAAAACGGCTGCATATCAACTATCAAGTAAAACGACAAGCTTTGATAACATGAATAAATGTAGTTATTTAAAAAAAAAAATACTTATTTACTTATTTAACCATTTTAACTGTAAGAAACTTGTAAATCTACGATCATATAAAAAATAGAAACTTCAATGCCTTTTGATGGTAATCCATTTTCTTCAGTCTTGACCACATAAAAAATAGAATGAAGAAAAACCAAATAACTCCATTTACATAGCAGCAGAGAAAGAAAAAAATCTAAAAGTACATTCCCAAATACTGATAAACATAAACCTAGTACGAACAGAGAAAGTAGATGTTTTCCGTAACAATTTAATAAATATTTGAGCTGATTAAAAAACAAATATAAAATAATAACAAGGCGACTACTCAATCTACCGAATATAATCAATAATCATCAATCTTTCAATATTAAGAAAATCAGAATCTTCACTCGACCCATCCAAAACAGTCAAATTTAAAAGAAATAAGAATAATACTAAAAGAGGGGAAACAATCGATTGACCTGCACAGATCATCGAGGAGCTCCTGAGGCGGAGGAAGATTCTTCATCATAGCTTTCGAAGATCGATGATTCCTTGTCTTCTCTCAAAAAAAAAACCGATAGATAATATCGTCAGACCTCTGTAGACTGTAGTTCTGTCGAAAGATTTAATACTCTTGCCGGGCTGATTTATACACTGTAAAAAAATGCTACAAAAATGGGCCAGCCCAACAATTGCATTAATTTTCTATAATATTTTTTCTAAAAATATCACCGTCAATAATTTGTCTAACCCTAACTCAAGGCTAAAAAATTTAGTGACAATTTTTAAATAACATTTATGACATACATAAAATGATTTTAAACATTATAATTTTAGGAGTTTCAGATAGTCATTTTCATTTTCAAATTAAACGAAAAAATTGTCGACTAAATTAATCTCTGGAAGACTTGGTGATCGATAGTAATGGAGGCAAATCCTCGTGTTGCAGTCAAAGCCTGGATAGTTAGTTTAGATTAATTAAGTTAAGTAATTTGAGTAATTTGAATTATAAATGTAATCTGTAATGTAACTATAGGCCCAAACGGCCCAGTCCAAGAACGACCAATATATAAGAGGTGTCTAAAACCCTAGACGCCCCAACTTGCTCCATTTTCTTTATTTTCTCTTCGCAACTCTTCACTCGACTCTCTCACACACGTGTCTCCGGCGATCACTACTAAATCCTACTTAGGGTTATTTTCATGGTATCAGAGAGCTCGGTTACTCGATCACGTTAGCACAAGATGGCAAAGGACGGGAAAAGCACCATTCCAATGGAGTTGAAGGGAAACGGAGTGAACGATTTCATGTCCCCAAATCAGGACAGGAAGAACATCTATTACGTGCATATCTCCGATTACATTTATTAGTGGCAACGCACCTGGATCATGCTTGGTTACAAAGAAACTCTTTGGGGAAACCAACTTTTACTAGTGGCAATGTGTTATGAAGATGGCGCTCGTGTCTCGACAGAAGTTAGGCTTTGCAATGGGCGACATAATCAAGCCAGTGGTAGAATCCAAAGATCGTGAAGCATGGGAGACATGCAACGGATTGGTACTGTCATCAACACTTGTTACAGATAGGAAGAGCTACATATTATATTTCAATCAAGGATACCCATTGAATTTTGGGAACATTGTATAATGTGTGCAATATATATTATAAATAGACTCCCATCAAAGAAATTGGGAAACAAAATGGAGGTACACGCCTTATCACATGCTTCTCTTAGGGGGGAGTACTACTGATACATGACTGAACGTCAGTCACTCGTCACTTCCATCAATGCCCCTTAACAGGGACTTGGGTTCCATTCGCTATATGCCGGACCTCCGGAAGACTCCCACGATTGCGGAATAATGGTTTTCGTCAAGTCGTCGAGTTGAGCTAGTGATCAATCGCTGACTTGGGCTGCGAAATCGCCGATTTGAGTGGTATATCGTCGAGTTGAGGCCGAGATCGCTAGCACTGGCAGGCTGCCGATCTCGCCCCCTTTGAACTCGCCGACCCTGCCACTAAATCGTCGATTCTCCCTCCAAATCGTCGACTTCATAACCGTTACTCAGCGTCAGCTCGTATCCTTAATGGCACGCCATTAATGTCGGGCGCGATCACCGCCGCAGATTGCGCCCAGATGGCCCTATAAAAGGGGTCCTCCAGGCACAAACCAAAACATCAGTTCCATCCCAATCTAGAGAAAAACACGGAGAAAATCGCCGATTATACACATCTAATCGCCGATTTCTCCCGGAAGATTTGATGTAAAACGCGCGTCATGGACTCCAGAACCTCCGGCATCACCCCGCACCCCCGTAAGCCTTGGTAGCAATTTCCTTGCTTCATCACAAAACTCCATTTGAGAAGTTACATGGTAGAATACCATCATATGAAAACATAAAAGTTTTTGGATGCAAGACATTCTATTATAATAACAATCAGAATGACAAATTTGACTAAAGATCGAATATGGGGGTGTTCATGGGATACCCACCAAATATAAAAGGATATACTATTCATGATATAGAATTGAATAAATTTTTTGTTACAAGAAATGTTAAATTCATGGAAAATGAATTTCCATTTCATGAATTCAAAAAGGATTCACCATCAACAAATTCATATTTGACACCATTCCAAAATAACAATGAGGATGACGGTCAAAACAACAATAATGAAAATGTTGAACAAGATCATAATTTCAGAATTTTGGGGGAGACTATAATTCCACAGAATTCACAAAATTTGGAATTTATTGAGACTATAAGTCCAAGAAGCTCAATAATCACAACAATAAACATGAGTGATCAAACAATAACTTATGAAATATTTTTCAATTTTCGCAACCAACGAATTACAATTTTTTTTTAAAACATACGAAATATTTCCCATATTTTTAAATTAATTTTTTTTTTTAATCAGGCGACCAATCTAGTTGGTCGCATTGTTTTATTTATTTATATATATATATTTTTTAATTTAGATGACCAACTAGTTTGGTCGACAAATTGGAAGAAATTTTAAATAATTTGAAATATTTAAGGAGCCAACTGGTTGGACTTTAAAAAAAAAAAATCATGCAACCAACCTGGGTGGTCGTCTTTTATTTTTTTAATTTATGTTGGTAGTAAAATTGAATATTTTTTAAAAAAAATTAACGAAATATGTAAACGACCAACATGTTGGACTGTTGGTCGCATTTTAAATTTTTTTAATAAATTTGCGACCAACTTCGGAGTTGGTCGCAAAAGTTGTCGCTTTATACTATAGGCGACCAACTTTGCGACCAACTTCAAAAGTGGTATCAAAAAATCAAATATAAGCGACCGACCTTGAAGTTGGTCGCTAGAGTAGTTGGTCAGAAAAAGCCTCATTTCTTGTAGTGTAGAAAGAAATGCAAAAGACATAGTCAACTGTGAAAATAGATTTGAAATATTAAATGAAAACCATCCAAATAAGGATGTAAAGGATAGAGAGCATGCTGAGTTCATTGATCAACAAACTAACATTACAGAGGACAACCAAGAGCTTGTACAAAATCAACACAACAATGAAAATACAAGAAGAAATTGTGGGTCACATCCCAAATATAAAGATTATGTATGCTCAACAGTGACTGAGGGGTGTAGCACAAATCACCCAATTCAGACAAAGGTAAATTATAAAAAATCCACACAAAAATATCAACAATGTGTGAAGAGGATCGAAAATGAGTCTGAACCAACAAATTATAAAAAGGCAGTACTTCATGAAAAATGAAAAAAATGCGATGAATGAAGAGTTAACTGCCTTAAACAAAAACAGGACATGAGATCTTGTACGTACAATTGCCACAAAATCGAAAACCCATAGGATCAAAATGGGTATACAAAGTAAAGTACAAAAGTGATGGAATGATAGAAAGGCACAAAGCACGATTAGTGGCAAAATACTTTTCTCAGATTGAGGGAATTGATTATAATGAGACTTTTGCACCAGGGACTAAACTGGTTACAGTAAAAGCAATGATTGCAATAGCATTGACCAAGAAAAGGCAATTACATCAAGTGGATGTGCACAATGCTTTTCTGCAGGGTGATTTAGAAGAGGAAATCTATATGAAACCACCTGAAGGCATGCTTAGGTCAAATAATACGCGTGTATGTAAACTAAGAAAATCCATTTATGGGTTAAAACATGCATCACGAAATTGGTTTACAAAACTGAGAACAAGACTAGTAGAGATGAGATTCATTCAATCATCAGTTGACTATTCGTTGTTCACTCATACCGTTGGTAATAAAATCACACATCTCTTGGTATATGTGGATGACATTATAATCACAGGAAACAACAATGAAGTAATTATAATGCTTAAAAGAAAATTGCAGGAAACATTTCATATCAAAGATCTGGGAAAACTGAGATTTTTCCTTGGATTGAAATTATTGTATTTGCCACCGGGAATACACATAAGCCAAAGGAAATATGTTCTAGACACATTGAAAGATTATGGATTATTGAGATGTAAATCATCTTCAATACCAATGGACAGAACGTTACACATTGAGACAGATGATTCTAAGGTACTAAGAGATCCAACACCATATAGAAGGTTAGTGGGAAAATTGATATACTTGTTGATAACCAGGGTTGATATCACTTATGCAGTTACGAGCTTGAGTCAACATATGCAACAACCAAAACAATCGCATATGGATGCAACATTGAAAGTGTAGAGATATTTGAAGGAAACTCCTGAAAGGGGATTAATGTATAGATATGATAACAAAATTGAGATTATTGCCCATTATGATGCAGATTAAGCAGCATGCCCAAAGACAAGGAGATTAATAACAGGTTATTGTGTCTCATTGGGAAGTTCATTAATTTTTTGGAAGTCCAAAAAACAACCAGTGTTATCAACACCAACATAACAAGCGCCTTTGACACCATTAACAACGACTACGACCTCCGGCTTGTCCAGGTAAGATTACTACGCGTCTTTAAATATGTTCCGTCATTACTCTGTGCATTGTTGGACTGAATTACAACCCAAATTTATTTGTCCGTTCTTCATTTGACAAGTTCCTGAAGAAAATTTTTTTTTCCGGATACTACAACACTACGAAATTGACTTGATTTTTCTGACATTATTCTCAACATTTTTTGTTAACATCTAGTAAATAGTTAGGAGTTCTTGGTCACAAGCAAATCCATGTCTTCTATTACAATGTCAAAAATGTGCAAGATAAAATTCACTGGAAACAAATCAGAACTCACTTTCTTAGCATCTTGCATACATCACTTGTTCCCAAATAAATTTCCTCTATTTTTTTGCCTCTGTCCTACATGCCAATCATGTACATGCACATAACTCGAATCTTCCTTATCATTTTGGCATTAGGGTCACACAATTCCTACCTGATT
Source organism: Zostera marina (assembly GCA_001185155.1). Lineage (NCBI taxonomy): Eukaryota > Viridiplantae > Streptophyta > Magnoliopsida > Alismatales > Zosteraceae > Zostera > Zostera marina. Next base: position 165,315 of record LFYR01001212.1, on the reverse strand, counting down.
TTTAATTACAATTACAACATCCAGAAATTGATTTCACATGTAACACAATTTTTAGGGAACTCAAATGACTTCGAGAAAGAGATCGGCCGAGCCAAACAACCACATCCGCAGGCGTCGTGGGAATGTCAACGAGGTCATCGTCATAAGCGACGATGAATTGGTGAATTGGACAACGGGACAGTCGCAAACTCTGTAGTCCTCAATCAGGCATCTCCTATACATAAGAGAATTCCTACACCTACCTCAGCCACACGACGTTCTGATATGCGTGGATCCTGGCCATTCAAGAGTAAAAACATTTTTCTCATGGGCCAGTCTTCATATGGGAGGAAACTTCCAAATCTTCCTCGTTAATCGACCCTTACCTCCTGAGATCCATAACCGATACACCACCAATGCCATTACCTCTGGTTGAAGAACCTCTCCAGCTATCGCAGTACCGCCTTTCCCTTCCACATCGCAAATCTGCATTGCCTGCATTCAATCAGTATGCATTGTGCCTTCAAGACCTCCCCCCCCGACCATCCCAATTTTGTGAAATTCAATCCCATTCCAATTCAACGATGACCCAAATGCTGAAGAATGGAAGGAATGGTGGAATAAATCATTCAGCACTCCACCTCACAAGGATTGAAGATTATTCTGTAGGAAATATCTCATTTAGATTTTGTTATCATCTATGGTCTATTGTTATCTCCCATCAGCTAATGTAATCGTTCAATCAATCTTGAAAAAAATCATTTCCATTTCAATGAGAATATCTCCTTCTATTACCAGAATCATTGAAATTTATTTACTAGTATATGTCATCGTACTATTTCTATTAGATAGTTATAGGATATGTGAAAAATATAGATCCTATCCGACGATGAAACACTCATTAGCCTAATTCCATAATTCATCACGATCATTTAGTGACAATCAAATTTGCTAAGGAAGTTTATGTGGTTAGAAATATTAATTTTGATGATTTTCTTGGAAAGGCAACTAAGGATTAGTACATAACAAAAAGATTTGCTTGTGACAAAATAATGTAGGTAGGACCGGGAACGAGGTTGGTCAGACGAGTTCGATCGACGAATGTGAGTGAAACAGCGTCGCCGTCGAACGTCTCCCGAGGTATGTGGCCGAACGTCTGGTTCGGTTCCTATGGTGAAGATAATAGAAAATGAGGGACGTCGTGGGTACCTTGCTGCATTTGTACGAGGAGAACATTAACTGGTATGGTGTGATGACGTCGTCGGTAATGGGTGATTACGAAGGAAGGTCACTTCGGAAGTTGCAATTCTGACAGGATACATGGACGGCTGAAACACACTTAGGAGGACGGACAACGGATGTATGTGGTGTCCGCAAACATCGAAGTGCCGTTCCAAAACCGGGTCCTATATATATATATATAATAAATTATCTCAAATATGATATTTCATGATAATCGTTTTTATATTTATGATTTAAAGCATAAAACTAGATTTACACTTTCAAAGTTCAAACTTAAAATAAATGATATCAGTTGAACTAATTTTCCAAAAAATAAAAAAAGTATGATTTTGTATCTTTCTCCAATTCTTCTATAAAAATAAGAAAAAATCTCTACGAAAAATCAATTCAGAAAGAGAGAGAGATGGATCTTCTTCTCATCGTGTTTCTGTTCGGTTGCTTCCCGTTCTTGAAGCTTTCACCAGGACGGAGGATGGGGTACGGTTGGATTTCGACAGCCACTTTTGCGCAGGTTTTGCCGGTGACCTCTTTAGCTGTTCAGGTTGGTTTACTTGGATTGAACTTGCAGAACTGTTCATTTTTGTTTTCCAAAGACAGGTTGTTCCTAGACAAAATAAACAAACAGAATACATCATCAATTGTGAACTACATCCTAAATAACAACGGACAGAATAATATTTTAAAAAAGTAACTAAACTAAGATAATGTTTCAAATTTCTTCCCACCTTTAGAATATGATTTCTTCAATGAACCAGGATAACTTTTTAAAATCCAATCTCTAAGATACCTGCGGAAAAATAAATAATATATCCATAAGAAGGTAAATTAAAGGTAAAATCATTTTTTTATATAATAATTAACTCACGCTAGAAATGGTGAAACCATGTAAAGCTTCAAACCATTTGCCGTACGAGATACAGAATCACCACCTGAAGATTGCAGATCGTCAATTGGAATCCACGAAATTTCCTGTAGATAAAAAAAATATCAGAGATATTGAAATTAATCAAATTATTATAAATAGAAGCAATAAGGATATGCATTTCAAAGAAATGTGCAATCGTAAATATTAAGTCCAACAATAAAAATCAAGAAATCAATAATAGATGGGAGTGTGGTTGCAAACATAAATGGAGAAATTTGAATGTTTCAAAGCCCTGAGTATAAATGATATATTATAATTGAAAATTTAGTTTTGTAAAAATTAAATAACTGAGATAAGAAGTGTTTAATTCTCACACTAATTTCTTTGTTTGTTTGTGGTGCAAATATTGTATCCTTCCTAATACCAGTAATTATATAAAGCCGCATTCGTTGCTCTCCATTAACAAATTCAATAAAATCAACTTGTTTTAAAAATGCAGAAATATCACAACCAGTCTCTTCTAAAACCTGTTTCATTAAAATATAAATACAAAAAAATTCAATGAAAAGCAAATAATAATCCAGACAAATGAAACATAGTAGAAACATGTGGCCATGTGGGCACATAGTGCATGAAATATATAATTTCAACATTGAATAAGTGAATAAGAAAAATCAGCTTCCTAGAGAATAGTCACTGCTGCTTCTGATTTTCCCGGAGAGATACTCTACTTCTTAATAATACAATTCAATAGAATTTGGACCCCTTTTCAGAGAGACCACATCTTCTATTTATAGGATTTTCTAGGGTTAACTCCATGCCTTTTGAAAGATTATAGAAGGGATTCTGCCAGCTTACCCATGTGGAAAATGGACGACTACTGAGAAGGGAATAATCTGTCCGTCGACTACTGAGGGAAGTCGACAACTTCTCTATTTGAGGTTTACTTCATGGCTTTTGTGTGAAGTCTTTGTTACTCTATTCTTTCAGTGGATCTGGACTTCGCCGAGCAACTAAGGATCATGAGATGTTTGTGCTTCCCTAACCCTAACTAGAGTGCACGTTTAATGTGTGTCGATAATGTCTCTATTTGCGGACATATATCATCAAAAATCCCTCCATCTAAGGATAGCGACGGGGGCTTGCAACATGACATATATCGATTGCGTTTTCGAATATTCCCCTTTCTTAGGTCAGCATGGGCGAAAAAAATTCGTAAATGGTTTTCGTTTTTTTATATTAGATACGTTTTTTATGCTCTCCATTTTTTTGCCGTCATTGGCGAAGGAGGTGAGTGTATTATGTTTTCAATGCTCCTCCCTCCTTTGCCATTGCGAATATCCCCCTTTCTTAGGTCAGCATGGGCGAAAGAAATTCGTAAATGGTTTTCGTTTTTTATATTAGATACGTTTTTTATGCTCCCCACTTTTTTGCTGTCATTGGCGAAGGAGGTGAGTGTATTATGTCTTCAATGCTCCTCCCTCCTTTGCCATCGTGGGCAAAGTAGGAAGTGTATTGCGTTTTCGATGCTCCACCTCCTTTGCCACCGAGGACAGAGTAGAAAATTACTTCCCTATAGAGCTTAGAATCAATACTTACTACCTAAAGTTAAACAAAATCAAACCTAAGGAAGAAAGGGGACTAGGAGTTGGGAATCTACACATGATAGCCACTGCTGCACCCATTAAAAAAGAAGCCACAATACGTGGTAAGTAGAGGAGATACACCAAAGGTAATGGCCGGCAAAATATTGTCATAAAACTCACCAGTGATTCTGCCCAATTAAAGGAAATCCTAGACTCCAAAGACCATATAAACCAATGATTAGAACGTAGGGCAGGAAACACAGTAACTTGAAAAATTGGCAATGGTAAACAGAACTTAGGAACAATTGTTGAGGCACTAAGAACTAAAGCCCATAAGGACCCATTAGCAAAAGGCCATATGGTCCCACATGCTTACAAAATTCTCAGTAATTTTATGGAGAATAAAAACAAACAAATTAAAAATCTACAAATGCTTAATGCCTAGGCCCTAGGGTGTTTCTATCCAGCTAACATGTCTCCTTTGTGGTCAGGAAATTGAGTCCATTAGCCACCTACTTTTTAACTTCTCTTATACCAGGAAACTACTCCTACATATACAGCTCACTGATTACCTCAACCATGCCATCTGGAAAATTTCGAACTCTCCTACACCTACACTTACCCACCCAGATATTAGAATAGGAGATGTAATAGCCTTCATGGGGCCTTCATTGGAACGCAATTGGTTGCCTCACTTGGCACATATGGTCTGAAAGAAACAGAAGGTTGCGCCAACATACTCTCAGACTCCCAAAAGTTATATTCCGGGAGATAGTTAAAGACTCTCGGAATACTATGCAGGTTTGGGAGACAAACCTCCTGAGGCTTACTTAGTTCTTAGTTAGTTGATCACTAAAAATGATAGACACTTAGGAGAAGGTCGATAATGTGGGAAACCACACTATCTGTCCACTTGCATTTTTTATTTTCTATCCACATGTAATTCAGGACACTGCCGTTCATTATTTTAATGAGAATATTTAATATTTGCAAAAAAAAATCAAAGTCACTGTCATTTACTCTGGTTAGTTACACAAATTCAATGCAATTTTTTTTGATAAAATTAAATTTCTATTAGTAACAATGAAGATGTTTGGGGTTTGCTCAATAACGAAGATATTGGGCTGAGTTGAATTTAAGGTATTGATTCTATATATCTTTTCCTAAGGAAAACATTGTCCTTACTAGATTGCTTCCATAGTTCCATCATTATGGCAGCAAGAACCTCTAGGAGTGATTTTCCCATGTTGTGATAGCTTAGACCTTCAAGAAATCATTATCCAGAGATGAGACCATAGCCTCCTTTATTCCTTTTGAAGATTAGTGGTTGACCTTCAATGTTAGGAGATTAACATCCTATGGTAAAGTATCTACTATCTAGTACATATTGCTATGTGCGAAAGTGTCGATGAGTATAACTCATTTCCCTTAATTTATTTTTCTTCTCTTTCTATCTCCACTGTAACTAGGGCATTTTAATGAAAAAAAATCATCAAAAAATCTGATTGTTAATCTTCTTAAGGCTGCAGTCCATGATTACATAATGTCTAGGATCTAGCTATATAAGAGAATGTAAATGAGTTTTCTCATTTATTCTATCTTGTAATTTTAGGCTATGCACCCCCTCTTTCATATCTAATTAAATGTCAATAATGGGTAGGATATTAGGATCCGATCATTATTTTAGGTTTTAACTTTTAACTAAAAAATATTGACAAAATTATATTAAAAAAATAAACATCATGCATGACCTCACGAATTGCACAATCATGATCTTCCTCATGTTTACTCTTTTTTCCACGAGGAAAACTCCAACTTGCCCCAGATTTCCAACCTTTTACCAGTAAACACTGCAGATAACACAAATAGTGAATTGGTAATACAGTATTAAGATGATATTCCAACATAAGAAATTAAAAACTTAATTCAAATAGAAAACAATTCACTTTCAACTATTTAGAGATTAAATGAGAAATATTAATTGTTAAGTTATAGGTATATCTTTTTTATATCTATAATACAAAGTTTGGTTTAATCTTAAGTTGAGAAGATTCAGAAGAGGTCTTTTGCAGAAGGTAAAACTTTCTGTTAATAATTTGAAAGGAAGAATACGAATATAATAAAACATAGCTATAATTTATGATCATTTCGATGTTCATAACAGGAAAACAATCATTGAAGGCTAGTTGCATGTTCAATATTTCTTTTACGAACCCATTATTTACTACCAAAGTATTGATCAATGATCACAGTGCACAAGTATGGACAGAGTCAAAAATATTTGACAAATTGTAAACAATTGAATCCAAATGAGTTGTTCTCGTATATCTGGTTGTTAATTTATGATGCGTCAAAAAATTGTTAAAGCCTTAAAGAAAATATCAGAAAAACAAGATTGCTAAAACATATAAAATTTAGCACAATAATAATATTACTTACGGTAGACCATGTCTATTATATTTATAGTAATACATGTCAACACATTTATACGTAAGTATGTGTGCACTGTGCACAAACAAACACATTTATAATTTTTCTTTCAGACAGACACAATAAATATTTGACACATCCATAAAGAAAAGAAATAATCAATTCACATTAAAAGTGCAAAATAAGAGTAGATTTAAAGATTGAGATTAGCATACCCTTTCACGTGATTCATCTAGGATGATTGCTCCTGTCACTGGAACACGAAACTTGTATGTAGTGAAATCCTTATATATGTCGTTTATAGTTGGAATATAAGGTCTCAATACTGTACAACCTTTAAACACTGAAATATAGTCAAGGAAGTTTGATGGGTGCATATTTTCGACAAAAAAAACATGCTAATATGGCTGTCATATTGAATTGAAAAAATGATATTTTCTTATATATGCAAGGATTTTATCATTTCATTGGTTGAAAATTAAACATTTAAAATAACTAAACTTCTTTAAATGGAAAAATAGATATTTCAGATAAGGGGTCATGTTAGGAAAAAAGAATATTTACAACAGTGAGGTTTAAATGATTTTTCATGCACATATGTGGTTTGCGGTCATGAACTCATATGATGGCCATGATAGCATATGCGCACTTTATGTGATGGGTATTTTTCCAGATAATTTTTATGGGCAGACGACATACCTTATATAAACATAAGGAATGGCTTGCCTGGAGATACACAAAGATGCTGCAGAAACAATGACCAAAGTTGCAGAATCTTGGTGGTCGAATCCAAAGAAGAGATGAAATGAAGGGGAATCCACTGGGATTTCTCTTTCTTTCTTTCTTTCTTTCTTCCTTCTTTCTATATTATTTAATGATAACTAGGTTCTTAGGAAGATCCCTACCCGGATTCGTCTTGTTATCACATAAAGTAGAATCAGATAAAGAGATTCCACTACAAGGTCACATATGTGACTACATGAAAAGGCCTAATTGGGAGAAAATTAAAGGTGTTTAAAATTGTAAATGTTTGGATGTTATAAATAACGAAGTTGTGATTTTTTCAGGTCATTGGCACTTGGATATTGGCTGTTCTGCACTGGATACTATTTTTTATAACATTCTGATTTATTTTACAAATTTAAAAAATTGCAATGTTTATGCGAAAGATTATTTACTTTCATATTTAGGAAATAAAGCACAAAGAATCAGATTTATGCTCATATAATAATCATAGTCATGACGAAAAATAAATATGAAATTATGAATGAAAATAAATATTTTCAATGTGGTAAAAGGATACTCAAAATTGTAAAATCCCAGAAGGAGAGACTCTTCAGTGAAGGATTTGTTTCCACGCATTTGTCCTCATAAAACCAATGTGCTAGTTCTACAAGAAATAAGATCCTCTCGGATGATTCTAAGTCCTCTTGAGGGACATTCAAGACAAAACGGCTGCATATCAAGTAAAACGACAAGCTTTGATAACATGAATAAATGTAGTTATTTAAAAAAAAATGTAGTTATTTACTTATTTAACCATTTTAACTGTAAGAAACTTGTAAATATACGATCACATAAAAAATAGAAACTTCAATGCCTTTTGATGGTAATCCATTTTCTTCAGTTTTGACCACATAAAAAATATAATGAAGAAAATCCAAATAACTCCATTTACATAGCAGCAGAGAAAAAAATCTAAAAGTACATTCCCAAATAATGATAAACATAAACCTAGTACGAACAGAGAAAGTAGATGTTTTCCGTAACAATTTAATAAATATTTGAGCTGATTAAAAAAACAAATATAAAATAATAACAAGGCGACTACTCAATCTACCGAATATAATCAATAATCATCAATCTTTCAATATTAAGAAAATCAGAATCTTCAGTCGACCCATCCAAAACAGTCAAATTTAAAAGAAATAAGAAAAATACTAAAAGAGGGGAAGCAATCAATTGACCTGCACAGATCATCGAGGAGCTCCTGAGGCGGCGGAAGATTCTTCATCACAGCTTTCGAAGATCGATGATTCCTAGTCTTCTCTCAAAAAAATTAAACCTCGCTGTAGGATAATTTATGCTGTAGTTAATGCTGTAGGATAATTTATATACTCCCCAATAATTGCATTCATTTTCTATAATATTTTTACGGAGAAATTGCAAAAAAAATCACCAAATTCGACACGTCATTTAACCTCGCTCGCGGCTCATCTCAGCCTCTCAGCTATTTTTAATTATTAAACGTGGGTCCCATAAGTTTTTTTTTTAATGGTAGTGGAATCGGTTCGGATATTTTTTATTTTTAGTAATTTTTTTTAAAGAAACCCTATAGTTTTAACTTTTAATGTTTTATAACATTATTTATTTATTTCTTAATATAAGATATAATAATATTATGATAGTTTATTTGAATTAATTATAATTTAATAATTATAAAATATTATAAATAATAATTATTTATTTATTAATTAATTAAATTTTAAATTATTTAATCTAATTTTATAATCAGATAAGGAATTAAGGCTAAAAATTTTAGAGACAATATTTAAATAACATTTATGACATAAATAAAATGATTTTAAAGCGTCGCTGCTCCGTCTCCATTCAAGCGTCGAAGATCATCCTCCGGAAGCCCCTTTGCCCCCCCCCCCCGAAATCCCTAGCGATTTCCCCCCTTGCAGGCAAATCCCTAGCGAAGAGAAAGTCGCTCGTTCGCCGTCCAGCGAACGAGCGAGCTAACGCAATCAGCGAGTGAATCGCGCGAAGTAGAAGCATCTGTCTGATCGCAAGTCGAAGGGAAAGCTGCCTGACCGCGAGCGAAGGCATGTCAGCAAGCGCGAGCGAGCCCGGTCGGCGATTCGACCGAAAAGAAATCCGGTGCCAGCGAGTGAGCGAGTCATGCCAACGCGCGAGTTGAAGTCCGGCCATTGACCGCGAGCGAGCCCTGGCGGCGATAGGGCGGCGATCGACCGAGAAAGAGGGATTGGAAGAAAGAGAGCATGTGAGAGCGAGAAATGGGGAGCGAGCGAGGTCACCTCAGATCAGCAGCACTCCACGCCTAGCTTCCAGTTCAAATCTACTCCCTAACCTCTTTTTTAACTTGATCGAAAGACCTCGAGTGAGACCTCGGCTCCACGCCTCCCAGTGACCGCGAATGAGATCATTTCGCGAGCAACAGTTTTCCACTTCCGACGAGCGACAGATACAACTACCAGAAGATAGGAGGAAACCTCGCTATTGGTTTTTGACCTTCAAGCCGAGGATTAGAACGCCACATATATTCCATATATCTTATCTACTTTTAGTTGTTTAGTTAATTGGTTTGTAATCTTTTAATTTTCTGTTTAATCAAAATCGCCTTTAAAAAAAAAATGATTTTAAACATTATAATTTTAGAAGAAGATTCAGATAGTCATTTCCATTTTCAAATTAAACGAAAAAAATTGTCGGCTCTCTAAATCTTTTCTATTAAATAATAAAAAATTAAATAAATGATTTACCGGTAGATGAAAAATAAACAGTGAAATTAAACTATCTAATAAGATATCTTATTGAAATTATCTTTTCTATAATTTTAATATTAATACATCAATCTAAAATCCAAATGATGACTTATGTTGTGTTATTTGTATTAAAATATTTATTTATTTTAACTTAATTATTACACTGTTATTGTGTAGAGAGTTTCAATTTGCATATTTTATATTTTGTTTAAAGGTGATTATAAAATGATATATGTAATCTTTTAATAAATTATATATATAAAGTGATTGCAAATTTGACCGCTAATGATTTTTTAGAATACTACAACGGTTTGTATAAAAAAATTCTGGACAAAAATTTATTAGATACTCCCGGTCATTTCAATTAAATACTGCAAAGACCCTACAATTTTTCGATAAATTGTGGGATTCTGAATCATATCTCCATCTCCTTGCATATTCTGATTTGCTTCCATGGGTGTGGATGCAGGTCGTAAATTGTCAAAACTATAATTGTCTAACAAATTAATTAAGTATAATTGTTGGTCAAGGTGTAATCCATCTTCTCGATCTCTTACCCTTATACCCAAAAAATACTCTAATTTGCCCAATACTCGTACCGCGAATTCTTCACTTAGTTTATTCATACATTCCCTGATCTGTAAAGAATTCGATCCGGTTATTACCATATCATCCACGTAAACGAGGATATACATTTCTTCCTTTCCATGTCGTATGAACAACGAAGCATCGGACTGACTTGCTTCAAACCCCAATAGTTGTAAGAAATCTTTTAGACGTTGAAACCACATTCGTGATGCTTGCTTCAATCCGTAAAAAGATTTCTTAAACATACATACATAGTCCAGGTGTTCTTCATCCATAAAACCAATGGGTTGCCTCATCAGAATCTTTTCCTCTAGCTCGCCATGTAAAAACGCATTGCTAATGTCGATTTGAAGCATATCTCATTTCTTTGATTTTGCTATTGTGAGGACGATACGAATGGTGATGGATTTCACAACCGGACTAAATGTCTCGTTGTAATCCCTTCCTTCAACTTGATGAGTTCCATTAGCCACAAGTCTCGCTTTCAATCTATCAATAGTGCCGTCAGACTTCTCTTTAACTTTAAACAACCATATGTTGTTAATGACATTATCGCCGGCCATCTTTGGAACTAATTCCCACGTGTGATTACGCACGAGTGCGTCGTATTCTATTTGCATTGCAGCCTTCCATTCAGGATCAAAAAGTGCTGCCTTGACAGATGTTGGAGTAGCTTTCTATGTGGGAGTAATGGTGAGCGCGTACTTAGGATTGGGTTTGTATATTCCCCGCAATCCACTCGTAATCGGGCGATGATCATTTGTTACTTCGAGTTCTTCTTCTGAATTTCTTGCAGAATTTTCAGATTCTTCATTACTTGATTTATTTGAAGTTTCTTCAACCGATTCAGAATCAGATAAATATCGAGGTTGCTGGTCGAATTCTATCATAGAATTCTGTCTTTCTTCGTATTGTGAATTTTGACCATCTTCGGGTACATATTCTTCAATTGAACAGCTCTCCTCATCAGGTTCATTTCCCTTATCGTTGCATTTGTCATCTGATTTCCTTAATAAGAAATTATCTTCAATGAATATTACATCGCGTGATATGATAATTCTTCCATCACCTGCACTCATACAAATGTATCCATTTGAATTTACCGGATATCCCATAAATAAGCATGGTTCGGATTTGTCTTGGAGCTTGTTGTTTCTATACGGACGAAGATTTGGGAAGCACTATGCTCCAAAAACACGCAATTTGTTGTATTCTGGAGGTTGTTTGAACAATGTTTCATACGGTGACTTGTAATCAAGAATTACGGTTGGATTTCTGTTATATAAATGTACTGTTGCCATAAACGCGCAATCCCAATATTCTGTCGACATTCCCGCATGTTTTAACATCGTCAATCCCGTGTCCACAATATGTCTATGTCGACGCTCTACTTTGCCCATCTGTGGATGTGTGTGTGGGCAACTTAGTCTATGTACGATTCCATCTCAACTAAGTGTTGTTGTGAGTTTTAAAAACTCCTTGGCATTATCCGTTTGTATAGATTTGATAGCTCTGTCACATTGCTTTTCCACCAATGCTTTGAATTTTACAAAACATTCACTAACTTCTGCTTTATTCTTTAGAAGGTACATCCAATTGTAGTTTGTTGACGCATCTACAAAATTCAGATAATACCTATAGCCTTCTATCGATATTGATGGTGTTGGTCTCCATATATCTGCAAATATTAACTCCAAAGGATTTTCATAACATGTGTTTCTTGTATAATATTGAATTTTGTGCGATTTATTTATACAACATTCATCACATACATTCTTTATATGGTCTACATTAGTAAAAAAATTAATTTGTTTTTATTCAACATTTGCATAGCTCGACTGTTTAAATGTCCTAGTCGTAAGTGCCATGTTCGTGCATCAGTCTTATCTCCCATGGTGACTTGATTCGCCTGTGAGTTGCTGCCTATAACCAATGGGAGTTCATAGAGTCCATCATTTTCTTTGCCAACGAAGAGTGTGTTCCTTGTCTCCAGATCCTTCACCTTTACAATCTGTGGGTCAAATTCAATCGAAACTTGATTGTCACAACAAAACCGCTTCACCGATAACAAATTCTTGGTGGCCGTTGGGACCATCAATAAATCATCAATATATAATATAATTTCTGTTATTAGAAGAAAATACAGATGTACCATAATGGGTGATGCTCATTGGACGACCAACCGCAGCATTGATCGATTTGTTGCAGGTTTTGACATTTTGTACGTTTGTGACATTCCCGGTAATGTGGTTTTTCGCTCCCGAGTCTGGGTACCAGATGGATGTATCTGTTTCATATGCCATATTGGCCGACGCATTAATTCCAGACGGTGTCAATGTGCGTTTGTGTTGAGGTGGATACTTGCTCGATCAGATTGATTCTGTTGTAACAATTTAAAGCGTTATGACCCTTCTTAGAGCAGATCTGGCAAGATACGATGTTGTTATTCTTTAGATTTCTCACCAATTTTTCTGTTGTATCTGTCACATTGACACTGATGGGATTTCCTTGTTTCGTTTGAACGTTGTCTCAACTCTATATCCATCAACATATTTTTAAGTATTCTGTATGTAACCTCATCTTGTCTCGATGTAACATTCTGCACTAGAGACTCATAATCATTGCCTAATCTGGCTAGAATAAGTTCGACCAGATCTCTATTACTGAACTTTTCCCCAGAAATTGCAAGTGCCTCAACGATTGTATTAATCTCAGCTAAATATTCTGAGATTGTTTTGCAATTTATCTTCAAATTCTGAAGTTTTTGGCGAAGACTTATCACCTGCGATCTAGAACTAGATGCAAATTGCATTTGAAGTGTTTCTCATACCTCGTGTGCTGTAACACAATCGGAGACTTCCGGAAACACCGAAGGTGAAATTGATGAAAATAGCCACCCTAAAATCAATTGATCTTGCTTGACAGCAAGAGAGTTGTCCAGTTTTGCACTACCGGTCAAGTAGTCCATCAGCTCATGACCTCGTATATTAGCCCCAAATTGGGCTCTCCATGCGAAGTAGTTGTTGCGGTCTAGGGCTACAGTCTTGAAGTTCTTTGCAGTTATCACCCTTCCTGGTGCATCATCGCCAGAGAGCTTCTTTGCAGCCAGCGAAATCCCTTTGTCAGCTTCGTCGTTCGACATTACTTAGCGGGAAAAAAAATGTGGTTGTTGACGATCCTGGAGTGATTTCAATGATCAGAGATGTGCGGCTTCCCAAGATCAGCTAAGCGAAAGATACCATAATAGTGAATTGAAATGTGTCAAAAGAGAAAGCCAAACTCGATCCCCTTTATGTTTGATAGTCATATCTATTTATACAATTTATTACTCTAGTAATATCCTATAACTACTTCCGTTTATTTAGATATTATAGGAAAGTAGTTACTAACAAAGTAGTTACTTTAACACCAATCAACACTGGTGTATTCCTAGGTTTCTTAATTCTAGTGATTGATGTTTTAGAATATGAATTAGGAACAACTACAGTTTTGCTGAGTTTCTGAAGAACCTCTTCACCATATTTGAGTAGTATATCAAGTTGAGGTTGTCCCATCTTCGCATAATTCATCATTGTCTGAGATATTACTGCATACTTAGACAATGGATTGTCAGTTTGTGGAAGAGATAGAGTAATTCTATTCGTCATGCATAGTTTGTTCCACCTAGGCATTTTTAAATCGTCTGGTAAACTTCGGTAACCATTGACAATAAGATAATGTATAAGATGAGAACATGGAACCCCGTTGTATTCAAATCGATGACATGTGTAAGTCGGTGTAGAATTACCTTTCGTAATAGTGAGTTTAAATAACACAGTCTGCCTTTCTAAAAAAAGAACAGGTAGATATTTAATATCCTATACGAATGAAGAAGAAAATATTTAAAAAGACATTGTTGAGAAGAAATTGAAATTTTAAAACAATGATAGACAAAATAGAATGACGTACCTCAGAGGATTGGTCATTCGGTGGTAATATATGGCAGAAGAAGCTTTTCCGCATCTCCTCTTGAAAAAGAAGAAAAATAGCAGTTGTAAAGAAACTCAGAGCGTCTTTCTCAATGTCCATAGAAGTAATAAATCTTGGGTGCCAGAATGTATCTTTGTGATCGTCCAAATTCTCGGATTCGCGAATGGTATTAATCATATTTTGGTATCGCCGAACGAAGCTAAACAGTAGATTCTTGGATGTTACTTTGGTCTTAAGAAAAGAATTCATTTCTTCGCTCCTTTGAGTAAAATGCATTCCATCAAAGAAATGGGAACACATCAAACATGTAACCCATGAGTAACGGATGTCGTATAAACTTTTCAATCATACATTCGAAGAAACATTATTCTCTGTGATACAAAGAGACCATTAGTCTTCAAAATCTTTAGGAGTCTCTGAAAATTTAATAATTTTGTAGAATATGTTTAGAGAATTGGTATCCTAGCATACTGTGGGGACTTTGGTAGACAACTTGTTGGTTATGTGCCAACGACACAAACGATGAAAGGATTTAGAAAAAGCGCGAGATATTGCACCTTTTCATTGCCAAATCTTGATCAGTAATAATTGATTGAGGAGGGTGTCCCATATATTGTTTGAACGTATTGAATAGCCATGTAAAGACATCTACGTTTTCATTACTGCACAGATAAACAAAAAAAAAGATTAATGAAAAAATAAAAGATTAAAGATGAAACAAAAATGAAAATATTCATTACAATGAATAAACGTAATACCTTTAAAATGAACTACCGAATATTGTAGTCTTCCGATGGTGGTTGACACCGCAAAACATGCCGAACGCCATGGAATAAACATTCCTCTTATAGATCGTGTCGAAAGTAACAGAGTCTCCAAATAACTTATAATTTTCAATCATGGTAGGATCGGCCCAGAAGAGGTGTTTCAAACGACCTTCATCATCTTTGATAAGATCATAAAAGAAGTCCGCATTTTCTGACTTCTTCAATTTGAATTCCTCTACAATTAAGTCGACGTCGTAATTTTTCATATCTATGCGATCATTACGAATCATATTGTTAATGTCCAATGTCATGCAGCCCATATTCTGTGGTCCATCAAGTTTATTAGAAAAATAGGCAGTCTGCTGTGATATTGGAATATTAACATCAGCTAGGGAGGAAAAAAGTAATTTAATTAGAAGTATGAGATATCGACTGATTTTTAGAAGGTATCGAATTTTTGAAGGGGTCGTAAATGAGTGATTATGATCTAAATTTACAGAATCAGTTACCCAATTATCAGATCTGTCTATTCTTTTAAATTTGATGCTTGTCAAACAACCACATCTAGAAACACCATTCTTCCGTCTAGTACCATTGGTGCGGGGGGTATTAGAATTGGACTGCCTTGTTTAAAACATAACAACCTTTTCATGACAAAATTTTTTTGACCAGTTTCTTTGTCCAATATATTCTTCATCGATCCTAAACGAACAGAAAATCCGGTAGACGATGCGAAATCGTAGTAGGATTGAAAAGCCATTTCATACGAAGGAAAAACCTCACCTACAATAGGACATGGTTTATTGGATTTACTGTAACTAGAAGATCCAATTTTATGATTAGGAGATGTTGGATATTCACCAGTAAAGGAAGATTTTCTTTTGAAATGATTGTCAGGGGTTTTAGCAGTTCCGCAACTTAGATTAGCAGAGTTAGCAGGAATTTGAGCAGAGGATTTCCTAATATCGGCAGAGGCGGATTGGACATACTCTGAATCAAAAAAATTACTGTGTACGGTATCAGGATCCAAGGAACGAGAAACATTACCATTGAAATCTATAAGATTAACATTGGTCTGACAATGAGGGGAATTGAATTGGTAATTCATTCTATTTCGCATTTTAGCAGTTCCGTAGCTCATATTAGCGGAGGATTCCCTAATCTCAGCAGAGGTGTATTGGACAAATTCTGACTGAAAAATGGTGCTAGCAGTGGCATCAGGATCCAAAGACGTAGAAAAATCAACGTTAGAAGGTATAGTATTGCAATTTGTCTGACATTGAGGAGAATTAAATGAAATTTCAAACTAACGTTGTAAGATGTATTTGTGTGATCATATATAAACTGTTGTAAACGATATGGAGGAGGGGTCACGAAAATTGAATTGGTGTTAGGAGAAACTTGCAGGCTGATAGGTCGATGTTGATGGCCAAATGATGTTGGAGAAACCATTATATGCTGTGGGAGAAAAAAATAAGCATTCAATCTATGAAAAAAAGAAATGAAAACAATACAAGACTAACCTTGTACTCGATCATAGTGGAAAATAAATGACACCTGAGGATGGGTTGGAAGAACAAGAAATGATAGAGAAAGAAGATGATGAACAGTAAGGAGAGTGAAGAAGAAGACGTTGGGGGGAAACGGCAAAGCTAAGAAATATAGGACGACTGAAGAAGGTGGAAAAACCAAGTATTGACAGATGAACAGTAAGAAAGTACAATTTGATAAAACGGATTACGAACAATTTTCGCAGAAGGTAGGTATGAAATAGCAGTGAATGTGAAAGTATTACAGGAATATGTCAATGTACATAAAAGGACAGATTTGAAAAGATATTGATTGGATGAGATGATAGATAATGCCAAGATATAAAAGACAAAATTTCGACTGTACGTGGGCAGTAGCAGAAATAGGGGAGTACTATGAAAAATAAAAAGTAGTTAAATGTGACAAAACTAATAAGGAAGTAGAAGTAAAAAAAGAGAAAGAAAGGTACAAGTACAGAAATTTGAACAGAGGTAGACGAAAGAAATTTTAAATGGAGGAAAAGAGAAAGAATGTATGAGGTAGAAAAGAAGAACCCATTGAAAGAATGGAGTGCATGAGAAGAAAATAGAAGAAGAAATTGATATCAAATCCGGCAGGGAAGGAGGGGGGACGGAGATATGATGAAGGAAGAAAAAAAGAATTAGTCCGGCAAGGGAGGAAGAGAGGACGGGAGGAAAAAAACGATAGAATTGGAAAGAAGACGTGAGGAAACAGCTAGAAGAAAAAAAATCCAAAATAGAAAAAGACAAGAATGGAATGTTACATAAGAGAGGGAAAAATGATTAAATTGAAAAAAATTAAATGAAAAAAGAGAGGAATGATGACTGGTTGCAACAGGTAGCTCACGAACGGTGAGGATTTGTCAGAAAAAAAATGGACAAGGATGAAGTTCGCATGTGAGAACCCAAATGAGGTGTTCTCAACTGATATTCTTTGTGTAAATATAAGTTAATTTTAAATCCAATGGTTATTTTCAAATGATTTATAAATATAAATAAAATATGCAGGTTATAATAGACAGAAAGAAAGGTCAGTCTAAGCGAAAGTATTTGTGTGTAGTGTATGTGTGATAATCTCACCTTTAGCATATACACTATACACCATCAATGGTGACCCCGACGTGAAACCAGAGAAGAAGGATAATCACGGGGAGTGACTTCAATTTGAAAGGAGATGTGGAGGATTAATTGGAGAGATGGAGTCGTGGATCTTCCGCGATGAAGAGGAGACCCATAAGCAGAGGAAGGTGACGAGTCTTTTGTTATATTAATTATATATAAGTTGCTTCCAATATGTAAAAAAATCCAAAATATATATAATTGGTAGAACAGTTTGTACGTAATTTTATTGCCCTAGCTAGCAATATTTAAGAGGTTCTTATATATGTTTTCTTTTAATTTTACTATTTTGTTGAGAGAAATATAGACAAAAAAATTAATGAATTATACCATTTTATTTGAGTAATGCACTAAACTTAGAGGATGTGATCGATTTCCAATCCATTATCAAATTGTGTTTTAACCATCGTGAAAAAAAAACAAAATTATATCAAATACCTTAGATTTTTGCTTCGAAAAAACCCTGAGATTTGTTTTTCATTTAGTAAATCCAAGTTGTTTTACCCTTGTCCTCTATCTACTATTGTTATAAAATAGAGGTTTTGATTGGTATTGAGAATTTACCATAAATATCAATATGTATTATAAGGTCAAAAATATTTTCATTTTGAAAAACACTCTTAGGGTAAGGTAATTTTTGTTGTTTAGAAAAAGCACTACAAGAAATTAGAAATGGAAGATTCGGCGGATACGATCTAAAATGAAGGGGAAACGAAAAATCCTAGTTATAGCCGTCGTCTATTTGGAAATGGATTGGGAGGGAAGAGACGTATGAATTGGAGTGTTGAAAAAAAACTACACTATCTTTTAATTAATGACACAAAATTCTTGTAGACAATTACATTACACAATCTATTATCTAATGAATAACAAGTAAATATTATTTACATGTTCTTATTCTTATAAGATGTGTTCTTAATTGATATTTACATGTTCTTCCTTATGATCATAAAGTCATATATATGTGATGTTCTTGTTTTGAATGTGTGTGAATGATATATAAATTAAAACTCCAAAAAAAACATGACAGGATTCACAATCAGACCAAATTAGTAATGAAGAAGTCTAATTACTAACTATCTCCAATTAGTCAAAGATAAACCAAACACGCAAAAAATCCTCCCTAATTATACTTTTTTTTTTAAATCACTTAAATTCCGGAATTGTCAATTTGACAGCAATTATCCACACATATTCTTTGCTTGTGGACAAACTACTTAGAAGTCATCAGTTCATAATAAGATTTACAAAGAATCGATGATGATAGCAATTTTCCACATTGTCATAATTATTTAACTCTTTTGTAGTCCTTTATCTAATTATAATTAATTAAATTGACTTTTTTTTGATAAATTTTTTTTGATAACGGCTGTGTTATTCTATAAGATAATTTAGAAAGTAAAATCTTTCTCCAATTCTTCTATAAAAATAAGAAAAAATCTCTACGCAAAATCAATTAGAGAGAGAGAGATGGATTTTCTTCTCATCGTGTTTCTGTTTGGTTGCTTCCCGTTCGGATCAGAATCCATGTTCGTTCCACCACCGGAAGTGTGTCCTTCGTGCTTCCACACTCCGACAGTCAACCAGTCAATCGACTTCGGAAGGTTGATACAAAGATGGCCCACTTCGTTATTCCAGCCGAAACAAGATCGGGACATATCTCACCTTCTCCTTTTCGCAAACACCGTCTCGAAGCATGGTAGGAAAATAACAGTGGGTCCTAACGGTGCACGTCACTCCACTCATGGTCAGGCCCAAGTTCCGGGAGGGATAGTGGTCGACATGACGAGCTTGCAGTCGACGCAGTTTGAGATTAATCCATTGAAAAGATACATCGACGTCGACGCCGGAGCGTTGTGGGTGGATGTTCTGAAGGAGACACTCAAGCACGGCCTCACCCCGCGTTCATGGACGGATTACTTGTATCTTACAGTCGGAGGAACACTCTCGGTCGGTGGGATTAGTGGCCAAAGTTTCCGATACGGCCCCCAGATCATGAATGTTCTTAAATTGGATGTTATCACTGGTATGAATTTGTATTATTTATTTGCATTATTTATTTGCATGTTAAATTGCGTGTTGACTATTAATTTGATAAACAGGAAAAGGAGACATGATGACGTGTTCCGACAAACATAACTCCGAGCTTTTCTATGGAGTGTTGGGAGGTTTGGGTCAGTTTGGAATCATAACTAGAGCGAGAATCATTTTACAAGTTGCACCAAAAAGGGTATATAATTTAAGATTTCTCGATTTCACAAATTTTCTTTCAAATACTTGTGAAAAAACTGAATCTTTCTCCTATTGATAAAATAAAACAGACCAAATGGATTAAAATAAAGTATGATGATTTTGAAATTTTCACAAAAGATCAAGAGTTATTGATTGCAATGGACGAATCAGATTACGTTGAGGGTTTTTTAACAGGAGTAGCTCAAATATCTTATACAATCGAATTGGCCTTGTACTACAATGAATATGATCCCATTCAGAAGGTGATAATTATAATTATTCTAGCTAGTGTTCCATTTCTACGAGATATATAATTTTCCATACTATATATATATGATTGATTCCAGATTTTAGATGAGGTAATGTCACGATTGAGCTCGACCGAGGTTGACACATCTGATGTAACCTACTTCGACTTTCTGAACCGTGTGAGGGTGGAAGAGTTGGATCTAAGAAAGCAAGGATCGTGGGATGTTCCGCATCCATGGTTAAATCTTCTTGTGCCCAAGAGCCAAATTTACAATTTTAACCACCTTATTCTTCAGATGGTTGCGACAAGCCCTATCAATGGCACTTTGCTCATTTATCCTATTTACACCAACAAGTACGTGCGTATAACAATTAACAATTTTTTCTAACTCTAACCTTAACCCATTATCTCATCTGTTTGTATTTTTGTACATAGATGGAACAACAAGATGTCCATGATGTTGCCGAAAGGAAACAACACAGTGGTTTATGTGGTTAGCATTCTTCGCTCTATGGATAAGAATTGCACTATAGGCTCTCCATGCTTGGAAAATGTACTTGGATTGAATCAAAATATCGTCGACAAGTCTGTGGAGGGCAAAGGAAGCATAGGGGCGAAGGAGTACTTAGCTTACTCCAGAGGGAAAGAGAGCACTTGGATTGCACATTTTGGGACAAAATGGGAAAATTTCAAATTGCTTAAACACAAATATGATCCGCTTCATATTTTGAGCCCTGGACCTGGAATCTTTCACTCTTTCTAATTTATTAATGTTGACATTCAAACTGATTTTTAATTATTGGGAGTCATTGTGCTATAATTTACGAAAAAATTAATAATTCAGATTTTATTATTTTAAATATTAATGACCTATATATTTTTTATCCATACACATGAGTCATGACTCTTCTGATAATTTAATAGGCCTAGGTCGACCACATGTCTAGTCGTTAGAGTAGGTTCAATGGTTCTATTTTTCCCCCTTAAATTTTAATACCGACCCGATGACCTTTGTCATTTTCGGGTCGGACCCAGGTCGGCCTAAAGCCTGATTGGATCTGACCCGATTTTCATATACTTTATTGATATTATTTTATTTTATATATAATAAGTAGATAAATAGAAAAATTTGCACGATTCTAAAATAATAGTCGTCTAGCTTAAATCATTAAATGTTAATTAAACGGTGAAGAAGAAGAAGAATTATTTATTTTGAAAAAGAATCTTTTAAAATTATAACCGATTTTAGAATTTTATGTTTTAAAAAATAACTGATTTCTGTATTAGACTATTAGGGTTAGTGGACACCACGCAATTACTAGATTAATCATCTATAGTGTATGGGTTTAATCATAAATAATCCAAACACAAGTATATAAATACCACAATAATTGCATATGTTTTCCTTAACTTAATTTATTTATTTTAATATATTTGGAAGTCATTTGACCGATGCCATATTCCTTTTTTCTCTTCTCCAATCTCCGGTGATCGTCTGAGATACTCACTCTCATATACTCTCATGGTATCAGAGCTTTCAAGCTTCACTTGTTGAGTTCAATCGATCTCTATCATTACGTCTTAATTCCGCTCCTAATCATCTTTAAAGTAAAGTTGTGGATCGGAAAATATTTGATATTTTAATAAGTGTAGGAATTAGGATTGTAATATCTAATTGTTTGAAAAAGTTAAGTGCATTCTCACTACGATTGTCATTGTCTACACGTACCCTCCAGTGCATTCTTACTCTTTACATGGTATCAGAGTCATCAAAGGCTCCTCAACCAGATCCAATGGACTCTTCCGCTGCTTCCAAAGGAGAGAATGCAAATCTTATCTCTGGTTCAACACCAACATCGGAGTCACCAAGAACCAAGTCCAAACTCCCCATGAAATACAACATCAACTATGTATTTCGCACTTCCATGGACAAGCTTCAAACCAAACCCCAACTGTACACCACAACATACAACCAAACCAAACCCTGACCCCCTCAATTACCATTTACCAAGAAATAAAAACAATATTGATGTGGGAAGTTCGGTCAAGAATATTTAACCATAGATCTGTACAAAACAATATGTATCTTGAACACTCATTTAATTGATTTGATTTTGATCTGCTCATAAGTTATTTCATTTGATTTTCATCCATGTCTTTTTTCCACATCGAATAAAAATGACAGGTTCCTCCAAGCATGTGTCGACTACAACCAAACCAAAGCCCGCCCCCAATTATCATTTATCCAGAAATAAAGACATTATTAGTGTGGGAAGTTCGGTCAAGAATATTTAACCATAGATCTGTACAAATATCTTGGACACTCATTTAATTGATTTGATTTTGATCTGCTTATAAGTTATTTCATATTGATTTTCATCCAAAGTTTCATATTCGGCCTTTACGAAAATCAAATATGAAACAATTAAGAAAAAATAAATATATTATGAATAATTAATAAATGATCACTCACCATCATAGTTTTTCCTCTATCATTTAACGGCGTATGAGTTGACAAGAATGCATCTTGAAATGACGGTTTTCGACCTAATTTGAGACTTTATACGAAAAAATCTAGTTAAAATAATTCATAAAATATTTAAATTGAAATGAATTTAAAATATAAACTTGTACACCAAATAATCGTCGTTTTTAGTTCGATTTGCTAAATTCTTTTTTGATTTTTCTACGAACTATGGTGCCAAAAATTTGTCAATTTTCTTTTATCATTACTTCCTCCAAAAAACACATCATCTTTTAAAGGTAAACATAATTCTATTTCTTTTCCATCAATACGTTCAATTGGTGCGTCTTTCTCAACTCTCTTTAGAAATTTATTTTTTTGTCGTCGAAATGAATGATGTTCTGGAAGAAATCGATGGTGACAATCGAAAAAACAAGGTTTTCCACTATTTGTCAAATAAAATGATTTAGTCTTTTCCATACAATATGGATATGATAACTTCTCATGTGTACTCCAACCAGACAACATTGCATAGGCTGGAAAATCAGAAATAGTCAATAAAAGTGATGCTCTCATTGTAAAATTTGACTTACTAAAGGCATCGTACGTCTCGATACCTTCAATCCATAGTAGTTTAAGCTCATCAATCAATGGTTCTAAATAAACGTCAATTTCTTTTTTGGACCTTTAGGACCGGGAATCAACATAGTTAAGAACATAAATTGTTGTTTGTTACGTACACATCCACGGAGGAAGGTTGTACGGTGTGACGATCACTGGCCAGAAAGAGTATTGTGATGAAGAATAACCGAAAGGATTGAATCCATCTGTAAAAAGACCAAGCCTCACATTTCGACCATCAGATGCAAATCTAGGATGAATACTATCTAAATGCTTCCAAGCTTTGCCATCAGACAGATGTCGTAACTCATTAGAGACCTCTTGACGTCGTGTACTGTGTCATACCATTTCTTTCGCAATCCTTGAACAATGGTATAGTCGTTGTAGTCGAGGGATCAAAGGAAAATAACGAAGAATTTTAACGGAAATATCACGACCACCGCTTGTCCGTGTCTTAAACCTTGGTTCACGGCATGTCGGGAATTCAGTTAACTCTTTATATTCTTTTCGATACAATATACAATTGTCCGTGCATGCATCTATTTTTTCATGTTTCAAACCAAGGTTTTTCAATTTTTGTTTAGCCTTATAAAACGTATCTAGAAGCTTGTTAGGTTTTGGTATGATTTTCTGAATAGTTTTTATCAATGTATCGTAGCCTTCCACAGATAGTCCATAGGTTGATTTAAAATACATTAATTCTGTCAAGATCTCCAGAACAGATGCATCGCAACCTTCATATACTTTCGCATAACCAGAATTTAGCAAATCGTAAAACTTTTGAACTTCATCATTCGGTTCTGGACGGGACCCATTGAATGTTGTATAAATTGTTGCGTCATATAGATGGGGGACGGGACCGGGTCTGGACCCATTGAAGGGTTTGGATCCGAAAGTTCGAGTCTAGGTCCAGATTATAAATGTTAGATAAATATTTTATAATATATTAGTAAGTTAAGGTTTAAATATTAGTAAGTAGTAAATTAAATGTTAAATATAAATACACCATTTATATTTTATAATATATTTAATTATTTTATAATATATTTTATACTATATTATTATATTTTATAGTATATACTATATTTAATTATTTTTTATAGGTATGGACTGGGTCCGGGTCCAAATAATTTCCAAATCTGGGCCAACTTCATAGGTCCAGCCCAACAAGCCAAGACCCGACCTATTGTTTACAGTTACAGTAATCATAAAATCTAACCATTTTTTGCACAGTCTTTTTTCCATCCCCGTAGAATATATTTTTTCTTTACCCAAAAAACCATATTTTTTTCAACCTCATTTTTGTTAATATATTATTTTTGAAAGTTTGATTTTTATATTCTGTCTTGTCGTTATTTTTTATAAATAGTATGTTTGATCACTAAAATCTAAGGGTTAGAACCGGATGGGTCGCTTCGGTCCTGCCTCGTTCCGCACCTCGGTGGTAATCGAGATGTTTTTGTCTTTTTTGTTCCGTGCCCCTTTGTCCGGCCATATTCCGAGACGAGTTAGTAGTTAGGGTGGGTCTCAAGGAAACCTCGGTTAAACTTAAAAAATAAAAAATTTGAAAATAATTTTTTTAGGCTTAGGACTGTTAGTAGTTAATAGTTAGTCCGGCCCATCCATTTTAGATTTTATGAGTTATTGATTTAGTGTCAAAAATTAGAAATTAGGGATTTAGGGTAAGAAAATTAAAATCGGGATTCTCCTGTCGTGTTGCAGACTTGCAGTGCTGCTGCTTCGGTGCTTCTGTCTCCTTCTTGGCGATTTCTTCCATCTCCTACAGGCTACAGGTACAGTATTTAGTTGCGAATTTGCGATGTTTCTTTTATTTCTTCTACCTTCGGTGTTTCTTTTCTTGAATCTGGAATCTGAATTTTTTTCTTTTCTTATTATTTAGTTGCGATAATACTAATCTGCTATGCCTATGCGCCTATGTCTATAGTGCTATGTATTTATAAAAAATAAATACTCGTATACTGTAATTGCTTTTTTTTTGAATTAATATACTGTAATTGCTATGCTCTTATGCCTATAGTTTTATAAATTTTTTTAATTGCTTATAAGTTATAATTCCATATTTTCATTTTTCAGTTATTAAGTATAATTTTATATTGCAATTTTTTATTTTTATTTTTAATTTTGCAGTTAATTATCAGGGGCCCCAGATCCGCCCCGTTCTGTGCCCAGTGGTCGGGTTCAGGGTGGGTCTCAAGGCAGGTACCTGACCCACCCCCTTCGCACCCTGTTTTTTCAGGTTCTCACCCCTACTAGAATCTCAATGATTCATTGTCCAGTTATCATTAAAATTTTATTTTGATATAGAAGCCTTTAATCATAATATTTACATGATATTGAAATTTTGTCAACAATCATTTTATAGGTTTACAAAACATATATATAGATTATTCTACGCTAAATTTTTTTTAATATCGCTGTGGTAGAAATATATTTCTTAGTTAAAACTTATTCCTCAAATTTCTATTTTCATGTTTTATTTAAAAATAATAATAATGACATTCCCTTAAAATATTATATGAAAATAAATAACTTAATTGTCATATATAAGTTAATTTCTCAAATAATACAATAAATAATATCACTTACACATTCAGAATCATGGATATATGACTTTTAAATTATTAAATTAATTTTTTTACATTACTAATTATAAATTGTGTTGTATGATTTTATGATTGGAAAGAAATTTACTAGTAACATTGGGTTGGAAAATAGTCAAATAATTTACTAACAGTACGTACCTCTTTAGTCCATGTAAAATATATACAATTTTTAAAGAAGATGTTCAGCGGATAAGAATCAAATTTGATAGTCAAAATTGCACCATCGAATTCATCAACATAGTAAAAGAAGTAATTAAACCATCCAACAGTAATTTAAATACAAGAGACTTCGGGGATTAAGTTGCAAATATTTCAATAAAAACGGATGGGCTAAATAATTGGAAGTCCAGCCGATGATGGGCCAATTAAGGAATAAGCCCAGCAAATAAATAAATAGTTGTATTAGTGATAGTTTGTTAATTTTCTTTTAAGTTTGATTAGTATATAAATAAACATTGTATTCAAACTATCATCAATACAAAATTACATTTTCTTTACTAATTGTCTACAGTAGAAACTAACATTTGAAGTTAGTTAAGGCGAAGAACTTTAGTAAGTTCTTCCCCCTTTTCCCATTACGTTGATGTTGGAAGCTCGCACAAAACGTACTGATGAGGGTGGAACCCGATCAGTGTTCGACGACGTTTCAAACAAGCGTTAAGCGGGGAAATCAGCTCGAACTTTTCAGTTGCTTTGACTCTGCTTCGCCTGGGCTTCTCTTGGAATCAATCTGTCCAAATTAATGAATGGAGGTCATGACCCTCTATTTATAGGATTTTTATGCATGGGGGTAATCTGATCATTTGGGTCATAACCGCCTAACTGGCCAAATCTGATTTTAAGTCGACTTTCTAGGATCGATGTTCCTAGAGGTCGACTTTATCCAGGTCGACTTTTTGAGGTCGACTAGCTTCTGTAAAAGTCGATCTCTAGGAAAGTCGGTATGGGTAAAATCAACTTTTGTAAAAGTCGACTTTTCCATGAGTTGACTTAGAACCTCCCACAACCTATATGGGTGCCACCATTCACCTTGGGCTATCCGAATCTTTAGTTGTTGGTGTTGTACGTGACCAATTTCGAGATACTGTATCACTAATAGTACTCCCCTCTCCTCTACGTGCCAGGTTTTTCGAAAGATGTCTTTTAGTACTGCGGTCTGTTGGGAGAATGTAGAACAAGGTGTTTAAATAGGAAGAAATTAGGGTTTAAAAATTTAAAAGAATAAATAAAATGTAATTAATGTATTGAGAAAAATACGTAAGGTGAATAAGAAAATAAAAAAAAAGTAAAATAGCTTTAAGATTTGGAGAGGGTAACCGGAAACAAATAGGAACGGGAAGAAGAAGAAATAGAAGGAGAAGAAGAGATGGGGTTGATAAGATTGCACGTGGAGTAAGAATGGAAGGATTAATTAATGTCATGTAAAAACACGTTGTGAACCGTCTATTTTTGGTTTTGGATTTGATTCGTTTAATAATTCGAATCTGTACCGAATAATTTGTTAAATAACTGGATTATGTTAAATACGTGTGATTGTGTGAATAAAATACCTTAAAAAAATAAAACGTACTGGAAAACTTCCAACCACAGGCCACAACCGTCTCAATCCTAAAGCCACCGCAAGACAAAACCCTAAACTTAAAAAATTAATATATAATATATTATCGAAAAATTATAAAAATATACATAAGTTATGAAATATATAATATAAATTTATAATAAAAAAATTATATAATATAAGTTTATAATATAAATATAAAATAATAAAATACAATAAAAATGTTAAACGAACCAAGTCGAACCTTAACCAAGGTTTGGGTTCGGTTCGTTTAATTAAACGAATCAATTTCAAAGTTCAGGTTCAGTTCGTTTAATAACCGAACCCGAAACGAACTGAATAGTTCGTCGAATACCGAATTTTTGTTACAACACTACTAATTAATGTGTCCACACTTGAAAATTTCGTCGGACACACCTGAAAATTGCTGAATATAATAATATGAAACAATTCTAGTAAGATATCTATGAGATATATAATATATATTATTAATCTTATCATTAATTTTTCATCTCACGGTTTACAACTTAATTACCATTATCGATTTTTTTTGTTTTTTGAGAATCATATCTCGAAATCAGACAAGTATCACATCTTCAGTAATATTGTGAAGTCGGACAAGTATTGTTCCATTCAATATTTTTGTTTATTGACTATTTAAAATTAAAATGTTACAATTTTAGAATGAAAATTATAATGAAATTTAACGAAAATTATTGAATATTGATGAGTTAATTAATGAAATTTAAAAATGAACAAAGTTTATCAGTGATCACCAACAATTAAACGAATTGAATTTGAACTTAATTTGGAGACATATTTTGGTCTCGTCCAGGAACCAGGATATGCATGTGATAATTTAAATAGGTAGAAATTAACAAGGTCGACCATTTCTGGCCGAACCATAGGTGCAACCCGACGGTCCTGAGGTTGAACCTCCTTTGGGAAGCATTTGCAAAAAATAGTTATAGTTGGACGACGACAAGCTTAAGCCTTGCTTCGTTCCATCCAAAGGCCTGGCCTCTCCACCGTAACTGTGCATGCTCAAGATGATGATGATAACTGCTACCACCAACCATAGAGCCCAGACAGCCATCATGCTACAGTTGGTTAATTTCTTCACACCCATCGATCTAGCTAGCTTCTTTGATCCAATCCAATTGTTGTCAAATTAGTAAATTACGATATATCGATGAATTAATGGAATATATATATATATGAGATCGATGATTAGATCTGGATTGTGATGGTGTGTGTATATATAATAATAGACCAGATCGATCCACCGAATGGACTCAGTCGTTCAACACGTACGTACGACCAATATTCAGATTTTAAGGTAATCGATTGACAATATTTTTTAATTTTGAACGAGACAACACAAAATTACGTACGTACATCCGCGCGATAACACTTGAAAAATTAAATCAATATATATAGAGAGTCATTTAATTGAATTAAATTAAATCAATCAATTAATTCATCATCATCGTATAATAATAATTGGAATATATATATATATATATATATAGTCAGAGATGTTAATTAATTTAAAGTCAAATTTAAATCAAAATCAAATTCAAAATTCAAAATTCAAATTCAAATTCAAAGTCAAAGTCAAAATTCTTCATTTTTACCAATTCATTTATTTTAGTCAGAGGAAATATTTATTCTCTTACCAAATCAATCTAACTGATATTTTTACCAACTTCACATATTTCTTTTGAACCTCGATATCCCATAGCTTGTAGTCCCATGCAATATGTTCTCATGCATGATTTAGGGTTACTTCAAATAGAAAGGCCCATATATGCTTTCTATAGAAAGAACCAAGACTAGAAAGAGCAAATTCAACATGGTATTTTTTTTTTTGATAACGAAGAAAACCTTTCTACAAGATATTGAAATGTCTACCTTCGAGTGATATACTAAAACCACATAATATATCATCGGATAAATCGTAGTGGAAACGTACACAGCTAAACTCGGACATTGTACCCTCATAAATTTAAAATTTTAATAGTTAATGTGATCAGCTAAAAACTCATAATGGCCAGAGTGACTTCTGAAGGCAGTCTTTTCAATGTCATTTGAATTTATCAAAATTTGGTGATATCCCGATCTTAATTAATTAATCTAATCTAATTTGATCGTATATATATGCAAGGTTCCTTTAATTCAGTTAGAATAATCTCATCCGATCCATAGCTGAGATGGGAAATCTATCTTTAATCATGATCTTGCTCAGAGGTCTATAGTCCACACAAAGCCTCCAACCTCCATCTTTCTTTTTAACTAATAAGACTGGAGAGGAATAAGGATTGTTTCTCTCTCTGACAATTTTTTGTTTTAGCATTTCATGTACAATTCTTTCCACTTCATTATTTTGAAACTGAGCTTATCTGTAAGGCCTCACACTCACAGGGTCTGCTGAAGCTTCTAGAGTAATATATTATGATATTGATCTCTTGCTGGTGGAAGTCCCATTTGTTCTGTAAATACCTCACTCAATTCATTCAATATATAGCACAGGCAGTTCTTCAATTGTCTCCTCCTTAATTTGTTATTCCTGGAGTTCTGACCTTCTTCATTAACTTCTTCTACATACTCAAATTTACAAAAGAAGGCTCCCACTGATGTTGATTCCTGTGAATTCAGTTCTTTCTTAGAGATAGGATCCTCTGAAAGCTAGTAATGGTTCCCCAACCCATATAATTCTCTCTCCCTTCCAGTCGAATTCAATGTTCATGCAGGTCAATGTAATTTGACAAAACAGATCCAGCAATTTTAAACCATTGAATCTCCATAACTAAATTAGCACCTTTCATGTTCAATATAAACATATATCAATGTGCATTGTCATCCCTTGTACTGTCATTCGAACCTCTTTACACATTTTATCATACTTCAAATGGCCACCACTTCCTGTTGAGACAGAAAACGAAGGAATGGGAGTTATTGGTAACCTCAAATACCTAGGCACATCATCCTGAAGGAAGTTATGAGTGGATCCAGAGTCTAAAAGTACTGAAACTTTGGAATTATTGATGTTGGCTGATAATTTCAAAGTTCTAAGGCTTAGTTGACCTTGTAATGAATGATAACTAATTATGTGAGTGTACGTGCTCTGCTTTGATTTCTTCAACAACATCCACAAAGTAGTCTTCATCTTCATTGGGTCTGTATACTCTGCAAAATTTTCACCATTAGCAGATAGTAAAAACAGTCTCCCTTTGCACTTGTGCCCTTTTTCCACTTTTCAATGCAATTAAAGCACTCATTCTTAGCTCTCTTAATTCTCATCTCGGCTGGTGTGAGTTTCTGCCTCAGTGTTGATCCTCTTGGAATTGTAGGAGGTGGCATAGCTAATGGTCTCCTCTGTGGAGGAACATAACTTGGTGCTTGATAACTCTGTATGGCTTTCCCATGGTTTGTAGTCTTCTCCAGAGATCTGTTGAAGTCCCAGGAGGGCAGTATATGAGCATATCAGTGGACATATCTTCTTTCTCATATAGTTGAACTAAAACAAATGCTTCAACTAAACTCTCATGTCTGACTTT
This sequence comes from Zostera marina, assembly GCA_001185155.1. NCBI lineage: Eukaryota > Viridiplantae > Streptophyta > Magnoliopsida > Alismatales > Zosteraceae > Zostera > Zostera marina. The sequence continues at coordinate 134,402 of LFYR01001212.1, read as the reverse complement.
AATTACATCTTTCTGAATTCATCAGGCTTAAGACCTGACATAAACATTTCTTTGAGAACCATGAAGTGTTATTTCTGATACTTTGTTTGAGAGGGACTCAAATTGATGTTGATATTCTTTAACAGAAGCAGTTTGAGTAAGTTTACTTAGTTTTCCTGCAGGTATCTCATAAGCTGAGGTTCCAAACCTCTTCAGCAAATCATCTAAAAAATCAAACCATGAAGACGAAGAATTATTTCAGTCAGCCCAAAAGAGTCGTTCCAGTGCTTTCCCTTCCATGTTGATATGGTAGTCATTGTAATTCTCTCCTCATCGGGTATGTTAGGGTATCTTAGATATTTCTTTGCTTTATAAATCCATTCTTGTACATTCTCCCCGTCAAACTTAGGCATCTCCGTTCTAATTGACTTATTTTTTGGGTCCTATCTGTAATGGTTTTGGTTAAGCCAGTAAACGAACCGAATTCGAACCGAATATCATCATATCCGAATTCGGTTCTTTTACTATCCGAATTTGAAATCGTTTAATATCCGGATATCCGAATTCAGTTCGTTTACTATCTGAATTTGAATTTTGATATCCGAATTCGAATTCGGTTAAAATAACCGAATTCGAATCTGAATATTCATATTCGAATAATATTTATATAAAAAAAAATTATAAAATCCAAAAATAATAACAAATATATATAAATTTAATTACTTCAAAAAAAAAACAAATATATATATATACTGTAATTAAAAAATAAAACTTAAAAAATATTTTTTAAATTTTATAAATAGACCCTCAATAGTAAATAATATTAACAAGTTATATATAAATTTATAAATTATAACATTTAAAGGTTGTATATATAAATTTATATTTTATAATAATATAAATATTTAATTTAAACGAACCGGATTTTAAACGAACCGGATACCCTGATATCCGGATTTTAACACTAAACAAATTCTGATAAACGAATTCGAATACGAATTTTGGATATTCATTTACAGGCCTAGTTTTGGTCCTCAGGCTTGCTCAGTAATAACAGAGAAGCATTCATTTTGGACAGCATTTCTTCTATTTTTTCATCCTCTCATATTCAACATCTTGTTTAATTTGGAGTCTGAATGTCCATTAATGGTTCTGTCATTTTGATATTGGTATGAGAACTAATTTAAATCACCGTTTAGAATAAGAGCAGAATTAATAGAAGAGGGTTTTAGTATGCCCCTTGCAGATTTGTTAATTAAGCACAAAACACGCTTTTGAAAGATGTGTTGTATATTAATTAGGAATACAAATCCTCTTTGCTCCTTTCTTTTGTTGGATCTTGATTATGTTCTGTAATATACTCTATTCAATATAGGATTTAATATTGAAGATGAGATTAGTATTATGTACGTCTCTGATGCGGATCTGTTAAGCACAGAACACGCTTTGACTAGTTGTTTTTGTATTTTTAGGGTATACAAATCCTTCTTCTTGTAGATCTGCAACAGATTGCGAAAATCAACAACGTCATGCACCTTGTCGAGGACTTGAAAGCACCAATAGTAGGATGGATTGGAGTGAAAAGGCAAGGGGGCGACAATGAAACAGTATTTGAATTAGGGTTGCTTCAATCCAATTTCGTTTTAAGTAAAAGTTGGAAATTTTATTAATTAAAAAAAAAACAATTACAACCCATTTCCCCTTATATAGGGTATTACTTAAATGAAATACACATTAACGCAATAGTATTCTTACGGAACAACTTAATCTAATTAAGATAGCATAAATTGGAAATCCCTAATATATCTCAAATCCCTGAGTTGACAGGGTCCGTTTGCGCTTTGAACGATGACCCGCCAGGTTATCGGTTCCTTCATTTTGGGCTTCCCGATCTTCAGTTCCCTCAGGCGATGATTTCGATGACAACAACTCCACCTACCGGTGAGCTTCTTCTATGACATCATCTTTATAGGCAGTGTCTCTATCAGAAGCAAAAAGGCGGGATAAATAACTAATAAAAATCTTCTAGCTAATTAAGAACACATTTTGCAGGAGGTCGAGCCATTGGTGACACAAGAAGCTTTGGAACAACTTCTTTGAAGCGGCAGAAGAAATCTAGATTCATTTGGGACTAACCCTAAATGATGCGGACTGAGAAATAATAGCAGAAACAAGCAATTGAGAATGCAGAGTACAGTCATAAACATAAACTTTCCGTTCAATCTCATGGTAATTAAATGTTTAGCAACACAAATTAACCCTAAATATAATTAGATAGAATCAAAAGAAACCCTAAATATATACCCTGGCATGAACATTTTCAGATCCAAATGTCCAGGTACGTAGCCTGGAATAGTGTGTTCCACGTCGACATTGACTCGACCGAAAGAGAAACACCGTTGAATTATAGTTATTTATGATGACAAAGGACAACCGTATTAATTTGGGCTTACAAAGGTCCCCTCCCCTATCTAAATTGAGAATGCATGAGACTCGTGCTAGATTGGGTTTCGAAAAATATCTATGTGGATAAATTAGTTAAATATTGTTTCAATTACTGAGATGTTGAAAATTAATTTAGATACAGATGTTATATTTAAATAAAGTGATTTTCAGGTGTGTCGTAGCCTAAATGCGTCATCATACGCGAATCATTTAAGACCATTCGATTATCATTAATCGGACGACAGAGAGTTGCACACATTATATTACACCTAGTGTACGACGTCGGATGCATGTGGATTTTGAAAAAAAAACATACCAAATTAAAGTACAACAAACGCAGGTCGACCTTTTTTTACATGTTGTACAATACGTACGACATATCAATTTATAACTTAGACAACCTGACTACTACACGAAAGCATGTTAAAAATGATGGATTTTTTTGAGGGAAAATGGAGAAAAATCCGTGATTTTTAGACCAAATGATGGAATTTCGGTCATTTTTGACCGTTTCGTTTCCGTCATTTTTGTTTGAAATTCCGTCATTATTCCTTTATTTTTTTAAATGACGGAATTTTCATCAGTTTTAACAATGAAATTCTGTCATTATTAATTCCGTCATTTTGAAAAAATTACATTTTTTACCCTAAATAAAAAATGTCGGAAATGGGAAAAATGAGTCTCTAGCAATGTATATATACAAAAATAAAAAGAAGACTCTTCTTTTCCATACTGTACAATACGACATAATTTCACCCAAACATATCGAACGGTCTACAATCATTTAACACATTTTCATACGATGCACCTGAAATGCGCCGTAGTTAAATATGTAGTTCAATCATTTTTTAAATTTTATTTATTTATATATAGATATTAATTGATTTAATTAAGTAGAAAATTATTTTAATAACTTTTTTTAATACAAGTAGAAATACCTAACTAACTTGGAATGATATAGACCGGAGATGGAGTCATAAATTTTTACATCGTAGTAAAAATTTAATAAAAATTAAAATCTAAAGTGTGAATATTCAGAAACCTTAATAGCTTATATTACTTTGACCAGTCAGTCGAGTTAAAAGGTAAGAAAACCAAGGTTATTATGTTTGATAGAAATCAAACATAATTTGTACACATGTCTTTGAGACTTTCATTTAACCATGATCGAATTAAGTGTTTTAGTTAGTTCAATGAATTAGATAATAAAGTAGGTGGCAAAATGTATGCTTCAAAATGGCAAACAAATAATACAAATTAAAATTAAATATGGTATAAATTCGAAATTCAATCGATTTGAAGTCATTATCGATGAAACATTAAGTATGGAAATTCCCATATATACATGCATACACCTAGCTAGTAGCTAATTTTTAGCGACATGGCGGACATGGAACAGATCCGTTGGTTTCACAAGAAGGGCGAGAACAAGTGCGCAGAATCTGGAATAGAACGCCATGATTGGGATAATACTGTAACCCTAACTTCAGAAACCTTGCCTCCACAACAGGATGTTGTTCCATGCAAAGAAGCAAGAAGAAACACAGAATGAAGATGGATGAGACCAAGTGCTTCCTTCCTGCGACGGTGCTCATGGATCTCATATTGTGGAAGAGAAGGTGAGGGTTTCCAGTCATTATATACATCTGAAATATTGACTGGTCGTATGTTTGAAAATTTAAACACAGTTATCCGTAATTAAAGTGACGTTGAAGGAGAGAATCAAGGTTGGAATTAGTATTAGTTTGTTTTATTTTCGTTCCAAGGTTGGAATTAAAATATGTTGATCAAAGTCAGAAATTAGTTAAAGAAGTAAGAAGTACGTTGTCTTAGAAGTTGAACGTGGTCAACAAGTAATTCTGTCAGATTTAGGGTAACTATGTCATACAAATAAATCTATTTTTCATTTATTAAAAATTAGATAATATTAAAAAATATATATACAATTTAAAATATTAAAATAAACAAAATAACTTCAAAATACAGTTGCTTTGTATTTTAAATGTGTCACCGTACGTCATCAAATCGTGATCATTAACATTTAATTCAATAGATAAAATAATGTATTGCATAAGACATTAACATATGTACGACGCAAAATAAAGTTGTATCAAAATCGTCGACCGTTATTGGTTTAACCATGGGAATAATTAATATAAATAATAATAATGCACATTATGCACATGCATTAATTCATCTACGTAATTTCCATGCACCTTCGATATTCTACCTCTTAATTTGATCATTCAAGATTTCTCAAATTTTTAAGTTCAAATTTATATATGGCCATGCAATTCAATTCTATTCTTCAGAAGAAGAAAATCCATTCTTGAATCTTGAATCTGGGAAAGTACAGGGAACCAACAGATCACAGAAAATCTTTCTTCTGTTTGTCGTGTACTTTGGGCTACCTAACTAAACCAGGAGCAAAATCTTTGACTGGATACCTAGAAAAGTCTTCATCAAAGAAACTTTGGATTTCCTTCTCCATCTATATATAACTGTGTGTGTGTGTGTTGTATGCATCAACTAATTAACCAACTGTATACACTTGCATCAGCAGTACGGGAATTGAAAGTCACCGATCGTCGTAATTAGATCCAGCAGTATGAGAATTCGACAGGTTTTGTGTTTTCTTTGTTTGTTTTTGATGCTCATCAGCTCACAGACGTCGCAGCTGGTGGATGCGGCACGACCTTTGAGATTTGGAAATACTAAAGCTAGTTTCTTTCTAACAGTTCCAGAAAAAGAAAGTTGGCAGTCGTTGCTCCAAATTTTGTCGTCTTCCGGTCCTTCCGATTGCTCCAACGGCTCGGCCAGTAATGGTGGAACGTGCCTCCCTTAACAAATAACCGAGGATTTTTTTTAATACAATTTTAATTATTTAACGATACTCGAATTTTAATTTGGAGCCTTAAAAACCTTATTAGCAACCATAACTAGCAGTTGATTGATTGATTTGTACGTAAAAGTGTAAAACCTTTTAATTTTATTTAATTTAATGATTCTTATCCAACGGTTTAAATTGAGTTACATTTGAATAAAGCACGACTAAATAATATAATTGCATAGAGAACCTTCGGTAAATACATTTTCTATCTCCTGTAATATTAGAGTAACCGTTTATAACGAACTATAGTTAAACATCCTTTTTAAAATTCAATAAAGGCACCGAAGCAATCAAACAAACTCCATTCACGCAAGAACCCTCCTCCACTGATCTTCAACCAAATTGATCATCGGAGATTGCAACTTACAAGCTCCTTTTCTTGCTACCCTCAGAACTCAATCCGGCATCGTGTTTCCGCATCGCGTCTAACAAACTTACCAGTGAATCCAATTATTCAAGATACCCGGTATATATTCTAATTTTAATTTTTTGATATATATATAGATCGATTTTTATTAAAAACATTTTTCTAGCTACAAACTGTGATCTTCAATGTTTTTTTTGATTCAACTGTATGTAATTTTCATGAATCTCTTAATACACAAGTTGAAGGTATAGGTGCATTTTCATATCAGGAATGAATTTCTAAATGTTTTTGTTAAAAGACAACCAGCAAAGTGTTCATACAAGTGTGTTCCAATTTAGGAACCAAGAAAATACATATTTTCAAGAGGTGTGTAAATTAGAAAATTGAAAATTAATTATATATGTGTCCAAAAATGAGTCTTTAGGTATTTTTATTAAATTTTCTAAAAAAATCAAATTCAATCAAGTTCATTTTTATTAAAAATTGTACATTTTGTTTATAATTAAAAAATAATTAAATGAAAAGTTGATTAAAAAACCAAGCCTAACTGCCTGAGTACGGATTGACAATGATATGAATTTAAAGTCTTCAATCTTGAATAAAATAAGATAAATAAATCAATATATATTCATTTTTCAACAATAAAATATTGACTTTTTGTGTTGAGAAAAATATATAGAAATAGAACACCATGGACCCAATCAACATGTGATCGAACCGTGTTTTATTTAGTCAACATAAAACCTCAATAGATCAATGTCGGAAAATAATGTTGAAAGTCAAACCATCTGGACTTTCAACAATCACCCACCTACCTTAACCAGTTTCGAATATTATCCATCTATATATATAATCCAACGTCCATCGATCTTTTCCCAGGTACCCACCATTCCACTAATTGGAACATATCATGAGAACGACGACCAGATTGGTGCGTGTTCTTTATATCTTTCTCATAGCAACACTACTCATGATGAGACCACAGATTACGGCGGACGCAAGGCCTCTTAAATTCGAACGCAAAAGATCGACGACGTTTCAACCTGTTGCCGAGAATGGGTTTTTGTCGTTGTTCCAGATTTTACAACACTCGGGGTCCGGTTCTTCCGGCTGCACTAATGGTTCTGCCATCAACGGTGAACCTTGCAAATGATATATTGATTACAATCAATATATACAATATAACTTATAAGTTAGATAAAAATTTGTAATTTTCTATTCAAATTTATTTTATCATATATTATATAAATACAATGATCGATCGATCGATCGATCGATCGATCTTAATTGGCGTTCAATAAAGTATTTTATGAGATATATTAATGAGAAACGTTTTAATTAATCTAATCGATCATGTTAATTGTTAGGTTGTTGAAGCCTTGAATTTTAATCAATCCGTCAACGTGTTTAATTTCTACTTTGAAGTTTGAACAAACAAATTAAACCTCCGGCCGGGTCAAAATGTTGAACAAGAAACTTTCAATTCAAATTATTTATCTCATCTCTCTATATAAACACTGAAACTCCTTTCTATTTTTCATCCAATTCCCTCTACTGACGATCATGGTGACCGGACTTGCCAATACGAACCAGTTGATGGTCACAGTCTACGTTCTTTGTTTCTTCATGGCTCTCACCGGAGAGGCGCCTTATGTAGACGCAAGACCTCTGAGATGGATAGAGTTCAGAGGAGAGTCGATATTTGGCATCAGCCATGATTTGTTTCTACGACGAGCCTTACGTTCTACCTCAAATCACTCTGGTTGCAGCAATGGATCCGCGAGAAATGGCGGGAGATGTTGATTCTTGATATAGGATTTTTTTTTTTTTCTTCTAAAAGAAGCTAGAATTAAACACCATGCACAATTGCATGAGGTTGATCTTCTTGTAATGGACTAATTATTTATACACTGAATTACTGACAGAATTTATTTATTTATCTATTTAATTTGGATTTGTGATTAGAAATCTGATTGATTGTGAAATAATTAGTAAAAATATAGAGATGTTGCCGTATATAAATTATCACAAAACATGAAAACAAAGTAAAAACGAACTGATGTCAACTTGTTGGATAACCTGGGAAACCTGAGAATCGGAGGTAAGATCGATGCAACTTGTCGGATTTTAGTGGAAGAGATTTCGCATCTACTCACAAGACATTAGGCAGATCTTCCTCTTTTCCTGATGGAAGATCCACCTGAATGAATGAACGGTTGGGAAGATTTACCCATGTCGGATCTCACGTTGGATCGAGATCAACTTCTCCATCTTGACTTTCTACAAGTCTGCATCACTCTTCGTGTCGGTGTCGCTTTCCCTTTGGTACCAAAGCACGCCCTTCATCGCTCCGCCGTTTCCCGCCTTCTCCTGATCAGAAAACGCCCGAGTAAACATGTCGTTGTAAAGCTTCTCCCATTTCGATGGTGGGATGACCTTGTCCCACTTACCGTTGTAAACCCCACCTCTCCCTGCCATGTTGCTTTGGACGGAGAGGATGAACATGTGGGTCTTCTCCATCTCCTCGCGATCTCGTCGGCGCTTGTAGTTTTAGAGTACGTTTCGTTATTCGATCTGAGTGTAAACAGTGAATACCACTAAAATAAATCTTATTATTCGTGACTCCACTGTCTATTCTGCTCCAACTACAGTTTCTTTTTGTTAATATCATCCTTAGTATTAATCTTATTTACGTATTATGCCATCTTTTAATTTGAATATTTGTAATCGGATTCAAGTTTTTTCTAATACATTGACCCAGACTTTTTTGTTGATCGTGGACCGAATGATCCATTAACTTGAAAATTAATTTCATAATATTAGTGATCCAGTAATTTTTTTAATGGAAAAAAGGATCATTTATTCAATTTGGTGTGTACAGTCCAGCTAAGTCCAAATAATATTATGACCAAGATCAGGTGACCGCACCTAACACATTGAGTGTAATGAACATATTTTTTTTATCGTTGTTCAGAACCCAAACACATTGAGTGTGACCACACCTGATATTGGCCTATTTATACATGGTTTATGTGTGCTTTTAGCTCTAATTTTCTTCTTGTCTAATCCAATTTTGTTTTGATAACGTAGTAGATAAATTTATACAAATAGTGAAGAAATCGTTAGTATAATTAATCGGTTAATTAACTAAATTGCTTTTTTTCTCTAGGTTAATTTTAAATCATTTAACCAAATTTAATTTTTTTTTTTTAATTCAATTGTTCTCGACGAGCTGTTATCATCATTAATAACATTAAAAAATAAATCTTTTTCAACATATGTTACTAAAATATATATCATTCAATCAAGCATCATGATCCATACGATTGCGACAACTTAATTTTAGATAATTAGTTAGTTAATTAACTGTAATTGTTATATATATAGGACTCATTTTTCATGAGGTTCCCGGTTGTTGCAGTTTCCTGCGGATGCGTAATCCCGCCATCCATTTTTCTCGATCATTCTCCGCCGTCGGTCCAAAACGTGAAAGTCGGGTACAGTTGCAGGCGTTGTCACCATGCCGCGTACAGTAGATGTACTCCCAGGGTACGACATGGAGACCACGATCGGGAGGAATCGGCGATGGGTTGTCGCGGTTCCGGAATCGCGGATGTCCGGACTCGCGATGTCCGTCGAATGTCCACGCACCGTGCGTCTTGTTGTGCAACGGTCTCGTCGAATGTCCGCAGACGACCATACCATGCACTGTGCGTCTTGTGGATCCGAGCCCAACGAAAATTCGATGACGTTCTCCGACGCGCTACCGTGCGGTTTCCTACGGATGCGTAATCCCGCCATCCATTTTTCTCGATCATTCTCCGTCGTCGGTCCGAAACGTGAAAGTCGGGTACAGTTGCAGGCGTTGTCACCATGCCGCGTATAGTAGATGACTCCCAGGGTACGACATGGAGACCACGATCGGGAGAAATCGACGATGGGGTTTCGCGGATGTCCGTCGAATGTCTGCGCACTGTGCGTCTTGTCATACAACGGTCTCGTCGAATGTCTGCAGACGACCATACCACTCACTGTACGTCTTGTGGATCCGAGCGGTACTCCGTCAGAACCGTCGGATGGAGAAATGGGGACATCCAGCGGGGCTTCCGCAGCGGGAAGGAGCTGCGGGCGTCCTCATGGGAAGTGGCGCGTGTCCTCATGGGAAATGGAGATATACAGTTTATATCTTATGCGCCACTCCATAATTGCGCCATCTTGTGTTGAATGATTGTCATGCAAGTATATCTAAACTAATGGTCATCAGTCTGTTCTACTGATTACTTTTTAATTGAACTACTCATGGCCACGATCTCGAGGCAGGGAGACAATAAGCTGACCGAAAGTCAATCATATAATTATTCACCAAATCTTATTTTATGTGTCTGTTATTTTGTAACTTTTAATTAGTTGTTGGAATAGTGCTATGTGTACTTTATTGATTTATAATAAAGTAACCTGAACAATATATATATATATATAGAAAGAGAACGCTTTTAGTGAAAACCACATCTGTGAGAACTATATGAGAATCACATCTGCACTTTCATTTTTTTGTCACAGAAATTTCAACGGTCCAGATGTGGTTCTTGTATAGTTTTCACAGATGTGGTTTTCACTAGAAGCGTTCTCTCTCTATATATATATATTATTAGTTATAAAATCATCATTCAAATGGAAATTACAAATGTTAATCATATCTTAACCATTTGATAAGTATATTGTTAATTGAGTTTTAAAACAGGATAAAAGGATCAAGGAGATAAAGCCCAGAGTATAATGGACCGGTCTAGAAGCGGAAAATTGAATAATTAAACGTGAAGGACTTGGTTGTAATAAAAGAATGTTCAGGGATGTAATAAAATAGTTTGTTAATAGATATTATAAATACTGTGTGTAAAATCTAATAAAATTCAATTCAATCTTTCATAATTTTCACAATTCAAAGTTCTGTTTTTTTTCTTCTGTTGCCTCCTTCCCCAAATCTTCCTCCCGCCGGCCGATTAACCTAATCATTTGCAGCCTTTCGTCGTCGGAATTGGGTTATTGTTTTCTTATATGGTATCATCGGTCGCTCCTAGGGATTCCGCTGCTGCTATTCATCCGTTCCAGTGAAGTCATCTGTGCGTTCAAGGACATGGATTCAGAGAAAGAAACAAATGTTGATATGGAAATTGCTACTGAAGTTTCAGCACCAAATTTAAATGATAAGCAAAAAAAGCCCTTTGATCTGGAAACCACCTTCACGACCAGGTCATCAGTTTACTTTCTTCATTCTAGTGACACTCCTTCAAATAAGATTGTCAATGGCTTGTTAAAAGGGCAATCAAATTACCCTACTTGGTCCACAGATATGAATCTTTGGCTTGTAACAAGAAGAAAACAGAAGTTTATAAATGGAAAAGTGATTAGACCCAAGGATGAAAACTCAGATGAGTTTGAGGCTTGGGAAACTGTTAATGGGGTAGTATTTTCATGGATAATAAATGCATGTGAGAAGAATATAGCTTCCTCAATTAGGTCAGCTGAAAGTGCAGCTGAGGCTTGGAACATACTGAAAATGAAGTATAGCCAAAGACAAGCCCCTCTAAGGTTCCAAATTGGCCAAGAACTAGCCAATTCATATCAAGGGGAGATGTCAGTTTTTGATTATTATATCAAGTTAAAAGCCATATGGAATAGCCTGCAAGATATAAGTAAAAAGAAAAGATGCACTTGTGGGGTGTGCACTTGTGGGGCAATTCAAATATGGGAAGAGGAAAATGAGCAAGATAAGGTAGTAAAATTCCTTCTTGGCTTAAATGAAGAATTTTTGAATGTAAGAGGCCAGATACTAACTGGGAAAGAGATTCCCAATATGGATTCAGCCTACTCAACAGTCATAACTGAGGAAAAACAAAGAGGGGTTACCTACACAAAACATAATTCTGATATAGGGCAAATAGATACTGCCATGGCTGTTAAAAGGTCTTTTGGTTTTAGAAGTAAACCTTCTCATTCAGATAAATACAAAATCAGTAAGAAAGGCATGAGATTAAACTTAAAATTCAGATGTGATCACTGCTGGTTTTATGGTCACACCAAGGATACATGCTACCACATCAATGGATACCCTGATTCAAGCAAAGGATTTAATGCTTTCAACACTAAGAAAGCTAAAACGGAACATGCATGCTCAGCAACTACCCATTCAATCACTGATGAGGAGTACAAGATCATGCAAAATCTGTTCATGAAAAATGCAGGTAATTTTTTTTAAAATAAATTAGCTTGCAATGCTTACTCTTCATATAATTGTGAATGGATTTGTGATAGTGGTGCTTCACAGCACATAAGTGGAAATAAAACACTCTTCAGCAACTTAAGAGATTCAAAAAAAATTAGAAGAGTCTCAATACCTGATGGAAGTTGCTTCTCAATAAAACATATTGGAGAAATCATACTTTCTCCAACAATAACTCTGAAAAATGTCTATTATATTCTGTAGAATCAAAATTGTCGACATAGAATTATATTTTAATCATGTCAATTTAAACCCTAATTACACTATTAATCAATAGGGGGTAAATAAGTCAATCGATATTAAACCTAACTCTAGTTAATTAATTAATCATTTGAGTTAAGGGTTTAAGTCAAAATTAAAAGTCAAATTGGGAGAATTGCATTTTCACCTTGAATATTATTATTTGGAAGAATTGCATTTTCACCTTGAATATTATTATTTGGAAGAATTGCATTTTCACCTTGAATATTATTATTTAGAATAATTGTATTTTTACCTTGAATATTATTATTATTATCTTTTGACACTTTATTCAAGGTATAATATTCCAAGGGGACAAAACACTATTCAAGTTTGAATTTATACAAAGATAAGATTCTCCAACAAACTCTATCCAAGAAAAACACTATTCAAGTTTGAATTTATACAAAGATAAGATTCTCCAACAAACTCTATCCAAGAAAAACACTATTCAAGATAAGATCAAAGACAAAGCTTGGATTTATGTGAGAAATCAAGGAGCCATCCATTGAAGATCCAAGGGTGGACATTGAGTGGCCAAGGCTATAAATAGAAGGGTAATCCCCTCATTTTCACTCACCACACTACAAGCAAACTCAAGAGCTTTCACTCCACACTTGCCCACACGTTTTTGCCTCCAAGCTTCCAAGCTTTCAAGTGCTCAAGTGTCCTAGCTTTCCAAAGCTTCAAAAGCTCTCCAACTTCTTCTTCTAACCTTCTTGTTCATCTTTACAAGTAAGAAGTGTTGTTTTGCTTTAATATTCCACTCCTCTAATCACCTCTTGTGTGTGTCCACTTTGGTTGAGAGGGTTGTCTCAATAGTACCAAAGTGTTAGAGAAGGTTTGTGAGCTCAACCATAAAGCTCTAGTTTGGTTTTATAGAGTTTTCGGGAAAACTCTTAGGTTGAGTCTACCTTTAAAGATTTCAGAGGTTTTTAAGAGTTCCTTGATACTCTAAGGTACTAACTTACCCGTAAAAGTTAGAGGTTCTTAAGAGTGCCATTGATACTCTAAGGTGTGAGTCTACCCGTAAAAGACTGGTTCCTAAGCGAAGTAGCCTTAAAGCTTAGAGAGGTTTTTAAGAGTTCCTTGATACTCTAAGGTACTAACTTACCCGTAAAACTTAGAGGTTCTTAAGAGTGCCCTTGATACTCTAAGGTGTGAGTCTACCCGTAAAAGACTGGTTCCTAAGCGAAGTAGCCTTAAAGCTTAGAAAGGTTTTGCCATTACCTTTAGGCGAGTGAATTCCGACAGTTGGTCGGGACTAGACTAGCCCTTGTTTGGGTGAACCAGTATAAATCTCTTGTGTTGTTCTCTGTTAATTATAGTTTTATCTTTTATCTAAAAACAACACTTAATTAAAAAGATCCCTCTTCCAGTTATCTGGTCAAATACAGAGGTTGACTACTTTACGCAGATCCCTCATCCAGTTATCTGGTCAACCATCTGAGGTTATATTCATTGCTTTATTTATATTTGTTCAAGCATTTACTTATCATATATATATATCCAGTTATTTGGTCATCTACTTGTTCATCAATATATCCAGTTATCTGGTCATTTACTTGCTTATCATATATCCAGTTATCTGGTCATTTACTCTATAATATAACTTGTGTTTATAATATAACTTAGTATTCATATACTATAGTTGTTTATAAAACACCATCTGAAAAGTTGACTACGTATTTATATATTGTAGTAAACTTAAAGAACAAAAGGCAAGTCCAATATATAATATTATAAGATATAATATTATATTCTTTAAAATTATATAATAGTATTATATTGCTAACAATATTATACTATTATTATTATACAACCATTTGTGTACTTAAGTGTGTGCAGGTAATTCCGTTATTAACTTGCATTAATCGAAAAGAGGCTATTATCCCCCCTTATAGCCTCGGATCTCGATCCAACATATTCATGATTTCGAATTTAATTTAATTTAATTTCATTGTATAGGATTATAAAAGACATGGGTATATCAATACTTTTAAATGAATCACAATATTTTTTTCAGGATCTCACAATAAGGATCTGATTGGACTGGGTAATCTAAACAATGGAGTTTATATTTTTGATAGAGAGGCTATCTGTAGAGCCACTCAGGATATAAAGCTATGGCATGCTAGGATGGGGCACATGTCATACAATAAATTGAAATTGTTAGCTAATAACTCTTGTAATAGTATAAGTTTTGAAAAAAATTCTGAAAAAAATAAAGATTCTTTTTCACTATGTGATGTATGTGCACTTGCTAAACAACAAAAATTAAAATACCCTAAAAGTACATCTCAAAGTGAAAACTTATTTGATTTAATACATATTGATATATGGGGCAAATTCCCAATATCAGCATATGATCAAAAATCTTATTTTCTAACTATAGTAGAAGATAAAAGTAGAACAACTTGGGTTTTTTTAATGAAAGATAAAACTCAAGTACTAGAAATAATTGATTTTTTCATTAAAATGATTAAAACCCAATTTGGTAGTAATATCAAAGTTTTAAAAAGTGATAATGGTTTAGAATTCACTTCATCTAAACTTAAAACATTATTGAAAGAAAATGGTATGATACACCAATTTTCTTGCCCATATTCTCCTCACCAAAATAACAAAGTTGAGAGAAAACATAAAGATCTTCTAAACATTGCTAGAGCAATTAAATTGCATGCTGCCCTCCCAATTAGATATTGGGGATTTTGTGTTTTAGGGGCTGCTCATATAATAAATAGAACTTGTTCTAAATCATTAGATAACAAAACACCCTTTGAAATTCTAAACAATAAAAAACCTAATATCACACTAACAAAGACTATTGGATGTCTATACTACTATGATAATACTAACAGAGAACACAAATTCTCTGAAAGAGCAAAAAAAGGAGTTTTTTTAGGATATCCACAGGGTACAAAAGGGTATGTGATTCTAGATATTGAGCTTCAAAAGCTCATTATAAGTAGGAATGTTGTCTTCAAGGAAATGGTTTTTCCTTTTAGATCAATTAAAGAAAAAAATCTTAAAAATAATCAAAACAAAAGCACTTTTGATGATTTCATCTCAAGTATATATAAAAACAACCATATATATTCTTGATCAAACTAAAAATGATCTGTCTAAAAAGAAAATAGAAAATGAAGAACTGAAAAATAATTTAGTATCAAACAATGAGCTTGTTTTCATTTTAGATGATGAAATCATATTAAATAGGAATAAAGAACTATCTAATAATGAGATATTGACAAATAAAAGCAATCAAAATATTATACAAAACACTCAAGTTATAATGTCAAATAAGGCAAACCCAAACTCTGATTCTGTAATACCAGAATCAAACAATAACTGTGACAATAATCACATTATATCTAATTCACCAGAATTAAGTGAGAACAGTCCTCAGGACATGAATATTAGTGAATCCACAGAGCAAAATGAAAATAATGCTCTGGACACTTATATCAAAGAAATTCCTGAATTAAGTGAAAATAGCTACAGTTTAGAAACATCTGAAAACATATATACATGATGGTTCTGATTCTATGAATGAACAACCATCAAATATCAGTGATTCAGTACCAATAACTGATATAAATCAAACAGTAGCCAGTAATGACAACTCTGGACAGAAAAATAGAATAAATTGTAGAAGGTCAACTAGAACAAAACCTTCAACTAAGAGTTAGGATTTCTATTACATAAATGATTCTGATTATAATAGTGCTAATTTTAGCACTAATCGTCCAATAAGCAAATACATATCATACAAAAAAAAAATAACAGAAAGAAAGAAAGAATACTTAAGAAAAATATCTATGAGCAATGAACCTCATAGTTATATAGAAGCTTCAAAAAACCCAAAATGGGTAGAAGCAATGGAAAAAGAGATGCAAGCTCTTTTATTGAACAAAACATGGGATTTGGTACCTCTCCCACCAACAAGAAAATCCATTGGATCAAAATGGATTTTCAAAATAAAATATAACCAAAATGGAGAGATAGATAGATATAAAGCTAGACTAGTAGCTCAAGGATTCTCTCAAATAGAGGGATTTGATTATTATCAAACTTTTGCCCCAGTGGCAAAAATCACCACTGTCAAGATACTAATCACCATTGCCACTACAAAAAAGTGAAATTTACATCAAATTGATGTAAATAATGCTTTTTTGTATGGGGAACTAAATGAGGATGTATACATGAAACCACCACCTGGTTTTCTAAAAAAAGAAGATCAGAGGGTGTGTAAACTAAAAAAAGTCCCTATATGGACTTAAGCAAGCCTCTAGGCAATGGTTTGCTAAACTTAAAGAGGTACTTCTGAAAATGATAACTTCAAACAAGCATTTTCAGATTACTCTTTGTTCATCAAAGAAAACAAAGAATATGTTATATACATGGTGATTTATGTGGATGATATTATCATCACAGGAAATAATGAAAAAGAAATAAACATACTAAAAACTAATCTAAAAACATACTTCAATCTAAAAGACTTAGGAAAATTACATTATTTCCTAGGAATAGAAGTATCATACTCAGAAAATGGGATTTTTTGTCTCAAAAAAAATATACATTAGATATTTTAAATGACAATAGACTTTTAGGAAGCAAACCTTCCAAAATACCTATTGAAAAACAAGATTGGAGGGAAGATAAGACAAAACAATTAAAAGATCTCTTCAAATATAGAAGGCTAATTGGCAAACTAATCTACTTAAACACAACAAGGCCTGACATCACTTTTGCAGTCAGGACCTTAAGTCAGTTCATGGAGAAACCAATTGAACTACATATGGAGGCTGTCTTAAAACTATTAAGATACCTTAAAAAATCCCCAGGGCAAGGGATTATGATAAGAAATGATAAACCCCTCATACTAAGAGGGTATTGTGATGCTGATTGGGGTTCATGTACCCTAACCAGAAGATCAGTGACTGGCTTTTGTGTGCTTCTAGAAGACTCATCGGTCTCATGGAAATCAAAAAAACAAGAGCTAGTGTTACAATCATCAGCAGAAACTGAGTATAGAGCAATGGCAAAACTCACAAGTGAAATAAGTTGGATAAACCAATTATTAAATGAGCTAAGAGTTTATAATGATAAACCAGCCCAAATTTTTTGTGACAATATATCTGCTATTCACATAGCAGAAAACCCCGTATTTCATGAAAGAACAAAATATATAGAAAGAGATTATCACTTCACAAGAGAAAAAATAGACAAAGGACTAATCACTCTAAAACCAATTGGAACTAAAGATCAATTGACAAATATTTTCACCAAAGGAGTGGGGGAAATAGAAATGAATGATACTTTGTTCAAACTAGGTATAATTAACATATATGCCTAGTTCGAGGGGGGAGTATTAGTTATAAAATCATCATTCAAATGGAAATTACAAATGTTAATCATATCTTAACCATTTGATAAAACAGGATAAAAGGATCAAGGAGATAAAGCCCAGAGTATAATGGACCGGCCCAGAAGCGGAAAATTGAATAATTAAACGCGAAGGACTTGGTTGTAATAAAAGAATGCTCAGGGATGTAATAAAATAGTTTGTTAATAGATATTATAAATAATGTGTGTAAACTCCAATAAAATTCAATTCAATCTTTCATAATTTTCACAATTCAAAGTTCTATTTTTTTTGTTGCCTCCTTCTTCCCCAAATCTTCGATCCTCCCGTCGGCCGATTAACCTAATCATCTATGGCCTTTCGTCGTCGGAATTGGGTTATTGTTTTCTTATATATATATATATATATATATTGTTAAGGTTACTTTATTATAAATAAATAAGGTTTAATGTTAATTGCAAAATAAGATTCAACTAATTACGTACCCTACCTAACTGTCTCCTCCATTATTATTGTTGGTACCATGGACCGAACCAGCCACCTTCGGGCACAAGCGCATGAATGGGCCGTACAGGGGAAGGCCCACGATGTCCGGAGGCCTATGAGGCAAACACTATAAATACCTCCCCTGATCCAACAGGGAGGGGTTGACAATTGTAAAAGAGAATACTTGAGAAAGTTGAGTGTGCGCATTGTAAAGAAGAACAGACACGTCTCAAAAGATTACAATAGAGGTTTGATTGAGAATATATTAAACGCTAGGGTTTAATTGAGAATAAGGGTTTCCCGTTTTTAATGTATAGACAAAAGTAAAGTGTTAAAAGATTACAATACTAATCTACTTAATTATTGGTATTTATACTAAAACCTTACAAAACATAAAAAAATTGGGCCATTGTGTTAATAGGCCTGATACGGATTATTCCTTGATGGGTTTAATTTGTGATGTCAATAAATAAAAATAACTACTTCCGGGTCGACATATATATATCAGAGTCGCATAATATATTTAAGAAACCTTAATACTTATTTTGATCAGTTAAGTTAATTATCTCTTCGTGTTAATTTGTTCAATCCAATTTGAGATATCATCAATGAGGATCTGATGTTTGAGACAAGCTTTTCAAGATCTACTCCTGTGATAATGGCCGGAGTTATCTTGCGATACACATCATCAAAGAGACAAATTAAAAATCCTAAAGTAAAGTTAAACCTGGTGCAATAAATTTAAAGCACCGGAAAGCAATTGAAACTTGTATCTGAATATGAGGAATTTAATTTAGGGTTTCTTTTTCTTCTTCTTCTTCCGTCGTCTATTTTTGTATCCATGAAGATTAACACAAAAGACAGACATAATATACTGTCACCTTTCTCTTTTTGTCTAACTTCCAATCCAATGGCAACTTAATTATAAAATTTTAACACCATAAATTAACTCCGATCCGATCGACCGATCCTCCACTTCATAGATCATCATAATGGCCAGCGTTAAGGTTTTTGGATCGCCGGAAGCGACGGAGGTAGCGAGGGTCCTGACATGTCTCTTGGAGAAGGAAGTCGATTTCCAACTGATACGCATGGATACATACAAGGGCGAGCACAAGGTCCCCGAGTTCATCAAACTAAAGGATCCATCAGGTCAGGTGACTTACAAGGAAGGTGACAAGACACTTCTAGAATCCCGTGAGATATGTCGGTACATCTCCGACAAATACTCCGAGCAAGGTAACAAGAAGCTTCTCGGAGCTGGGACGTTGGAGAGAGCGTCGATTGAACAGTGGCTACAAGCTGAAGCTACCAACTTCGATCCACCCAGTTCGGCTCTTGTCTTCCACCTCGCATTCGCGCCGCCGATCAATATCAACCCTAATCCCACAGTTATCGATGAACTTGAAGAGAAGGTTGGGAGGGTTCTAGATATATACGATGAGAAACTCGGTGAGAGCGAATTCCTAGCTGGTGATGATTTCACACTTGCGGATCTGTCTCACCTCCCCAACTCCTACTACTTGATGAACAGAACGGTGAGGGGTCGCCGTCTGTTTGAGACCAGGAAGAACGTTAGTCGATGGTGGAAGGCTATTTCGTCAAGGACCTCGTGGAAAATGGTTGCGCAGATACTCGGAGAAACCCCGCCTCTTCCTGTTAAAACAGAAATACCCGTCGCTTCTTGATGTTTTTCTTGTCTACTATGTTATGTCTTTCAGTTCCAGTTTATTCCGTACGGCGCTGTTGTAGTAGTACTTCACTTTTAATTTGTCCTTTTGCTGTCATCTTATAAATTATAATATGTTTGAATTGGATCATCTAATATATCCATTATTCTCTGTTTTATTAATTGATTATTAGATAAGTATATATATACAACTTTTTTCGAAGCTGGTGAATGTGCAAAATCTTAATCATCTTTTAATTACATTCTCATACACAATGAGTACTAAGTTTGAGTGTTTCTGAATTTTATTCAATATATATCAATTACCATAAATCCAATCATCATGAAAATTAGACAAGACAATCTTTCCATTTTCTTAAAAACCTGAAAGTCCTTGTTGTCGATCGTCGGATGAAACACGAGGATGTTGTCCCATTCGATGATCTGGTACCTCATAAACAGACGACGACGATCACGATGAAACATTTGGACGGTCTGGAACCACAGAAGTACCACATTGATATGACGATGATCACAAGAGTACCTTATCGAAACGACATCCGCATTGAACAACAATACGGCCAACCGCACCAAACATATGAAAATTTATTTTGATTCAACAAATATGAAAATTATTAAATTGTACACTTGATCCTAACTTTCTCTCTATTTTTTTTGAAAAAGAACAATAATTGTAACTTATTATTGATTAACTTCGATTCTGATTTAGACAGATCGATTAAGTCATAATTTCGTATCCCTAACTTTTCAACCAAATGCATAATCAACAATTTAATTCTCTCATATTAAGTCTAAACCTGGGTCATATATATACTCATGCACATTATTAATAAAATAACAAATTAAGTGGACCAAAATATAAATCTTCAATTAATTTTTTTTAAACCTAGCTAATTGAGAATTGATTATATATATAGTCTCCAAGAATATGGAACAAGGCGATCGTTCTCAATAATTTGATGAGCGGTACGGTGACTGCCGTCTGCCGGACTGGTTCAAGAAGACCGTTTCTTCAAATTCTACTATGGAGGATTTTTTACCATAAAAAACTTTTATTTGGGTCTATACATACATAGAATATTAAACCCTATTTACTATTTAGGGGGGTTATTGCAAATTTCGAAATATTATTCATTCTTTTTTGCACGTTGTTGTACGTACGGTTAACGTGTCCACGACAAGCAATCTAAGAATCCCCAAAGCCTTTCACTTTACTTCAATGAGTTTTGTCTTTATTCTCTCCTCTTTTACTTTAGTAGTTTTTTTTTTATCTTCCTAGAACTGCTTCTGCACAGATCTTGTAGTTACCGTGAAGCTAACTAACTAGCTACTCACTCGATCTCACCGCCCCTTAAATACCATGATATACGACACCAATCTTAATTAATTACCTCCACCTATACACGTACACCACCGGCAAACTAGCTAGCATATAGCAATGGCGAGCGTCAAGGTTTTCGGATTGCCGGCGTCCACAGAGGTCGCAAGAGTGCTGACGTGCCTCTTCGAGAAGGACGTGGAGTTCCAACTCATCCGCATGGACTCTTACAAGGGCGAAGGCCATCCCGCTCCCGAGTTCATCAAGTTGCAGGTAGATCATTTCAATTCAGATATCTCTAAATAATTAAGTTGTATTTAGTACGTAATTAAGGTTTTACATGTTAATTTCGTGTGTTCCAATCAGGAACCTTCTGGACAAGTGACATATAAAGAAGGCGAGAAAAAGACGCTTCTAGGTAATTCCGTCTCACTGATCTCTATATAGGAAAAGGTTCTGGTGTGACCAGATTATATCATAGGATGAATATTAGAGGGTCAAAATTAATATATCGCACCTCCTGAGATCCTGATTCTATATATATATATATATAATGAACACCTACTAATAATTAATTAATTATAATAATGCAGAGTCGCGAGACATATGTCGACATGTGTGTGAGAAGTACTTCGATCAAGGGAATCAATTACTAGGTTCCGGTGGGCTGGAGAGAGCGTCGGTGGAGATGTGGATGCAGAGTGAAGCTCAAAAATTCGATCCGCCAAGCACTGATCTGATATTCCACCTTGCCTTTGCGCCGCTCCTTTGCATCCCATTCGATCGGAATGCGGTGATGGAGAGCGAGAAGAAGCTGGCTAGAGTCCTCGACTCGTACGAGGAGAAACTGGGTGAGTCAAGGTACTTGGCCGGAGACGAGTTCACTCTAGCTGATCTGTCCCACCTCCCTAACTCAAACTACCTGGTGAACAAAACGGCCCGAGGGTACAATCTGTTTGCGAGGAGGAAGAATGTGAGTAGATGGTGGGAAGAGATTTCAAATCGACCTTCCTGGAAAATGGTCACAAATCTGCACAAAGAACACCCCGGTGCTCTTCCCACCAGTTAATATTGCATGGATCGATCGATCATATCCACCGTTGCTTTTTAATTAATTAATTAATCATGCTGCTGCTGCATCCACCGTTGCTTTTCACTTTGATTTACGCATTAGATCGATCAGTCGATATATATAAAGCTTGAACTTGTTCAATCTTAATTGGCTTATGATCAGAAAATAATCAACATGCAGTTTAATTTATAATCCGGGCGTTATTGTCGTGTGACGTTTTATTTAAACTGATTTCGATCTATTTTAACTTTTCAAATTTTCAAATATATACGTGAAAGGGAATGATCACAAATCACAATAACTATTAAACGCTTCGTAATTTAAATTAAATTTTTACATGATATAATTAAAACTCGACTTGGGTTCGGACTCGGCTCAACTTATTCGAGTATTAGGTAATAGAATTTTGAGTGTGTTGTGTTTAGGTGTTTCAATTTCCATCCATTTACTTCGATGATGATTATATTGATCACAATTATTATTTAAATTTATCAAGTTTCAAGTTTAGTTGTATGATTTAATTGAATTTTTACTACAATGTAATTTAACCAACAGATGATATATTATATAAAGATAATGAAATATTAATTTAAACTGTTGGTTTGAAATAAATTGAAACACAACATCGAAATATAATATAATATAATCCATCTCGATTTAATATCTTAATTATGATATCTCATCAAACCTTTTTCAATTCTGAATTAGAAAGTAAATGGTAGTCAATTGAATAGGACGGATCAGAAGCGAAACTATTTGGGTGGGCTTGGGCTTGGGCTTTAGGATCATTTTGTGAAATAAATTGGTGTATATACAGTGGCATGTTGGTAATTTAAACCCTTTTCTTCTACGTTGGGATTTATGGATTGAGAGGAAAAAAAAAATAGGCTACGTTTAGTTTTCTCTGTAAGCAAAAAGTACCAAATCCATGGAAGTAGCGGCGACTTCCAGGTTCCTATCATGCTGCTCTCTCCACTCCACCGCCAACAACGGAGATAGTACCAGGCGGAAATGGAGCAGAAGTTCCATTCCCAAGTTGTCCTCAGCTTTCCCATCTCGTGGTCTTGGCAATAGTAACTTGGTGACTCCGTACATTGGAGGAAGCGGAAACAGTGGATTTTGTGGTCCGAAGATCCGAATTCCTTCTCTAAACCCTTCGCTCACTTCATCGCCGGGGTTTGGTGGAAAGAGGGGCGTCGTCACTATGGTGATTTTTTTTTGTGCATGTCATCTTGAAACCATATAATTTGGGATTTTGTGAAAACTTGAAAACGTTCGTGTGTTTTTTTCTTATACATTCATTCATTTTGTCTGGTTTGTATGATTTTATTTACTGATGCACAACTTAATTGCATATCCAATTCACTCTATTAACAGGTTATTCCATTTTTGAGGGGAAATGCATGGGAACAACCACCACCAGATCTTGCATCTTATTTGTATAAAAATCGAATTGTATACCTGGGCATGTCGCTTGTTCCATCTGTCACGGAGCTTATGCTAGCAGAATTCTTATACCTTCAGTATGATGATCCCGAGAAGCCAATCTATTTATATATAAACTCTACTGGTACAACAAAGGTCAGATTTATTCTATATTCAGTTAGTTACTTAGCACTTACCAATGTCGAATTTGTACAAGTGTAACTATAAATAGTATGAAGATTCACTTGTATGGAAATATGGAATTGAACCTTTTTTCAAATTTTAAAATAGGAAAAACCATACTCATATATGTTGGTTGCATTTCAGACTATCACCTAATGACAGTAATTCAGTAAAATATGTTGTCTTAATAAATAATATCATGTCAATCGTTTGCAAAAAAATATAGTATCAAATCAAAACATCCAAGGGAGGAGATAGGCAAAAATAGTTTACGAGTGAATGAATGTGATAGAAAATGGCTTTGGATTTGCACAAAATGGCTGATGCGGGCATAAGGCAGCAAAACATAGTAGAGAGGATCTCTGGAGCTTGTCCTCCAGAGTGGAGGGAACTAATCTAATTGATGAATCTGAAAGCCGTCCCTGATTTGGTAAACTGCTCAGAGGCTTAAGCGGTCATTTTTTTAAACTTTGATTTAGGGGATTTTTTTTTGTCACTATTCATTTTCTTTCATGTAAAATTTTGAATATTTGATTTCATCATTTCCTTTTTCTGGAAACAGGGTGGAGAAAAATTAGGATATGAGACAGAGGCATTTGCTATTTATGATGTTATGAGGTAATGATTTTCATCTTACATTGTTGGATTTGCAACATCATATGAGGTTTTTTTCTTCTAAGAAAATATAATGCGCAAATCATTGTTGTTTTATTTTTTCTTTAAAAAAATCTCAGAAAATCCTTAAAATCATTTTAAAAGTAATATCAAGGATAATATTTAAACTTTATTAAAAATAGAAATACCAAATTATATAAATTACTTGTTAATAAAAATTACTTAGAGAAATACTTTGAAATATATAGAAATCACTTAGTTCAGAGTTTAGACTTTAGAGTCTTTAGACTTAGAGTTTAGATAAGAGGATACACATTATGTGACCTCGCTTTCTCAGACGCACTATGCAGCCACGTGCAGAATGCAACTGCATTATGAGAAAATTTCTCTCATGTCTCATCTTTGGAAGAATCATTTTTATTTTCTTTCTTACAAATTCACCATGATATCTTATACTTTTGATCATTTTCAAGATATATGAAGTCGCCCATTTTCACATTATGTGTTGGCAATGCTTGGGGAGAGGCTGCCTTACTTTTAGCTGCTGGTTCAAAAGGAAACCGTTCTGCTTTACCATCATCAACAGTCATGATTAAGCAGGTGTTATGCAATATTTGCTCTTTTTTTCATGTGTTGTTTGTTTGAATTTATATTTTATTCTAATTTTGCATTCATATTTTATAAAACAGATTTTTTTTTGAAGCATTTATAAAACAGATTATATGTTCCATTTTCACATCTGTTTCTTATGAATGATATCTAACTGAATTATTATGTTACATGATATTTGTTCTTTTTTTCATGTGTTGTTTGTTTGAATTTATATTTTATTCTAATTTTGCATTCATATTTTATAAAACAGATTTTTTTTTGAAGCATTTATAAAACAGATTATATGTTCCATTTTCACATCTGTTTCTTATGAATGAAATCTAAGTTATCTAACTGAATTATTATGTTACATGATATCAGCCAATTGCAAGATTCCAGGGTCAAGCTTCAGATATAGAGCTTGCACGAAAGGAGGTGAAAACTGTGAAAGCGGAGCTGGTAATTCACAATTACACACTATTTATTACCCATTAAGTTTGCTGCCATTCATCAATATTATCTGCAATTTTGGATACTCTTTGATAATGTATGCTACTGTTAGGTTTCTCTTTATGCTAAACACATGGGGAAAACACCCGAGCAAATTGAAGAGGATATTCGACGTCCAAAATATTTCAGCCCCAGTGAAGCAGTAGAATATGGCATCATTGACAAGGTGGTATTTACTGCTAATCTCTCCAACTACTAATTCTCTCATCCTCACGACTAAAAGAATTTTTTTTACAGGTTTTGTACAATGAGAGAGCCACTGGAGACCGGAGTGTGGCTTCTGATCTTAAAAAATCCGGGCTTATATAACTTTATATACAAACAGTATGAAGAATTAGGAATGTGGAAGCTAGTTGAGTTAATTCTTCTTTTTACAAAATGAATTTTTTTTAACGTGGATGCTACAATTCTTCTTTTTACAAATTGATGAATTCTATCTACTTCTTGTTCTTATCGTTATTTCAATGAAAATCAAACTAGTTACGGGAAATCAAAGATGGCAGTGTCTAAACTAAAAAGTAAATGAGCCATTAAAAGCTCAAGAAGACATATATACTTATCATCAAACATGTACTCATGTTGTAGATTTACATACAAATATAAACTCTCAACCTCTCAAGATTCAACAAAACAGCAAAATCAGCTTAAACACAAATGAAAGTAACAACAAAGGTAGCTAACAATGATTGAAAAAACTTGAAAACATATTGTGACATGACAGACAGTAAATATGATGATTGATGAGTTGCAATAGATCAAAAAGATTAAAAACCTGAGTTTCGTAGTAAAATGGGTTTGCTATATATAAACTATCACTACCGGTTTTCTGCAGACTTGATTTCCAAAACTCGACACAGGTACTACTATGAACGGTCAACTTTTTCAGGGACTTTACTATGAACAGAACGAGTATTTGGAGCAGTGGTCTTCCAAAAATCAGATAGAAGCTCAGCTTGAGGAAATGATAAATTGCAACGCACATCAAGGAGCAAATCTTGGTCCGCATTGTCATTTTTAAATGGCGACGGATTCACAATTGAACTCGTGTCTGATGGTGAGGCAAATTGGTTACCAGGGACTAAGCATGATCCTAATCCGTCATCATTTTTAAATGGCAAAGGATTCGCGATTGAACTTGTGTCTGATGGCAAGGCAAATTGGTTACCAGGGAGCAAGCATGATCTGTCATTGTCTTCCAACAAGTCATTGGTAGAACTATAAGATTTTGTGCACAATTCACTAGCATCCAACTTTAAGCTATTTGTAGGAATATCTTCATTAATAACCACGGTCTTCGATGCTATCAGATTTTTCACCCAGACCTTCTTCGGCTCTATAGACGAAAACATAATCTTATTTCAGAAATCAGTGCAACTAAATTATAAGATATATCTTATAAAGATCATTGTCATTTATTATAAAGTTCATAAATTAAGATAATCTTTTAATCTACAGCGACTAAATTATGCCAGTGCAATATATAAAAAATAAATACAATAATATAACATCTTCAATCTAAATAATTTTCTAACCTCGAAATATCTGATTTTGCTCATCATGGTGCCTCGACCTCTTCAAAGATGGTGATACAGGGGGGAGAAGTGGTTTTCTCTTTTCAATTTTCTTTTCACCACACTTGTGTATATATTTTACGCTCTGTGATAACATACATGAGTTAGTTTTAGCAAAGATGCAGATCCAAAAGTCTCAATAAACAACAAAGTCATTTTGAATTTCTGATAGAGTTTTACCTTCATCGTATTATAATGTTCTATCCATTTAAAATTCGACAAACATACTAAGACAAGCCTATTTAAGGTCCTACAGTCAACTTGATTTCCAAAGGAGAATGAAAGGTCGAAAACTCCTTCCCGAATCAATTGCTGAAAATTACACAATGTTTCTTTGAAATGGAGGCTTTCAAACATGTTTATAATACTGCAATTTTAATAATATGATCAGACAGATGTAGAGAATAAGAAGATGGCTTTCAGAATAAAATAACAATAATAATGGAAGTTTTAGAGATAAACCACATATACCTTTCATGAGGCAAGGCAGGATCAGAAGGGAGATATTTCACTAATTTGTGCTGTTCATTTGCTGTCAAATGCTTTGTGAACACCTCAAAATTAACCACATCCTGTTTTAACAAAGACTCAAAATACATCAGATACTAACAAGGGAAATATTGTAAGTAGGTAACATTTCAAAATCACATTACAACCGTTAAAAAAACTCACTTTTAAATCCATTGTACCAAGATGTGAATCACGGTCCAAAGAACGAAATATGTCATTAGAGAAATTATCTCTACAAAATATACAGAATGGTTAGCAGTAGCTTGACCATTAGAAATATTAAAAAAAAATATAACACGAATCATAATTGAAATGAATAGATGCGAACCCACCTTCTAAGATTTTCTTGTGCCATATTGTCTATCTTAAGTTTATTTGAACTGCTGCTTTCATTGCTTTGAGGATTTAAAGAAAAGGAGAAGCCTGAAGATGTAGATTTATTTTCTGTAAGAGCTGAGATTGCTTCAGATTCCTCCTCTGCTGATGCTGATTTTGAATTTCGGATTAGAACACCACCATGTCCAATCTCACTAAACCCCATGGGGGTTGCATTTTCATAAATTAGATCATCTTCTGATGACATTGAAAAGGAAGAAGACTGCTGTTGTAAAATGTAGTTCAAATCTCTTGTCAACTTTTCAACATGTGCTGCTTTTGGACGAGAGATCGACATCTTGGGAGCTAGAAAAATAGAATTCTTGAGATTGGACTGTGCTGAACCTGACATAACAGGTAGGTACAAGATTTTTTTATTTCAACTCAGGAAATAGGGTTTCTTCTGATAAGGAACACAAAAAACATGAATTAAAACCTGTGGTTTCGCTCACATCCACACCCCCAATACGTGCACAACTCTCTGCATATGAGGACGCAGATCCTGAACTAGAACGGTTGCTGGCATCTTCATCAAATCCTTTATCATCACATTCTACCATTTCATATCTGTTTTCATTGTGAAAACTTCTATGCTTGTGTTTTTGCAAATTTTTAACTTTGGGTATATCACTAATGTCTTTTGATTTTAAAGATCTATTTTCTTCCATCTCAAAAAACAAACGTGCATGAAGCGGGGTGTAGTTCAAAAGTGTCCCTTTAGTTCGCCACCTTGATCCACAAGCATTGCATAAAACCGGCTTCTCAGGTGGACCATTTCTCCACAAAGGAGTGCCTGATACATTACATAAATGGCATTTAAGTTCAACAAGAAACTATGCATTTAGATAGATAAGACATGATTTCAAAATATATCTAGTTTAAAAAACTGCCACGTGTTTTCATCTGTTCTAATTTAATTATTTTTTCACTTGAGGGACCAGATGAGGGACACTTTAGATAGTGATGGCTTTCAAATTGTTGTGAAAAAGAACATGATGCGGCCCAGTCCAGCTCGACAGCCCAGACCAGCCACACCTTGGAGATTGGCCCCATTCTCCTATAAAAGCACACCACATTTCATTGGAGAAAGGCAGTTATTGAACCCCACTACCCAGGTATCACTCCTTCCCCTACTTCGTCCTTTCCTTCCCTTTTTGTTACTCTGTCCCCCTAACTCTTTTCTGTTACCTCCTCTCCAGGCCGACGTTCACTGCCGATCCCCGATTGCGCCCTGCTCTCCCGGCGATTTATCAATTTCTCATAGTCTTTGTAATCCTACGAGTTTTGCTTTCAATTTCAATAAATTCACATTCCCAGCTTCCAGATTTCTCTTCCGTGCTAAACTACCCACCCATCGTCTTCCGCACTCTACTCGTTACCTTATCAGAACAGGTTGAAGAGGAGACATGCACAAGATACCTCGACAATCCCCCAACTCCTCCTAAAGGAGTTTCTTCAGCTGTGCAAGTATGCAAGATAAAAATCCCACCTAGGACCATCCAAGTTTCTTTGAGAAGGATGATGGTTGGTTGTGTGGCTTGTGTCCCACGGTGAAGAATCTTAGTATTGTGGTTGTGGCTCCTCGTGAAGTGGTGGCCAGGAATATACAATATTGGAAAATGTCACCTTGATGTAGATAATGGAAAGAAAGCATTCTTCATATATCTAGATTGATAAATTGATATATGCAGATACTCTTTCTTCCATTTAAATCAAAAAAAAAAGATGTCCAAAAAGCAGAAAGATGTATGGAGTTTTTTTTGAGGTATAAGAAGATGGATTGTTGGAGCTCCTCCCCCATTATAAGATTTTTTTAAGTTACCATATAAGATCCCACTGCCATGTGTCTAGATCAATTGATTCTTTCTTGGACACTTTCTACCTCAAGTATCCAGCACTATAAGTATTGAGCTTTATGGAAGCAACTGCAAAGTTTGAAGTAGGGAGCATGAACATGAATGGCTACTATGAATGTTATGAACGGAATGCAATCTTAGGAGATTGGGGGAGATCAAGTAATTGATCCTACCTAAAATGTCATTAATTAGATTATATACACTTTAGGGGGATTGGGATCTAACAATATTGTGCTAACTGATTCGTTGGACCTTATCCATAAAAGTATTTAGTTAACTACAGAACATTAACTATTTACATGAAACACCAACTAGTATAACATCACTAATAGCGCCCTCAAACTCATCTATATTCATCGATGAGGTTGGCCTTGAACTCCAAGAATTGCGTTGGCTTTAATGTTGTGATCAACACATCAGCTTTCTGATTGGTGTTTGGAATGTGATCCACCTCTAGAATCTTCTTTCCAACTCTTTCTCTCACAAAGTTGAAGTCAAGCGCAGCATGCTCGATCTTTGTGTGAAAAACGGGATTTGCCAATTGTGTTTCTCCCAAGTTGTCACACCGCAACCTATAAGGTTTATCAATCTTTATACCCATTTCACACAGTAAGTTAGCCACCCAATCTAACTCAGCAGATGCTGAAGTAGCTCTGAACTCTGACTCAGTGCTTGATCTCGACATTGTTGGTTGCTTCTAAGAACACCACATCACAAGAGACTGATCTATGTAAATTAAGTACCATGTCTGACTTTTTCTATTTGTCTCATCAGAGGTTCAATCAGCATCACTATATGCTGAAATATCACTAATACTGGATCTTCTAAGAACAATCCCCATGCACTGACTACCTGATAGATATCTGAGTACTCTCTAGTCTCTTCATCATAATCCAGTGAATACCTTAGGTTTCTCAATAAACTGAGCCAGATTATTTACTGCATAAGAAATGTCAGGCCTTGACATTGTTAAATACTGCAAGAAACCTATGATCCTCATGTAATCAGTAGCTTTCTCTATCACTTCAGTATCAGAATAAAACTGTTGATTATGTTGCATTGGGGTAGATATGGATTTTAGGTTTTAAAAACTATGTTTGTTCAATAAATTAACAAGATACAACTGTTGATCTAAGAATACTCCAACATGCTTTCTCACTCTAATCCCCAAAAAATATTCTAAATCCCCACACAATCCGACTGCAAATTCAGATTTTAGAGCATCCAAACATTCCTTCATATTTGCTGAGTTTGAACCAGTTACCACCATGTCATCTACATACCCTAAGATGTAGATTATTTCATCATCAATTTTCACAAACAAGGAGTCATTAGACTGTCAGGCTCTGAATCCAATGCTGTTCAGAGATTGTTTCAGGCATCTAGACCACATTCTAGACGTTTGTTTTAATCCATACAATGCTTTCTTCAAAAGACAAACATGCCTAGGCCTGGACTCGTCAAGAAAACCAGCATGCTGTCTCATCGCAATCTTTTTTCTAGCCAATCATGAAGAAAAGCATTACTTATATCAATCTGTTGCATCTTCCAAACTCTGGGCACTGCAATTCTGAGAACTATTATCATTGTTTTAGGCCTCACCACAGGATTGAAAGTCTCAACATAATCATGAGCTTCCACTTGATTAGTCCCATTAGCCACTAACCTTGCCTTAAGTCTCTCCATCGTCCCATTAGATTTTTCTTTGACTTTAAGCAATCAAATGTTGTTTATAACATTGTCAGTAGCAGATTTAGGAACTAATTCCCATGTACCATTCCTCATTAGTGCATCATACTCCTCTTGCATTGCAGCTCTCCATTTCTGAAATTATCCATTTATCTAAGAAGAAATGGTATTGTTCATGATCTAAGATGTCCACACACTCATCCTCAGATGGGGAAGGTGGAGACAAGGCATCAACACATTGTCGATACAGGTCTGGCTATGCCCAATCATGCTAGTATTGAAGAACAGTTCTAGGACTATTCATTCATGGCAGCAGTATTTCTCTACAACAGAAATCCAACAAACATTTTAGGTGTGACATCTCCTTATCAAGAACTTCATCATAAAGCACCCAAGTACTTCAAATTAAGGGTATTAGGTTCTATATGTTACCCTCATACGAGGCCTTATAGGGAAAATAAGTTGGACGACAAGTTTTTTCAATGTATGTTTTTAGAATTTTTTAGATGCAATTAAGTTTTTCGTTTATGAAAATGAAGGGTTGTACCCTAATAAGAGTTTATTAGTAATATCGTTTATAATGGTGTTATGTGTAATTAGCTAGTTAATATCCTAACTATTGTAAATTTGTAATTAGCTAGTTAATAGATTAATTCTAGAACTTTCTAATGGATAAGACTTAACAGAATATGTTAGTATGATTCTGTTAAGATCTAATCCGACTTAACAGTTTAGGAGGGATCGATCATTTGATCTACCCCATTTCCCGTAAACTTTCTACTATTCTCACTAATAGAATTACAATGAAAAAAGAAAAAACAACACAAATATACGTAAGAACAGTAAGCTCTAATAGACTCTTTCCATACAACCATGTTGTCTGAAATGCATCAGACTACTTGTTTCCAAAGGTTGGTCTCCCATATTTGCATTGAGCTGGTCTCCAAGGGGTGACAACTGACAACAGTTTTTCCTGAAGCTTTCAGGCTTAAAGGAGAAACTGATGTCCTTGATGATTTCAACTACTTAGGGTACAACATGAATATCGTGTCAACTGTGATGGGTATGTTTGCATGAAACACCAACTAGTATAATATAACTAATAGCTACTCAAATTATAATGGCAAACATATTTTTCCATATGTAGTGGGTTAGGCAGGGAAATTCCCACAAGTGATTATGAGATTATACATTTATCCCAATTTCCAAATACAAATGTATATCGTACCTCCAAAGTCAAAACACCTGTGACATTCAATTTTAAGATTATTTCCACTTCGGATTGATTTCTATGTTAGAATCATCAATCACTCCATAAAGAACATATTTAACCCACAAAACACCAGCCAATGTGTTCAGATTTATTTTATGATTGGAAGGTGAAACCAAAATTAAAATAAAGAAACCATCAAATCTTGATCTCTTTGATCATTTTATATGGTTGACATCCATACAAATTTATTAGATATCCAAAAAAGAGTTTAGATAAGAAACTACTATTTAAAAGTTTATTAAAAATGAATTAAAAGAAAGAAGAAGAAAAATCTGCACAAAAGACATTTTAGATGACGAATCAACTATTAGAAAACTCAAAAATAAATGCTACAAATCATGAAATGGATTAAAAAGGACACTACAAATCATTTGAGAAAATAAATGCTAGGATGATTCGATGAAAAGATGTTATAATCGCTGGAGATGTCGCGATGGCAACCAAAATGGAGAACTATAAAAGGAAATACAACAGATGATTTAGATGATGAATCAACCATTTCAAAGCCAAAAAGTAAGTGGATCATGCGCACTGCGAACCACCAGAGGTAATGACGAATATCATAACAAGAAATGAAGAACTAAAATGAAATGCAAAAGATGATGGATCAACTATTTCAAAGTATTAAAAAGTAAATGGATGACTTGCACTATGAACCATTAGAGATAACGACAAAAAACATAACAGGAAATAAAGAAATGTTATGATTCCTAAAATAGAAATCTAAAATGAAATACAAAAGACAACTTAGACTATGGATCGACTATTTCAAAGTATTAAAAAAAAGTAGATCACGTGCACTATGAACAAAAAGAGAGAACGAGGAATAACAAAACAAGAAATGTTACGATTCCTAAAACGAAGAACGAAAATGAAATGCAAAAGATGATTTAGACTATGGATCAACTATTTCAAAGTAAGTAGGTGATGTGCACTATTTCAAAGTAAGAGATAATGACAAAAACATAACAAGAAAAGAAGAAATTTTCTGATTCCTAAAATAGAGAAGTAAAATAAAATGTAAATCCGATTTGTACGATGGATCAAGTATTTCAAAGTCAAAATAAGCTTGTAAGGGTTAAAAAGAAAATAAATTGTGTCATTGGAAGTGAAAAAGAATTAAGAAAAGATAAAATGAAGAAATGTTAGTATGGTTGATAAAGAGATGGTACAATTATCGAAATGGAGAAGTAGATAGTGTATTGAATAGATTAAAAAGGAAAGAAATCACTAGAGATAATAATGAATGACACAATATAAAATGATTAGACTTGAGGATTGCTAGAGATAAGAGTATGGCAAGATTAGAAGAAAAAAACTAAATGGCAATCCAAAATTGATTAAAATTTAGCCAAAATAAGCATACAATACGATTAAAAATTGATTAAAAATAAAATATATGGCATACAATACGAATGATTGAAGATATCAAAGGAGAATAACATGAAACGACATTATGTTTAGATCGTTAAGCAGAGAGGTGCTGGCAGAATGAGTAGAAATGACATGATTTCCAAACAGAATGGAATGAACAGTGGAGAACGGAGATGCAAAAGATAAGAAGCCAGAATACGTCATGCAAAAGACGTTGTTCCAAAGTCAAACCAATCTATCTTTTGTGCATAGTGCTCACATTCAAGATTCAAGAAAAATGAACGTGAAACAGCTGAATTGGGCAATTAACTGTCATATTTAAACAAGCAAGTACTAAGGAAATAACAGAAAAATGGAAAAACAAATGTGATGGAATTTTAGAAAATATATCAAATTATTCAATCAGATTATGAGAAGAGAAAGGAAAACAAATATACAATGGGGGAAGTAGGAAGAAGAGCTCACTTGTAATACCACAGTGACGACAAGGTCCATGCTTTCCCATGTCGCCTCCCTTCTCAATCTGTCTCTCAATACCAGAATTTAGACGGAAGGAGGAGAGAGAGAACCAGGTGGAGTTGTTCCGCTTTAACAGTCAAAAATGGATAGAAGATATTCTACCTTCCTTTTGTGATTACGTTTGAATCAATTCGGGGGTCAAATAGTTACTGAGCGAAAACTTGAAACCCAATCTCAATGGGGTCCAAGAAGTCACCCCCATGCATAACCGAAGAAGCAAGTTGCAGATATAAACCCAGAAAGATTAGAGAGAAAACAAGACCGAAAAGGTAAAGGGAAAAAAGAAAAGAAAAAACTCCAATCCTTGGCGTTGATGATGATTTCAAATCCAATACCAAAATAGAAAGAACGAAAGGAAAGGAAAATAAAAGCAAGCAGGGAAGAAAACGAAGAGGAAAAGGAAGAAGAAGAAGAAGAAGAAGAAGAAGAAGAAGGTTATCTTCTCTTCTTCCGAGTTCCGAGGTGTAAACAAAAATCAGGAGAATTTGTCTTCTTTTTTTTACAGAACGGAAAAAATAGGGAGGTTTAGGTGAAGATGTCGTCGTCTGTACAAGGCATTGGGTCTGGAAAGGGAGGTGAGGTGGGGTGTAGCCAAAAGAGAGGTGGTATTTATTTATCTATAATCACACACCCAAGACATGAATCATGAATGGGTCATGGCCTCATGGATGGAGTTACTACTACTTTTCTTTTCCTCTTTGGGGAAAATAACAAATGAAGGTCAAATATCTCTTTTATATTCTGCCTGCGACGCTTCTTCATACCATGGGCTGACTGGCTACGATATCAAATCTCAGTAGTGAGATACTCTCTTTAATTAAACTAATGTATTCTTAAGATTTTTAATTTTAATACAAATATATTTTCCATGTATTAATTAGTATCCTGTATCCACATTACTTTATATTTTTATTTTTTGGGGTTTTAAAAAATTTGCTATTTTTTCTCGGTTTCTCACAATCCCAACGTAGACGAGTCTTGTTGGTGTGAGGCAACGAATGGAAACAATCATCTCTGCTAACGTCACAGACAACACATGTATAACAAACACACGAAAGAGCAAATCCAATGCATGCGATTCCCATTTCTCAGTTAGGAAGGTCTTGGATACGCACTTCGGCACTTGTCGATCTATCCATCATCCTCCACATCCACATGCATAGTCATATTGCGACCATGATTCCCATGTATCATCACCTTTTCACCACAACATTCACAATCAAAGAAGAACGGGTTTAGTATGTTTATATATATGGCGTCATATGAAATTGGAACACACATGAAGAGAGTCTGAGTAATCTTATCAACCCTACATGTTCAAAATATTACCTTCTTTCTTCTTTATGACTCTGAGTTTCAGATGCAAGAGAGAGTCTGAGTAATCTTTGTTTTTTCAAACTTTCTCTGCATGGAGAGAAAAAATCATGCATTAGAGCATCTTCTGCGCCAATCCTTTGCCTGGGGTTTACCGTCAAGCATTTATCCACAAGATCAAAGAGTGCACAAGGAATCTCCTCGAGGAACTCGGGCCTCCTCGTGTTCTTCTGGCACCAATTCTTTATTTCCATCAATTGCAGTGACTGAACATTCAATAACTCCTGCAAACGAAATCTGAAAAATCACTCTCACTAGAAAGAAATTAAAAAACAAAACAATAAACCCAATAATATGGCATCTTACTGCAGGAAAAGATGATTCCTGGTTATGTAACTTGGCAACTTCCCAGAGATCTTCACTACCCCTCAGTTTTGCTATATCCTTGATATTCCTACATATAGCAGAACAACAGCAGTGACGTTATGTATGTATGTATGTTGTACGTACTCTTCAAGTGCATATTTTTATTTGCAGTAAAAAAATTACTGCTCAGGCTCTCCACCAAATGGCATCCTTCCAAGCATCAAGTAGAGTAATGTGACCCCAGCAGACCACATATCAATCTTGCAGCCTTGGTGAATGGATCTAAATAAAACCTGCAAAATGTGTTTAAAATTCAACATAATTTAAACATGGGGACAGTAACAGAAAGGCTGATTCCAATCACTATAAAAACTGACCTCCGGAGCACGAAACCCCTTGGTTCCAACACAAGGACCTTCATTCTTGTTTTTTCCATCCACTGGAATTGTAAATGATAAATTGATCGTGTTTCAGACATAATACAAAGAATAATTATCCCATCTAGGAAATGATAACTTACCTCTATTTTTTAGAATTCCAGCATTGGAAATGGGAACGCCATTAGAACACAAAGGCATTGGGGTTAGTAAGGCTATCATTCGCTCTGCCTTTCCTACAGATGCAGCAATTCTCTTTCTTTGTGAAGTTGGTGCAAGGGAAATATTTTCTTTGGGATTCTGCATTGCTTCATGTACAAGATTGATGAGCTCTTTCCTACCATGGCAAGGGATCGGTTCCCTATACCTTTCCTTTAATATGGTCCTGTTGCTTGTTGCATCCTTTGCAGATGTTAATCCAGAAGCGTCCGCTGCTTGACTTCGACAGCCAATTCTATTTCTACTTTCCAAATTATGAAAACCCTTTAACACAGAACCTTTGTGTTCCTTATCTGTTCTTCTACTTCTTCCACTCTTCGATAAAGGCATTATTTTGGGGTCTTTGTTGACATTTTTACTGACAGATCCTAATTGGTTACAATTTAAAGCTTTCCTGGATTGAGTGACAGATGCAGATTTGTCAAGACTAAGAGTTTGGCTGCTTTGACTCATGGATCCCTTTGGATTTGCATCTGTTTTGAGTTTAGCAAAATAGGTCAGTCAGACATTCAAAATCAGCAGATATTCCAGAAAATAATAGCTTCCAACTAGAACAAAAATTTGAGATAAAAGCATTACTAAACAAAATATTTTTGATGTAATCGAATTGTATTTCCAAATGAATATTTTAAAGAATGTGGAAATGTGCATGTTGGGTATGCAATTATGAAATATGCTAAACATCCCAGAACTAACAGTTCCCAATGCTTAAAAGAAAATCAAAGCTTTGGACTTTCCTTTCAAACATGTTATGAATAATTAGTTCGGTTTATCAACACTCAGCATAGGTATAAATATCTGATATTTATGATTTAGTAAAAAAAAATGAAATGAGAGACATAAAGATCTTCAATAGTAAA
This sequence comes from Zostera marina, assembly GCA_001185155.1. Taxonomy (NCBI): domain Eukaryota; kingdom Viridiplantae; phylum Streptophyta; class Magnoliopsida; order Alismatales; family Zosteraceae; genus Zostera; species Zostera marina. Next base: position 96,640 of record LFYR01001212.1, on the reverse strand, counting down.
TAGTAGCAACTTACTAAATGAACGGTGTTTTTGATTTAAATCCTGCAAAAAACATAACCATACAGTTAGCTAAATTAATGAATATTTTTGGACATAATAGAATTATAGAATAACAATAAAGCAGATCTGAGTATCTGACCAGTGCTAAGTTAAAATCTATGAGATATCCTTTGTTCAATTTGCGAGAATAGAGGAAATTGCCAGGTTTCACATCTCTGTGAACAATTTCCTGGAATGATATTGACAGATAATATGAAAATTTGAGAAAAACAAACAAAGTGGTATAAAAAAAATGAAAATGAAAATGAAAATGAAAATTTATTTTACAGTTCCTTTACCTGCCTATGCAAGCTTGCAAGAGCCTTAAACATACAGTAACCATACCACTGAATCTCTGAGACATCTATTTCTTTTTTCAGTAGCTAAATTTAATAAAACACTGTAAGTTAAAAAAAATGCATAAGTATAAAACCAAAAAAATCTTTCTTTGGAAAATCACCTCTGGTCTATCGTGATTGACATGCTCTAACACAAAGCACTCAGAGTTGTTAGTCTTAAAAGATCCTTCAAATTTGATGATAAAATTCTTTCCTCTGATAGAAATAGCAATGTTGCATTATATATTTTATGTATGAATTATAACAAGGATTGTTAATCTTTGAGTGATATGGTATCATAAAGCCCTTACCCAAATTTTTCAAGCATCCTTAACTCATTGATCATATGATGAGAATGAGCATTTGGATGTGGACCTACAAATTCAAGAAACAAAACGTGTCAATAGACTACTTTTTTTTGTAGAAGTAAATTTTCTCGTTAAATAATAAAAGGCAGTAGCCTGAATTACATTGAAGATAAGAAAAAATAAAAGATGAGAAACTAGGCAAGCCTAGTCGACAGTTTCCTAAGTAACATTACAACTAGAGATTAAATAACTAGGTGTACCTCTCCACAGATGTAGAGCTGTCAACCTCCGAATGATATACCAGAGCCACATAATATATCATCGGGTAAATTTAAGTAGAAATGTACAAAGTAAGATTCGAACCCTGGACCTCAGAAACCTTAATAGTTCCTGAGACCAATGAGCCAACCTTACTTTGCGTAACTAGGTGTGTTGCCTCAGAAGATTGGTCTCCCACATTTGCATATTGGTTATCTCAGAAGATCCTAAAAGCTATAAAAGGAATCTTGAACAACTCCTGGAAATTAGCAACCATGCCCAGACCCACACTATCTGGGCCTCATTGAAGTCTGTCAGAAATTCACTCACAAATCCACACCTTAGGGTCTACTTTGGAATTCCATTGGTTGTGTATGACTTGGCACATTTGGTTTGAAAGGAACAGAAGGCTTAAGCAACACACCTTGAGGCCATCTGAAGTTCTATGGCCATCGTCTAGGGCACAAACCTTTCCTTCAAATCTGAGGATTTTATGAAAGACTTTTTACCCAATTGGAGAAGGATATTATGCTAAATTTAGAGACCAACCTTTTGAGATCTAGTTACTTTATCACTAGTTGAAAGGTTGTGCAGGAAAGTGTCGATGAGCTTGGACTCATTTCCCTATGTTATTTCTATTTTATCTTTCTTCACTTGTAATCCAGCCATCCAGGCATTCTATCAAGATCTATTTCGTAATGAAAAAATTTAATTCTATCAAAAAATATATATTTGGAGACCTTAGGGTATACTGCTTGAACCTTCAGTTCCTTCTTCGTCTTGCTAACCTTCCTTTCAATTAATTTGCTTAGGATGTCCATAAATATATCAAATAATATTGGAGATAAGGGATTACACTGCCTTATCACAGTTTGGTTTTTGAAAGATGGTGTGGGTAAGCCTTCAATCAGCACAAAGAATGATGCAGAGGATATAGCATTCCATATCGATTTGGTAAAGAGGGTAACAAAATTACAAAACCAAGGGCCGAAAGTGTAATCAAAATTCAAAATTGATTCCAATTTGATTGTGTCAGATACTTTTCTGAGGACAATGCAGAGGCAGTATATTTTGAGAATTCTCTTCCTCCTAATTCTGTATACCACCAACTCATCAGCTAAGGTTGTATTGTCTGATATCAGTCTAATGAAGGTTGTCTAATTTGGAGAGATTATTTAAGACCATTCCTAGTTTATCCAAGCTTTTCTATGTGGTGCTTAAGCTGTTATGCTGTTTCATACCACCCGCATGAAATAAATTTTGCGGTATGCGGATTTTAGTTGGTACTTTGTTGAGAATCGGAACTCATTTATTTTGGAATTAGGTTTATACTTCTAATAATGTATTTAAAATATTTATTTTGTATTACATATCTCTGATGTAATAATATTTAAAAAAAACTAAAAAACAACTTGCATATTTCCGATTAAGTTATAGCTTAAGCTAGCAAATGCATGCATAGGAAACCTTGAATTTATCTGCTAAATTTTGTCATAAGCTTGTATATGAAGTTTACACGAGATATCGGTCTATCCCTCATATTTATGACTGGAAATTTTTGGAATGAAGTGTGGTTGGATGATTTGAGGATGGGCTTTCCCCTAAAAAAATGATTTACACATCCATTGCCACATTCTTTGTTTCTGGAATTTTTTTTCTAAAAAACTCTGATTTATCAGATCTAGAAGATTTTCATGAGTTGAAAAAAAAATCAGTGTGGACTTGATCAGCCACTCATTCATTCCTTGAGAATACTCAAAGGCAGAAAATCGGCAGAAAATTTATTTTTATTGAAACAATTGAATATTATCAAACAAATATATTGATGCAAATTGCAAATAAAAAATAATAATAATGATATGTTTGAAAGCTTATTTCCACTATATTTTTTTTATTGGCTACATGGTTCAATCAATACAAGTAAAAAAAACCGCATACACTTGATAGCAAATGTTTTCCCATCAGTTTTTCTTTGGGCTCGGTAGACAGTACCATATCCACCTGCAAGTAGAAGCATAAGATAGAAAATATTGTACATTTGTACATGCTGAAAAATAAAAATGAAAAATATTGAAAAGCACCAAAAAGCAATGGTGTGTAGTATGCCTATACCTGATCCTTCCTCATCCTCGACTATAAATGATTCAAAATGTGGTAGTTTTCTAGTTTCTACATGTATCTGAAAAATGGATCTTATTGTCATTTATCAAAATAAAAATATCATTCAAATACAAATAGATTTAAATATAACTTCAATCAGATTACAGCAGCAGTAAGTTATATGCAAAAATAGAATAACCTTTACAGATAAAGAGGTGGAACCATCACCAATGTTATCTTCTATAGGTGTATTTTCATTATTCCTTCTTATCTTCTTCTTGGTACACTTTGCAAAACCTTCAGCATGTTGCTTTGAACCAATTTCTTTCTCCTTTTGTTTTGAAACTTTTAGGGACATTTGATCTCCTATAATAGAAAAAAATGATCAGAAATTAAGTTTCTACAAGCAATTTTTGGGTGGATATATTACGTATTTGGAGAATAATTCATCAGCTTTATTTTTTATTGCAACAGCATTTTGCACAAAAGCAAACTATGTTTTTTTTGATAAAATTAATTTTCCATTAACAAAAATAATGATGTTTGGGCATAGCCTAATATTGATTATATATGGCTTTCCCTATTCACTCAATGTTACTCAGGTGTTGCCTCAGATTTTTTTTTGAAGAAGCTAAATTTTTCATTTATAAAAATGAGGGGTATTGCACTGATACAATAAAAACTAGCAATAGAAGATATAAATATGAAAATGAGAGCAAGTCTCATTTTGACACTTTCCACACAGCCATATTGCCTAGTATAGAAGCTAGGCTATCTGCCTCCGGAGGTTGGTCTCTCATATTTGTATCGTGCTAGATCCCAAAGGGTGACAACAACTCTTTTTGAAGCTGTCATTCAAAGCCTCCTTAAGGACAGTTTCTGGTGGTCAGAGAGAATGTTGCTGCCATCTTTTATTTCTTTCGGCCCATATGTGCCAACTCAAGGTTCCAATCATATTTCATAATAGGCCCCAAATTTGAGAGTGATGTGTTAGCTTTTGACATGCTTCAATTAGGTCTCCTATTTTGATGTTTGGGCATGTGGTGGTGGGTGTAAGGATGTTCATGATTTTCCAGATAATATTGTTTAATTTTTCAACTATGGGTAGAAGCATGGCTCTAGAGTAGCTGCAATTGAAGAAAAAGTATCCTCTGGTTTCATTTTCTAAATTGCATAATAGGCAATTGGGTAGGATCATAGTTTTAAAAAGCATAAAGCGTTCCCAATTTCCAATTAGCGCTTTTTTAGCTTTAAGCACTTTAGCACGCTTAAAGCTAAAAAAGCGATAATGGCATTTTCGTAAATATATGAAATTTTTAGAAAATTGCATATATATTCCTGTATTATTTTTTTTCAAATCCTATAAATATTTTTTTTCAAATATATACCCCTGTTATAAATATTTATAGGTGTAATATAACATTTATTACAGTGAACATGTAATATTTATAGGTGTAATATAACTTATTACACCGTTTAACAAACCAACCAAGTGATGAATATTTATAGGTGCAATTTATATGTGTAATATTTATAGGTGTAACAAACCAACCAGGTGTCTAATTTGGGAAGACACCTGACCAGACAGGTGCTGGACCATGAGAAACTTCCAGCAGCTATAAAAGAGGAAGAAATCTGTTTGAAGAGTTTGCTTCTACTGCAGTTTACAGATCTTTCTCCTCCTCCCTTCTCCAAGCTTCTACTATCCGGTGATGGGTAGAAACCCACTAACCCGACCCACTCACCCGCTTAAAAAAACGATTTGGAAAGTGCTCCTCCAGGAATGCTTTTCCGCTTTAAGCTATTAAAACGACGCTTTAAGCGTCGCTTTTTAATCTATGGGTAGGATGGGCATGCCCCATCCATTTAGCCTGGTAAAGGTATTTAGATATCCCCATTTTATTCTCCATAGAAGTATCGAGAATTTTGTGGGTTTGTTAGAGTGTTTTTATGGTTTTTATCTCTAATTTCCTCATCTATTTTTGCAAGTTGTTTGGGTTTCCACTTTTCCAGAGCATTGTGTAATTTGACCCAAACTCTATTAGTGTGAGTGTCATAGGGGTATCTCCCATTATAAATTTCCAGAAATGGGAGCTAATAGAATTTTTGATCTGAATGTTTGTAAGGGCCCTTCCCTTTATGTATCTCCCTTAGACCCATGTATTCAGGATTGAGTCTGATTTTGTCCAAAAATTTGCAATTCTTTTAATATTTATGGCTAGAACTATGATATCTAGGTTTTATACTCCCAATCTTACATCTGCTTTGAGAATGATCATTTGTTTCCATATCCCTTTTCTTCCATCCCATATGAAGTTAAAGGCTAACTTCCTTATTTTGCTTATGGCTGATTCTGGTGTATTTTCCTGTAAGAATCCAAATTACTAGTTGGATTCTTCTTCCATAGGAAAGACATTTCCCACTCCACTTAGCCAACATGTTCTCTATGGGTTATATCAACTTCTAACATTGATTGTAGGATTTTTTCTTTCCGGTTATTGGGGGTCCTAGGTATGTGAGGTTTTGGTAGGAAAATCAAGAATACATAGGAGTGTTTGGTCTTGTGCACAAACCTTGGATAATGTAACTCTTTTCAGCATTAACATCCAGTCTAGAGAAGGAGAACTTCTCTAAGGTCCTCTTTATTGCATTTAGGAATTTCCTATTTTATTGCATCTAAGGTCCTATTTAGGGATTTCCTATTTGCTTTTGAGAATATTAGGATTTCATCTGCATATATTAGGTGTGATATAAAATTGCTCCATTGACTTTATAAGTGTCTATTTTCTTTGCCATAGCCTCCCTTTCTAGTAGTCTTTTTTAAAAGATGGGGTGGGGGTGCCCCTCAACTAGCAATGAAAAATATGCAGTGGAGATGCAATTCCATATTAGCTTACATAGATGGGGGGAGAAACCATAGGCTCTTAATGTGTCTATTATGGCTTCCCATTTGACTGAGGTCGATGCTTATGCAACATCTTTTTGGGGTTCTTTTTCTACCATACCATAGAGCATTTCATCTGCCAGCAATGTGTTATCTGATATTAACCTACTATTTATAAAAGTTGTTTGGTTTGGTGATATGAGTTGTGGTCATAGTTTTTTTTTTGAGAAATTAAAGGTTTCATTACTGAAAAAGGAGGTTGGGCATAGCCCAAGATTACAAATATAGGGAAATGCAAGTACAGTAAATGTAAAAACATTAAATGTAAAACATTGTCTATCTCTTATACAGTTGTGGCCCTGACTAACTAGCCAAGGACTGAAGCTTCAAGAGGTTGGACTCCCATGAACGTATAGCTTGTATTTAAATCTGTGAAAGATTGTGCTTCTTATAGGATGTTTCTTCCTCATTTCCACATAGTGGGCAGGACGTATTTATGTGTTCAGTCTAGTTAAAGTGTGCAGAGTCTGACCTTAATTCTCCACAACAAAATGGAGAATTTAGGAGGCTTTTTGGCCCAGATCCCTAGATTTATCTCTAGTAAAATGCCTTTGGGTCTTAATGTTTCTGAGTGCTTGGAGAGGGCAATTTGCATGACCCTATAGTTACTCAGGAAATTTATACATTTCTCTATTGTTTTCTTATTAACTAGTATTGTTTTCCACATGTGAGAGTCCAGAGTAGGTCTACACTCTATTTCCCCAATATTTCTTTTTTTGATGTACCTAATTTTTATCCAGTCTGCTGGTATGGAATTATTAAGACTCCACATCCTCTCTGCTCTTTTGACCAATGTTGCAGCATTAGTTGCAAAGAAATCCCTGACCCCTATTCCACCTTTCCTCTTTGGGAGTGTCATTTTTTCCCAACTACTACATCTTCTCCCGTCCCAGATGAAGTTATAGGCTACGCTCTGTACCTTTTTAATAACTGTGCATGGCAGTGTGGTTCCGTTTGCCCAATATTGAAACTTACCATGTAAGACCCAATTCACTAATTGGGTTTTGCCTGCGTAAGACAAACATCTCCCCTTCCATCTTATTATCACCGGATCTGAAAATCTGATTGATCACTCTCTTTGATCTAGATCTTGATCTAAATCAATACTCACACGATAGATAATGATTTTGGAGAAAAAAAGAACACAAGATTTTATAGTGGTTCCACCCAAAATTGGTATACGTCCACTTTATATGATGTATATTGATAGTGTCTAACCTATTACATGCAAGATAGGTTTTGAGACTCTACATTGAGATATATATATATATAGTGTTATTATCTTGGGCCGGTCCAAGATAATGACTCCTTAATTGACCCATTAACGGGTACCAATTAAACCAAAACAGTCTCCGCACTCCTTATATCTCTCAAGTGACTTAAACCTCAACAATCTCCCACTTGGAAACTGTTCACACCACCACACCATTCCTTCTTCATCAATGATCTCGAAGGTTCACTAAAGCAATGCATAGCCTTAGTTTTGCAATGTTCATGATTTTTGTAAGCATATCTGCTGCATTTTGGTCTCCAGAAATCTTCCTCAGCTCTAATTCACCCTTCTCAATGAGTTCCCTAATGAAATGGTATTTGTGCCTGATGTGCTTGGACTTGGAGTGAAATTTAGGATTTTAGCTAGGTAGATTTTTTCTGCACAATGTAGTACTGATTTTTTCTACACAAACCCCAACTCTGTAAGCAAATTTTCCAACCAGATTTTCTCATTGGTGGCTTCTGTTGCAGCTACGTATTCTGCCTCAGTAGTTGACAATGACACGTGACCTTGCAATTTGGATCTCCAGCTCCCAAATGTGCCTCCAATGCAAAAGATGTATCCTGATGTACTTCTGCTTGTATCCAAGTCCCCTCCTAGATCTGAATCATAGTAGCCTTCAAGCACCACAACCTCCTTAGTAAAGCACAATCCAATGTCCAATGTATTCTGAAGATATCTCAGAATCCATTTCACTGCTTTCCAGTGTTTTTCTCCTGGTTTTGACATAAATCTGCTGACTACTCCCACTGCATGGGCAATGTCTGGCCTAGTGCAAATCATTGCATACATTCGAGCTCCCAACAGTTGATGCACATGGCACATTGTTCATCCTTTCTTCCTCCTCAGTTGTCTTAGGAGACTCTTCCTTTAACAACTTAAACTCAGTACCAAATGGCAAGTCTGTCCTTCTAATATTTGCACACTTAAATCTATCAAGCACCTTCTGTAAGTATTTCTTCTGACTCAATTTAATGCAGCCTGCTGACCTGCTAATTCTCATTCCCTGAATTTGCTTAGCTTCCCCTAAGTCCTTCATATCAAATTCTTTTGATAGCTGAATTTTCAGAAGCTTGATCTCCTTGATGCTTGAGCTGACTATCAACATATCATCAACATAAATGGCAAGGATCACAGAAACTTTCCCTGATCTCCTCAGATAACAGCAATGGTCAGAATATGATCTCTTAAAATTAATTGAACACATAAATGTGTCAAATCTTTTGTACCATTGCCTTGGAGCCTGCTTCAACCCATAAAGACTCTTATGCAATTTGCAGACCAGTGTATTGTCTTTAATGTAGCTCCCCTCAGGTTGATACATGTAGATATCTTCTTCCAACTCTCCATGAAGAAATGTTGTCCTTACATCCATTTGTTCCAGAAACAGATTTTGAGCAGTAACAATAGCAAGCAATGTCCTGATAGTTGTCATCTTCACAACAGGTGAAAACACTTCACCACCAATCTGGCCTTGAATCTCTTCTTTCCATCTGCCTCTTCTTTTACTCTGAAAACCCATTTATTATGCAAAGCTTTCTTCCCTTCTGGTAAAACAGCAAGCTTCCAAGTTTGATTCTCTTCAAGAGACTAAAGCTCCTCCTTTATGGCATGCTTCCATTGAACAACATTGCCATGTTTGAGTGCCTCCTTGTAACTTTCTGGTTCTCCAACATCAGTGAGTAAAAGAAAATTTACAACAGGAGAAGGATCGAACCTTACAGGTGGTCTTGATATTCTTGTAGATCTCCTCACAAAGTGTGAAGTGTCATTAGTTGTTACTTCACTCTCATCAGCACTAGGTACCTCCTCAGCTTCTTTGTTTTCAACAAGCTCATCATCAGTTTTGACCTAAACACTAGGCTCTTCAAAAAATTCATTTTCAGTTGTAATCTCAGTGCTACTGCTTTGAATTTCTTTATTCTGCCAGATCTGATATTCCAGATCAACTATCTTTCCAACTTCCTTTGATGTGCTTGGTCTGTGTTTATAGAGATTTGTTTCTACAAACACCACATTTTTGGCTCTAAATACTTTTTTAGTTTCAGGATTCCAACATTTGTATTCATACTGATTTCTACAATAGACAAGAAAATAAGTCTTCACAGACTTTGGATCTAATTTGTCTCTCTTTTCTTTGGGTAATAGGACATAGGCAGCACATCCAAAGACCTTTAAGTGACTCAAATTAGTCTCTTTTCCACTCCACACTTCTTGTGGAATTTTAAAGTCCAAAGGCACAGACGGACACATATTAATAAAGTAAGCTGCAGTGGTAACAGCTTCTGCCCAGAAGCTTTTGGGCAACCCAGAGTGTATCAACATGCTCCTTGCCCTATTGCAAAGGGTTTGGTTAATTCTTTCAGCAGTACCATTCCCACATTCTCCTCCTCCGGCATCAATTTTTGACGATGAAGAAAGGGGAGATGTCAATGTCTGCCTATATCGCACACATCAAGACATTAATAGATGAACTGCAAATGGTTGGGGAGAAAATAAGCGAAGCCGATAAAATCATCACGGCCGTCGGGGGATTAGGACCAGAGCTATAAGGGGGGATAATAGCCTCTTTTCGATTTATACAGGTTGATTGCGGAATTTCTGTAAACACTTAATAAACAAATGGTTGAACAATAATGATATAGAGATATTATAACTTTGATTGATATAATAACGTAATAATTACTCTTCGAAGCTTACCACAGTATATGAATACTGAGTCAACTTGCTTGATAGTGTTTTACACACAACTATAGTATATGAGTACTAAGTTATATTGTAAACACAAATTGTATTGTAGAGTAAATGATCAGATAACTGAATATATTGATAAGCAAGTAAATGACCAGATAACTGGATATATTGATAAGTAAGTAAATGACCAGATAACTGGATATATATGATTTTCTACCTCTAATCTTCACTTCTTAAAAGTGGCAAACACCTCAGATTTGTTTTTGAGACAATAAACCCATATTTTTCTGCTATGATCATCAATAAAGGTAACAAAGTACCTTGCTCCTCTAAGAGATTCCACAGAAGTTAGCCCCCATACATCTGAATGCACCAACTCCAGATTTTGCTCCTTTGGATTTTTTTTCTGTTTGAAAAACTTCACAGCCTTCTGTTTTCCAAATATGCAGTCCTCACAGACCTCCAAACTGACAAATTTCAGTTTTGGAAACTTTCCAACGACTTCCAGTTTCTTCAATCCTCTTTCACTGATGTGTCCCATCCTTATGTACCAAAGTGTGGAGTCCTCCTCCTTGGTTACAAATTACAACAGAAATGACATCAGTCTCTGAAGGCACTAAGTAAAGTGTACCTGCTTTAGACCCCTTAGCCACAATTCTAATTCCCTTTGCAATTTTCCAGGAATTATTTGCAAAGGTGGCATGGTAGCCCACCTTTTCCAGTTGACTCACATATATCAATTGTCTGGACAGACCAGGGATATACTTCACATCCTTCAAAATCCCCTAGATTTGTCTTGATGTGAACTTCTCCTCTGCCTAAAACATCCAATGCAAATCCATCTGCTAAATACGCCTTCTTCAGATCTGTGGAGTAATAATTCTTCAACTGCTCCTTCTGAAATGTTGAATGGAATGATGCTCCAGAATCTAACACCCATGATTCTACCTCAAAATTAACACAAAAAATCAGCACTTCTTCATCAGAATTTTCAGAGCAGCTCCCAAGAGTTTCATACTCCTTCTCCTTGCCTTTCTTCTTAAGAGGAGTCTTGCAATCTCTTAAAGTAACCCTTGCAAGAACATAAGATTGGTGTCCGTCCACTCTATATTGGTGATTTTGGAGAGAGAAAGAACATAAGATTTTATAATGGTTGCACTCAAAATTGGTGTGCGTCCACTCTATATGGTGTATATTGATAGTGTCTAACCTATTACATGCAAGATAGGTTTTGAGTCTCTACATTAAGATATATATATATATAGTGTTATTATCTTGGGATGGTCCAAGATAATGACTCCTTAATTGGCCCATTAACAGGAACCAATTAAACCAAAACAAACTCTACTCCTTATATCTCCCAAGTGACTTAAAAGTTAAACCTCAACACATCTATCTGGCTAACATTTTTTCTATTGGGTTTTCTTTCTTCCCGTTATGGGGAGACCAAGATAGCTGATAGGGAGGGATTTAGTTGGGAAGTTGAGGATATTTTGAAGAGAATGGTCATTCATGCATACTTTTTAGTAGGTTGATGAGCTCTTCTTCTGATTAATCTCGAGGCCTGAGAATTTGGAAAAAGTCTCTAGAATTTTCTTGATTGTTTCTAAAGACTTGGGATTTTCCTTTGAGAAGATCAGCACATTATCTGCGTAGATGAGATGTGAGATGGAATCCACTTCATTCACAATATAGGCATCCATCCTCTTATCCTTGATCTCTTTCTCTATTAGTCTGCTAAGATTGTCCATTACCAGGTCGAATAAGATAGGAGACAATGGGTCCTCCTGCCTGATTCCTCTAAAATTGGTGAAGGGGAGAGTGGAGGATCCCTCAATTAGTACCGAGAAGGAGGCTGTGGATATACAGTTGTGTACCAATCTGCACAACAAAGGGCTGAATCCCATTCCGTCAAGGGTATATGTGATTGCTTACCATTTCACTGTATCAAAAGCCTTCTTGAGGTCGATACTTAGACCATAGTTTTTAAAGCAGCGATTAAAGCGGAAAAGCGCTTATTCATGAGCGCTTTTTCAATCACTTTTTCTAGTGGGCTAGTGGGTCAGGTCGAGCCGGGTTAGTGGGTATATACAGGATTTGAAAAAGAAAAAAAATAGCTAAAGAAAATGAGCTAAGAAAGCATCACCGATGAAGCAAGCTACTCGATCAAGGCAGTAGAAGACGTAGTAGCAGTGCAGTTGAGATAATAGATGTATGAAGTGCATGTATGTATTACTCTAATATTGACATGCATTTATCTCATTTGACAGATGTATGAAGTGCATGTATGTATTACTCTAATATTGGCATGCATTTATCTCATTTGACAGATGTATGAATTGCATATATGTATTACTCTAATATTGACATGCATTTATCTCATTTGACAGATGTATGACAGTGTTCTGTACGTGTCTATTCTATATTTACAGGATTTGGAAAAAAATTATCCATGAGTACATATGCAATTTTCGTAAAAATTGCAAATAATTACGAAAATGCCACTACCGCTTTTTCAGCTCTAAAGCGCGCTAAAATTGGACTCCATGGAAATTGGGAACAAGGTTTAAAAACCGGTTAACCGGTAACCGGTTCTGGCTTACCGGTTATCCGGTTAGACCGGTTAACCACCGGTTAACCAGTGGTTAACCGGTAGGGGTATTTTGGTAATTTTTTTTTTAAAAACAGAAATTATTTATATACTTATATATCTATCTATTCCATGTTTATATCCATGTTTATATCCCTGTTTATATCCCTGTTTAATGGAGATGTGAATGGAGGAGAGTGGAGGAGAAAAAGAATTATAAGGAAGAAGGAGGCAACGGCTAGGGTTGCAAAGAATAAGATTTAAACTTATTCTTTGAGGCTTTATTAAATGAACTTATAGGGTTTCAAATGAGGCTTTAATAAATTAAACATAATGGGCTTTATTAAATAAAGCCCATAAGTTAATTATTTATATCCGAGACGGGTAACAGGGACGGGTAACCGGGTCGGGTACGGGTCAGACCCGCCCCATCGACCCATTTACCCGTCCCAACTAACCGGTGACCGGTTAGTGAAATTTTACCGGTCAGCCGGTTAACCGCCGGTTTTTAAACATTGGGCGATACTAAAGAATTTAGAGATTGATTATCGAGCATTTTTTAAAATGAAAAAAAAGAATTTGATATAATTTTAATTGACTTTGACTTAGAAAAAAATTAACTTTGACTTTGACCAAGACTAGGGTAGTGTCAAATCCTGGACTCGTCCTTGATCGTGGTTGCTGATTTTTCTATTAACCTTATGTTTATAAATGAATATCTGAAATCCGGTTCTGTATCCGTTTAGGCTAATTCAAACGGGTAATCAGATATGGATACGGATATCAATTTTACTATCGGCCTTGTAATCAGACGGAAACGGATAGTAGTGTTATCCACCGTTAAATATCCAGTTCCGTTTATAATATTATTATTTATAAATATTATATGCATAAATTAATAAAATTAGATTACAAAAAAGTAAATAAATTATATAAAAAAACTGTTTTAAATCAGAACAGTAGAATAATTTGGAAAATACCAACCATTCTTTGATTTCCATAAATTTATACCAACTATTTTGACTATATTATTCCATAGAGTATTTCAAAGATATTTTTCTCCGTCAAAGTAAAAGATTCATTGATGTGGTGAATAATCTGTGAAATTTCCTTGGCATTTCAATCTCATCCAATTGTGAAATGTAATCATGTATCCCTCTCATGACTCCTTTCCTGAGAAATCATGCAAATCTATTGGGAAAGTGATCTTTTCAGACTCTCTTCGTTATATATTTAATAAATATATTGGTTTAATATTTTAATCGATTTTATATTGTCATTTCAGGATGTTATTCGTGCTTCGACAAGTCAAGATCACATGGAAGTACATACAGAATTCGAAAATCCTTATCCTACCGTTGCAATTCATATTCCAAAAAGTATTTCTTATTCTGATGTGATACATCCAATTAAAGATACCACTCAAAAAGAACCAGGCAAAATTAATGACACTAATGTTGATGAAGACAATGATGATGATTGGGATGCATTTCAATCTTTCCCTTCAAATACTACAATCAATGAATCCCAGGATAATGTTAACTTTTCGATTCTTGAAAAGAAAGGTCATCACAACGAACAAAATTTTGATCACCATCACATTCCTGACAATGAAGTTAATCAAACTTTGCAGTTTGGAACGCCTGACCTGTGAAAATGAGGTTATGAAATGTCCAATTTGTCAGCCTGATATTTTGACGAATCCACCACATTTAATGTGAAAGTTCATCAATCACAGGAGAATAATCATATTCAATCCACAGATTCACAGATTGATGATAATGATGATATCCCCAAGGTTGCTAAACCTATTATGTTCCATGATTATTGATTGATAATTTACAGAATTCTCGTCTACATATGATTTGAATGTCATCCTAAAACGTGACTGGCAATGTTAATAGTTTGCTAAATTTGTCATAAAATTAGTGGTGCAATGGTGAAAGTAATTTATTTGAATTGAACATTGTTAATGTTGATTCTAGTCATTTACTCTCCTCAGTTATTAATTGAATTATTTTGTACGAAATTTTGATGAAAATAATTTGGGTTTGGAAAATTTATGTTTTTTCTTTGTATAGAAGTTTTATGTGCTTATATATCTGACAGAAACTGAGATATATGTGTTTATAGTTGAATATATACCTGAGCTTCTCCTTGTGTTGTGTGTTGATAGGAGTAGTCGGTGTATGTTTATGTATGGGTTGTGGCAAATCTGGTGTAGCTGTTGTCTATTTTGTCTGGTGTAGATAGACAGTAACTTGTATGTTCTGCTATTGATCTGGCGAGAGTGTTTCAGTGAGTGAATCTATGGGTGTTGGATGTAGAGCAAATTGTAAGGTTGAGTGAATTGAAGGCTGATTACATAATCGAGAGAGGAAAACATATGCAGTGAGAAACTTCTTGTGAAAATAAGATGGTGAGAAATTTATAAGAATGTAATTTTGTCTGTCAATTTTCATTTAAAAACATTATTTTAATAGAGTCGGCTTCTATTGAAAATCATAAAAATGAGAACTATATGAAAACTTTACATCTTGATCCTTACATTTATATCTAATGATGATTTATATACCTTATTATTTAAATTATTTAAAGGTGAAGATCCTCATGTGACATTCCGACGGTCGTGATCTGATTCTCATAGAGTTCTCACATATCCGATTTTCAATATATTCGTTCTCTATTTTAATAATGTCTGTTAATGTCATTTTAATCTTGTCTGTGAGAACCTTGTTTGTTTAGTTAAATTCAATATGACGGTGAGAATCTTTTTCCGCACCGTCGTCCTTCATATGTTTTACTTGCACTGCTCCGGATGTGTGACAGGATTCTGGAGCGTCCGACATCATAATTCGCCAATCTCATCTCTCCTGATCTTTTCCTCTCAGTCTGTTCCATTTTCTTCGTCGTCGATGATGATCTACACAATGACCGGAGGGAGATTTGAAAAGATCCCAAAAAAAAACATAAAAAATATTAACTGAACTGGTCTTCCACTATGGATGATGGAGATGTAACGTGGGAGTGAATTTAGATATAGATATGTTCAATTTTTGAAATTGTCGTACACTTATAACGTAGGTTAAGAATTCAATGTGGATCGAATAGATTTTGTTGTTCATAATTCTAAATTTTGTTGTTCTGAAATTAATTCAATCAATCTGTCGAGCATTGGCGAATTGAATTTGAATATAAAATAATTCAATTAATCTGTCGAGCATTGGATTATTTGATAATAATAAATAATCAATCTGTCAAACATTAGATAATTAAATTACATAAATTGAATCTATCGAATATTAGATAATCATATTAATATTAAGATTGAATCTGTCGAGCATTAGATATTCATAATTCTATTATTGTGATTAATTAGATTAAACATTAATTTCAGTGATTAATTGATTACTTATATTAATTAAATTTTATAATTAGAGTCCCTTAATTGATAACCCTGATTAATTAAGTTAATTTTTACTTAGTTCATAATTGATAATAATTAAGATTATATTCGTCAACTTCATCATCTAAGGAAATAACATTCATCTTCAGATCTTAATTCTCATCTACAAGACTACAACATTTACATTTAACATTATCTCCATTGTATTTGTTAGAATTGAATTTAAATTGACAAGTTCATTATCTGCATCAATGACTCAAATTAGAATCCTAATGAAGATGAAAAACACCAATTTAATTAAAACCAATTTAAAAACCATACACAAAGAGAGTACTTATTATATCTCATACATATATTACTACATAACATTAACTTGGGTTTAACCAAAGCAAAGTCCTTGACCTTTGAAAGGAGGGGTTTGATCAAGGTCGATTAAATCCATTCTTAGATCGTATTTTTCAAGTATTCCGCACTAACCGTAAAAAAGCTACTAATCCCTCTTGTAACTTCCGTAGACGTTCCAACATTTCTGTCATAAGACAGTATATCAAGGAGAAAAAATGTCCAGGTACCAATACATTAAATTTCTTTTCAACACCAGTCACCCTCTCTCTTTCTCTCATTGTCTTACTTATTTTCAAAAATTGAAATTCTCCTCCGTTACTTTCAGACAGGGTTTCGCAAGCGATTTGTCTTTTGTTCCACGTTGGCCGTATTCTCACATGGTTTGTCGAAGTTTTTTAAGATTTTTTTTTTTTGAAAGCATTTTTTTTTAAGATGTTCTTCCTTCCTCACTCATTTCATACTAATTTTTTACCACCATTTCTTTATATTTCTTTAATCGATTTTTCTTATTATTTTCTTTTCAAATGATTTCATCCAAAATCATTTTACAGTAATTGAAAATTCAGAGTTTTAAGCAAATAAATGAAAATAAAAAAATAAACGAATGATTGAAATTGTTATTGTTAATTTTTTATTTTAAAATAGTGTTGTTTGATTGAATCCTGAATTGAAGAAAAACTAAAAAAGAAAGATCAAAATCATGATTCAATTTTTAAAAATAAAAATATTGAGATCAGATCAAGATCGAATTTGAAAAATCTGTTAGAATCTCTGAGAAATCTGCATATACTTACTGGGAAGTCAATGTAACTGATTGGTCTGATAATGTATGAAAGAATGACTGGAAATAATGATCTTTTAATAGTCAGTAATCTAATTATTAATCAAATCTCACTGTTAAACATCTTTTGTTTTTATTTCATTTACTTAATTGTAATACAAAAATATCAGAATTCAATTATTAATTTTGTAAATCTAATTGATTGAATTAAAAATTAACCTAACATAACATAAAATGAGGTTAATATCATTTAATCTTCTCCTTATTACAAAAAAATATTAATTAGGTTCATTTTTTAAAATTAAAATAAAGTTAACCTAAATACCTAATCTGATCTTTTTTATTTTTTTATTTATTTAAGAAAACTTTGGAACAAAACATATTTCAAAAATTCTATTTTTTCCTATCTTTTAAAATTTTAAGGAATGAGCAAATTAACAAACAAGTATTAATTCCCTTTTTAGAATTAAAATTTCATATATACCAAAAATATTGCAAAAAAAGTGTTACCTTCAACTTGAAAAATAATGTGACCAAGAAAACCGAGGAATGCTGCTTGAGCTTTCGATTCATGGAACAAAATATACTTCCCAAAACGCATCAGTATCTTCAAAAATGTATCGCTGTATCAGTATCTTCAATCCAAAGATCTATGTTTAGTAAACCCAGGAGGAATGTTCATGTGATCTTTGCGTTTCTTGGAACAAAATATTCCACAAAGGTACAGTTCCCCATCTCTCCCTTAAAATATTTTGAACCATTGTTAGCATTTAACAACTTAGAGAACTAAAATAAAAACATTAAATCAAGATTTTGAAATATGAATAAAAGGCTAACATATATAGTTACAACTTACAAATACTTTTTTTTTAATCCAATACTTATAAACTTACTTTGATCATTTAATGGTAGTTTTTTTGAGGAAAAAAACAGCAGATCTACACCATTCGGCCTGCACCGCATGCCTAAATCTCTATCAGTAATATAATTCAAAATACGATTATACTCCTGTCTGAACATGAAAAAAACAGTGTGAAAAATATTTATAATAAAATTAGAGACTATTGCGGAATAAAGATGTCAGCACTATATATGACCTGAAATTATTATCAGGAGAGAGGTATAATGCAAAATCCTGATAACAAAATCCATCCTTATCAATGGACTTTGGCCATATTTTTACACATGGATGTAGCTCTACAATCAACCTTTGTGGTATTCTCCTTAAAGCATTATAAGCTTTACGAGCAATGGTTTCAGGAAAACGTGCTTGAACATAAAGAATTGAATTAGGCTTTAAAATCACCAATTCTCCCCTGAGACCATTAACAAAAATTTAGCCTGACTTTTCATTTTAACTTGTCTTCAAATAACTGGCAGATTAAATTTGAACTTACTTCCAACGAAGTCCAAATGGTTTCGTTAATTCTTCAACATGAGATCCATTCGTCTGGATGTTATTGTCTAGATAATCTGGGAGTTTAAAAAATATAAATATATTGAACTGTAGCAGTATTTTAGAATAATGTCAACCAATGGCTCCTTTTAATGACTATAGCCAGTAGCCACTCTACATTCTCAGATTATGTTTATCTTATATAAATTATATTTCTTGCAGCATTCTATTATAATGAATTTCAAAAGGGAATCATAATTTAGGATATAAAATATCATCATTCATAAAATAAAATATTCAAATTGTATTAAACCTTTTAAGATATAGAATGTCACCATTCATAAAATATAATATTCAAATTGTATTAAACCTTACCTATCAAATTCAACTAATATGTCCATTATTTTTTTAATCTTAGGTTAGTTGACAAAAGAATACCTGATTTGATTGGAAAATCAGCCACTTCCACCTTGATAGGAGGTAAAACAGAAGCCATCATCCCTAAAACAATCCAAGAATTGCAGATAACAGAGAACACCATGATAATATCTAATGATGATTTTTAAGAAACAACCACTCTATAGTCTATACGTTCCTGTAGCTTTTGCTTTTTCTCTGCTACTAGAGACAAAAGTCAATGATTTCTTTGGTGTGAAAGGAAACCTATCGCCAGCAATAGTATCAAAGTAGGCAGGAGAAACAGAGAATAGTGATTTCAAAAATACCATGCTGCAAAACCACATCATACATGGTCATATCCAAGCTTCTAGCAAATAGAATTATATTGGTCCTGGCATCCTATCTAGATTAATATCAGAATATCTATCTGCCTTCATCCAAGGCAGACTACTCAGTGGTAACTATCTACTTTTTGAGTAGGCCTCTATTTAGTGGCAAAGGATTGAGGGAAGTGTTTGGAGATTCAAGGACTCGAGTCACCGACCTGGAAGGAGTGACGACGGGCTTCTTGCGTAACAGATGAAGTGGGGGGTGAGGGTTGGCCTGGCTACGCACAATATATTCCTGTTATCAGAAGATTGAAACTTGAGATTGCTCTAGAGTGAAATATAAATGTGAACATTTCTCTAGGGGATTGGTAGGAGACAATTTGACTTGGCAATTCATGGCCCTCGTGAAATTGTTCAAATTGAGTGAGAGAAATAGGGTTTCATAGGTTACACACTTACACCTAGAGGTTCTCCCCTTCCCACCTATTAGGAGGTGCGAGACTGAATTTTATTTTAGCCCCTATCTTATAAAATTGAGCAAATCCTTACCAAAAAAACTTGAAAATTTTATGATTGTATTTATGATATACTCATATACCTGTAGCCCTTTCTTTTACTATTGCTTTACAACTCGCGTCCATTTTTGAAGCAGAAGGTTTGGACTGTTTAGCAAATGCAGAAGAGACTTTTGTACAGAGATCAAGTGATTTGCAACGTTTTTTTCCTTTTTCTAGAACTGGTCGATTGCATATTTCAGCAATGAATTTAACTTTACCCTTACCTTTAATTGGTGGCAGCCTTAGATGCTTATAAGGTGAAATATATGTGTCAGTAATGCCACATGACTCACATCGCCATTCTTTACAATCTTGGTTGGTATCCTTTGTAGACTCAATTTTCATGCAGTACCTGCACAAGAAAAATGTACATAAACAGTGTGGTTAACAGTTCATTGGAAAAACATACCATATTCTTTGGTTGTTTGGTGTGTGTGTATACAAAATCTCCAATGTATGTTTCTATGAGAATCTAACAACAATGTCAGTTGTCAAACTATAATGTATTGCCCAACTAAAATTTCTCTATCTTGAATTGTTTGGATTTTTTGCTAAATTCTTGAATTTGACAAAGCACTCCAACATATCAAAACTTCGAAGATTACAAGAAGATCCAGTTATAATTTGTTGCCAAATCAACAAAGTTTACATAATAAGGTTTTTAATGTGGCCATGCAGTCAGGGAGGAAGGGCGCATAGGCTTAGGACAGTATTGGCATGACTGACTCTCATCTTAATATTGCTAATTTGCTATATTTTTTATTAATTTTATTGTAATTTTCTATTTTTTTATGGAAAAAGAAAAATCATTAAAAAAAGCTGGAGGTAGCTAACTGGAGTAACTGCTAAACTCAGCACAATCACTAGCACCACTTTTATCTTAATTAAAATAAGTAGTCATTAATAGTAATATAGGGATTCGTTTCCTATTAATATAGGATGGTAATTGAAAGAGTTAAACGGTATTAAATTTGTAGAATACAATGATCGTGCAATGAAAATAGAAAAATTACGCAAAAAATTAGATTGAGGGATCTGACGGAGGCAACGCAAAAAATTACGCACCACTCTCCCCCTTGGAGACTATTATGGAATGCTATTGGGTGCTTGTCGTGGCATATATGGATGCAAAGAAATAAAAGATATAGACAACACGTTAGTAGACTTCCTGAGGTAGTGCTTAAAGAGGTCATTAAAGACATCAGTCTCTCCTTTGATTCAGTGTATTACAAGAAGAGTTGTTGTCACCCTTTAGAGACATCTATGATGGAAGTATGGGAGACCAACCTCCTGAGGTAACGTATCTAGTTACTGTATACCTAGACTACATAGCTAATGGAAAAGAGTCAATGAACTTCTTGCTCATTTCTTTTTACTTCTGTTTCTATTTCTATACTCTATTTTTGTAAACTGGGCATTAGCCTTATTTTTTTAATGAAATTTAATTGCTTAAAAAAAAATGAAAATAAAAAACTTAAATCAATTAAAAAAACCCAAGGCGTACTTGTGTTCAGAAATCTTGCACTGCGAACAAGTTTTTAGTGCACCATAATGGCCAATATTGCCACATATACTACATACTTTATCCTGCAGAGAATGTTAAAAAAAAAGAATATGTAAGAAAATGAGAGAAGAGAAATGATAAAATTACTTGTCTCTGTGAAGCTATCAACGCTCTGGAATGATAAATAGCGCATTAGAAAATTAATCACTATTAGCGATTTAGCAATAGCTAAATTTTTTTAAGCAAAAATAAAATCAGAAAAATATAATTTATTAATTAGAAGATATTTTATTGATTAGAAATTAAAACAAAGATCATTCACTTAATCATTTCATTAAAACATAAAGCATACAACATAAATAAAATAAAAATAGTTCCAAAATAGATAGATAGCTCATAGCAAATAGAATTAAAGAAATAGTTTCAAAATAGATAAATGGAGATATGACTACTCATAGAGTCATAGTAATGTGTGGTATTACAATTCTTCCATTGAGGGTCTCCTTGAGCCGTTGGTAATGAATCTACTTCAATGTAGTCAACTTCTTCTGTAGTCTCTTCCTCAATTTCAGTTTCTGAATAAAGATTTAAAGAGAATGGAGATGGAGACTTGAAGAATGGTCAGGAAATTTGGTATAATAATAAATAAGTTAAAAAAAGATAGAGGGGGAAAAAATATTTTATTTTACTATTTTATCCTTAAGTTATAACTTATAATATATAAGTCCATTAACCGAATTTTTTTCATGAGCTAAGCGCAATTTAGCGACAAAATATCGAATTAAAAAAAATCGCCAAATCATTTAATTGCTATTAGCAGTACTGCTAATCTCTGCTAATAGCGCATTAGAAAATTAAACACTATTAGTCGCATCATGGTTAAATCAGAACATTTTAAGCTATAGGAATACATACCCTGGAGATTACGAAAAGTCAAAGTGACAGACGACCCAAAGATTGTGAGTGAGGGAGAATCTCGTCCAAATGAGATTAATCCCTGAACTTCAAAATTTTCTGCTCTTATCAAAATTTGATCACTTTAACATTATGTAAATTTTTCTTTATTAATCTACTTACAATTTTCAAAGGCAAATCCGAAATCGCTTAATGCAATTAAAACGGTGCTTGAGAAATTCTCATTGTTCTCGGGATTGAAAGTAAATGCGAGCAAAAGCTCCTCCACCTTCTCAAAAGTATGTGTAAAAAATCAATCTTTACATAATATCTTAGGATATACTGTTAAAAGTCTACCTATAACATATCTAGGGTTACCAATCACGGGAAAGAAAAAGTCATTTGGACAGTGCTGGAAGCTAATCCAGTCTATAGAGGCGCTCTTAGCAAGATGGAGTGGGAAATGTCTTTCCTATGGAGGGAGAATACAATTAGTTAACTGGATAATAGCTGGAAAGTATACTTATTGGGCGCAAGGTATGGCTATCCCTGATTCTGTGGCTAAGAAGGTGAGAAGGTTAGCTTATAGATTTATATGGGATGGAAGGAAAGGGATCCCGTGGGCCCAAATGATCCTTCCCAAGTCGGAAGGGGGTCTAGGGGTTAGAGACCTTCCTATTATCACCACTGCAACCAATATTAAAAGAGCTTTCAAAGTACTGGGATCATAGTTTTAAAAGCGGCGCTTAAAGCGCCGCTTAAAGCTATAAAAGCGGAAAAGCGGTTTTCTAGGACCGCTTTTCAGATCGCTTTTTTTTAGCGGGTTCTCGGGTCGGGTAAATGGGTTGGGCCAACCCATTATCCGAAATGAAAGAACTTAAATTCTTTCATTTCCCTTTCTACTCTTCTAACAAACCCTAACCCTCACTTTCACTCACACTTCATACCTAAACCCTAGACCTCGCCTAGATAATATAAAATTAGGTGCTCGTCTAGATGATTAAGGTAAATGATTTGATAGTTTTTTTCAAATAACTTGGATGTATTTGTTTTGGATGTGTATTTTTAAGATGATGGGCAAATATTGACAGGTTTATATATATTTTATGTTTAATCATACATCATACATGTACAGGTTTTGAAAAAATTATATATATAAACAGGGGTATATATGCAATTTTTAAAAAAATTGCAAATATTTACAATTATGCCACTACCGCTTTTTTCGCTTTAAGCGTCGCTAAAGCGGTTAAAGCTGAAAAAGCGCTCCCTGGAAATTGGGAGCGCTTTCCGCTTTTTTGATCTATAACTGGGATAAGAGCGATTCTATTCTGGTAAAATGGATCCAAGATAGGTATATTAAAGGAAAGACGTTTAATGATATACAAATCAGACCTACTGTGGATTCGCATTTTTGGAAAGCTTTTGTTTCAGAAAGAAACCTAGTAGATAAATGTTTGGATTGTAGAGCGAATAGTACGATTATGTGGAGATCTGGTAGTCCGATAAATAAATTGGGGGGAATAGTGGAAAGTATTAGAGATAGAAAGCATAAAGACATGTTAGCTGAGGGAATTTGGTCGAAGATGCCGACAAAATTCTCTATTCTCTTGTGGAGGGTGAAATGGGATCATCTAAACACGTTCAGGAAATTAAGAAATTTGAGAGTACAAGTACCTCCTGCTTGCTTATTGTGTAATCTGGAAGATGAAACTAGGAGTCATCTTTTCTTTAACTGTTCTTATTCCAGATCTATCTTAATTTCGTTGGCGGAACACCTGGATTTCGCTTTCTGGAAAATAATGAATATTCCAGTTCCTACCCAATCAAGTCCAGATATTAGATTGGGGGATCTGACGGAAGCAACACAAAAGATTACGCGTCACTCCCCCCCTTGGGGGTTAATATGGAATGCTATTGGGTGTTTGTCGTGGCATATATGGACGGAAAGAAATAAAAGGTATAGGCAGCACATTAGTAGACCTCCTGAGGTAGTCCTTAAGGAGGTCATTAAAGACATCAGTCTCTCCTTTGATTCAGTGTATTACAAGAAGAGCTGTTGTCACCCTTTGGAGATATCTATGATGGAAGTATGGGAGACCAACCTTCTGAGGCAGCGTATCTAGTTACTGTATAACTAGATTACATAGCTAATGGGAGAGAGTCAATGAGCATTTTGCTCATTTCTTTTTACTTCTATTTTTATTTCTATTCTCTATTTTGTAAACTTGGCATTAGCCTTATTCTAATGAAATTTAATTGCTTTAAAAAAAAAAAAAAAAAAAAAAATCTACTTACATAGTTCCATTCATCAAAAAAAAAATGAATAAAGCGTCAGTAAGCAAGAATATGTGTGAAACTGAAATTTAGACAGAAACCCCATCCCCATTGTATTAAAGTTTTGGGTTTCTGATTTAACGTTTAGGGTTTAAAAAAATTGACCATGGAAACTAGTTTTTAAAGTATAATACCTTAGAAGAATGGAAAAGATGAAAGGGAAAAAGGAGAGAATAAGATTAGTATATGAGGAACCAACTAATAAGATTTAGTGAGGTTAATACTATAATACCATTAGTTCCTCTGTTCCTGCAAGTTGTGAGGGGCCGACTGACCAAATCTTGCAAGTGGGAGATGCGCTGGCGACAGCTACTTGGATCGAAAAACAGTGCATGATTTTAGGGTTTCTTAATTAACGTGACTCTAGAAAGTGAAAGGTTTGCTGGGCTTCCCCAACCCGATTCTAAAATCCGAATAAAGTAAGCTCGAGGATCCGGAATCGCCCACCTAGATACAAACAAAACAAAATAAAATAAAACAAACCCGCCATTTCACCAACCCGTTTAGGAAAGAGACCAGAGAACCTTAGCTTTGTGATGAAATCCTGTAAGTGCTCCCTCTTTAAATAAATCTCAATCAAAACTATCAAATGAATTTATGATCGACAGATTGCAATTTGAGGCTTTAATAATGCAAGCATTAATAATACAATTTGTGACTTTTAATCTGATTTTAGTTTTTTGATCTTCAAGCAGACAAGCATTAATGCAATTATACATTTTATGATTAAGTCAATAAATCACTTTAATCATATATCGTTTTGGCTCACAAATACTGTCTGCAAATATATACATAAGATTAATGGAGCACAAATCATTGAAGGTTCATATTGAAATAGAACTGTGTGGATAATCTCATAATCAACCACATTGGATGTAAATGAGAATATGAGATACAACCTCATGAATTTTTTTTTTCTGAGTAAGCATTACAACCCAAGAAGGAAGATTTTTCAATCATTCCTCCATTTCGTTATATTTCTCGTCCTTGGCTTGCAAGTATTCATCTTCAAGTGTCTTCTTGAGGATGAATAACCTTTGAATGATGATAGGATCTGACAAATTCTGCACTTCCTTTAGCTCGGTATCTTCCTTGTTCAGCAAGTACGAATCGAGCATTATTTTAATCCATTTGTGCAACTCCTTTGGAGTACTAATACAACATGATTGTAGAGCGCAATTGCGCAAACACATACACAAATAACCCATCAGTACTCTGAATTGCAGAAGGAATCGCGGTGAAAATAAATCAGATAAAAAAATTGCAGATGTTGGCTTACCTATACAAAGCATCTCGACTCTTGGGTTCATGTTCATTTTCAAGAGAGAAAGCAGAAGCAAGTGCAGAAAACCGTTCTTCTGGATCTGTTATGTTTAGCAAATACTTTAACAGCTTTATCTCCTTGGGTGCGATGCTTTTAAGACCATTCTTCGTGGTTTTGTATATATGGTACATTATGTCTTTAACCTGCAAGAGTCAATCTAATAAAAATTGGTCTCTAACTAAACATGTTTTTGTTATCAATCATATTGAAATGAGTAAAAGCAACTAAAAAATAAACATTTGAGTATATTAACTGACTTCATTCTTCATTGTTGTTGATTCTTTAGCAGCTGCCCACGAACTGTTTATTAATAGAATTAATGAAGAATCCAGCTCTTTCGACTTGGCCAAACTCCGTATCTTATCACAAGCGGCAACTAACGATGGGGAATTCAAGATATCGTCAAACTTTGTTTGTGCAGCAACCAGCATATCTGGGTTGTCTGCAGCATTATCATATGCACGGACTGCAGAGAGGCATTTGACTCCAAGTCTCGCCATCGCTGCTCGGAAAATATGTGATCATATTTAAGTTAGGGGTGTGATAATAGTAAAATAAAAGTAGGTTAAAAATTAAATTAAATGATCCAATGTACATAACTACTAATTATTGTTTATTCTTTGATTGTTACATGAAAACACAATTTGTTAGCAAACTAGATCAAATTAAGTTCTTTAATGAAAATATGAAATACGAAATGAAGTTGAGATATACAAAACTCAGAAATAATTACCATCTCGATCTTCCAAACTGTCACAAACTTCGGAAACAACATTAACATGGTGAAAAAACTCCCCTGTGAATTCTTTTCGCCGCCTTGCCACAACAGTGTTAATATCCGTTGGGTTATCCTGAATCTCTTTAAGAAGTTCAGAATGTCTTTCCATTTCCTGATCTACCTACAAAACGATCAGACAATCTCCAATAAAAAATTCATAAATTCAAACAAAAACATTTTTTAAAAAAAACAAACAAACAGTGTGTACTTTTTTAACTTTTCTTGCAAGCTCAACAAACTTCTTTTTCACACTGGAATCCTCCTCTAAATCAGCCCGTAATTCGCATCTTCTGTAAAAGTTCTTGCTATACTTCTTCCACTCTTCTCGAAATACCAAGAACTTTCTCCAATCCTTTAATTGAGGTTTCTCGTGCAAGAAAACCTCGATCATCCTATCACAGAATTGGGTCATTGTGTAACCTTTTGCAATTTCTGACTCCTCAATATCAACAGCTGCAGTACCACCTTCTATTGAAGTTCCTGTATATACAAAAACATGATGGAAACTGATAAATCCTATTCTAAAATTGATATAAAAAAATGAAAACTTATATAATTTTTATCCACTGATGTAGGTATGTTTTTGGACTGGCAAACAACCTTAAAAAACGAACGTTTTTTTCTTACCCAGGGTATGGCAATGGGTGGATCTCCGGAAGAGATGGTGGTAGTGGCAAGGAGGTGGGAGGTAGAAAACCCTTTGAATGGGAATTCTCTTTCTTCTTCCGGATCTAGCTGTGACTGTGGCTCCATCAACAGTGAAGCAGGAGTAATGGGTGGGATAAATGGAAGCTACTCCTAAAATCATCCGCCTTATCCTCTGCCTTCGATTTCGTTGATTTTAAATAACCGGAATCTGCAGTGGATGGAAGCTACTCCCAAAATATATACTTCTAGGATACTTTCCGAAAGGGTTTAAGATTTAAGACTTCTCCTTGTTCTTCAGAAATGTAAAGGAATAAACCTTCACATTTACTTTAATTATAATTCCATCCCTGTATTTCACACCATTTATTTTCAATATATGGTGTAATTTAATTTTTATTTACTTACACAAATTTGATGTCTATTATTGCTTCCTACGGGCTATTACTTTCTTTAAAGAGAGATTAGACTTTTCATCATTTGTTTTAAAAGAACAAGAAAGTTCAATTATCTCTATCTAATCAATTTCTACTCTAGATTATAAAATCGATGATAAGAAGAATGAAATCCATTCAATATTTCAATCTCTTCCATTTACATTTAGTTTGATCTAACTTTAGGAAACGCCTAGCTCAGCTCTTAAACATAATTAATACATAATAAGCAAACAATTAGTAAAAATTTCATCACGTTTAACAAATTCGTCCAAGTATTTCTGCATCAGATTATCTTATTCCTAATATCTTCAAGTTTTTTTAGCACTTCTGCAGGAGTCCTGTCAAGTTCATCTGCAATCTTTTTCTGTAAGTCATATGGAAGGCTTGGAAACTGTTCACATAGGTCTCCATCAAACACATCCTGAGAAAGAAAAGATAAATCGCTTTGCAACACTAAAATGATGTTTAGATTTTGAAAGAGATTTTTGGCTACAGGGAAAATATACCTTTACGGGAAAATATGCAGACCTGTAGGTCATATGATCTCTACCACACAATGGGGGGTGCTCCTGCCTCATGTGCATCTCCAAGTGATTAAAGAAATCTACTTCTTCCCTGGATGAAAAGGCTAGCAAGGCTCCAATGCTTCCCATGACTGTGCCATAGATGATGCACTCACCACCTCCAGGTATGAGAGAGGCTTTCTGTAGGCATGTGACATTATCACCAACGTGAAATTGTACAATCTCCTCCAACTTGTTTGGGGCACCGTTCAACTTGCCCTGTTCCCATTTTATCTTCCCACCAGTTGGATCTTCCTCAATTTCATCAGAGATATCCTGAGGAAGTCGAACAAAGTAAACATTTCCAAACTTATCAGCTCCTGCCATTGTGTCAAAATCAATGTGGAACGATGATGTCAGCCATCTAGGAACCGAATCATCTGCAAATATGTACAGCTGATTTTCATCCCGACGGTACTTGCAGTAATGGAATGACTGTTGAGAAAGACACAGTAAAAAATATTATAGCACATACTAATATAAAACCAGAAAATGATGCGCCCGTGTAATAAATTAATAATTATCACAGATGTTTACCTCTTGCATGTCACCAACATAGATTCTGTCACGATATGTATGAATAGAAACTATGTTGTTGGGAAAAAGCTTATTTTCACATTTTCTTAGTAATCTCTTTTTGCCCAAGTCATACACACGAAGCACGGAACCAACTCCAGCAAGTAACTTTCCTTGGAACTGGCATAATGCAAGAGGAACACCCTCAACTTTTGTCTTATGAAGCAGCTCAATGCCTCTCCCATCATTCACAATCTTATAGATATGAATGAACCCTGCAGTAATACTTCTTTTAGGCCAAAATTGCAATCCCATTGCCGTTCCGACAGCCAAGAGTACTCCATGATCTTTGTCGTGGAAATTAACAGTGCAAAGACTAAACGCGGCTTCATTGTCCTGTAATTCTAGAAGGCATGTTGTGCTATCCAGACCTTGCTTTTTTGGATCAAGAATTCTAATGCAGGAAGCCCATTTGTCAGATGCAGCTTTTGGGTAGCCATATTGTTCATCGGCAAATGCATCATCTCTCTCCTCATCCTCTTCCTCAGCAATATCCATTGCATTTCCATTTTCATTAGTTCCGTCCATTTCAAAACATTCCTTCTTAGATTCCTCACGTTCTTGTGCAGTAAATGCTCCCTGATCACTTTCAATAATGACTAAAGATTTCCACTTGGGAAGAAGTATGAATTTCCTTGGTGTGTACCTTAATGGGATGACAGATTCATCAAAGGCCTCTCCTAACCGCTCAATTGTAAAAATCTTTAATTCTTCTCCAGAAACTGCCACAACGCCCTCGGCACACTGATCTGATGAGAAGGATGCAGCATACTCCAGTGCATTATAAGATAGAGGAGTCAATAAGAAATGTCCTTGATAAATGTATCCAAGCCATGGCCTACTTGACAAACAAATCATTGCCCGTCTACCTCTAACCATAACAGAGAATAGTTTAGGTGGCCTTAAACCCAAAAATCTAGACCTAGTATCCGTCAATTGACCAGTGACCATATCTACAACTGTCCTGAAAAGAACACCATTCTGCAACCCAGCATTAAGAAACACACTTGCAGGGTGATCGGCACCATCCTCTCCTCCAATCGACGCCTGTACTTCAAGTAGGAGGAGGGACTCCGGAGGTGATGACACACTTTGGACACTCAATATCTGCATACAATCATCAGGGTCTAATGAAAGTATCCTGATTGTATTGTCGTATGAACCTACAGCTAGAAAACGAGATCTTTGTCTCCCTTCAGGCACCGGAGCAATGTCCAAACAGGCAACATCTCCAGGCATTTCATGTTTCTCTACCTCCATTAACTGACCAGTCATGTCCATCTCAAAATATATCAGTTCACCTCCACTCAGAGCAATAACAACCTGGAGTCTATTTGATCCAACTTTAACTATAGTTTTCTTTCCAGGAGTTTTCCACTCATTAACACGGCCATCTTCCCTGATATGCCGAATCCCATTGGGGTGCACCTGCATCAAGGAAGCATCTCCAAGCAAAGAAACAGCCAATGAAGGTGTGGTGTCAAGAAATGCACTATCACTGACTTCTTCAACAGTCTCACCAATGGAGAGAACGAGAGTAGCATTGGGGAAAGACACAACAATGTACGCATCAAACTCGTCACTCACATTTTTCTTCACAGTCCAAACAGCATTGGGCAAACCTGGAAGACTAGATGAGGCCATATCACTAACCGGAAGACCAGGCTTGAGGATCCTAAGGGAAGAACGAGGACCTCTGCCACACAATGTGAAAATCTGTGGTGTTTCCTCCTCAAAAAGATTTGCCACCTTCATATCCATAATCGGCATTAAACTCTGAATCTGGTCTATCCTCACCAAATTCTTCAGTTTCCTTGGCTGAAAGAATACAGGCTGGAACCCTTCCTCTGTCTCCATCAATGTTGCAGATGTTGCTTCTACGTCCTCCTCACTTCCAATAGCCTGAAACTGATAAAGAGCATGGTTCCCAAACTCTGAAGCGGCAAACAAAAAACCAGTCTTCAACACACACATTGCAGAAGTAACCGGTATAGTATCAAAATACTTAATTTTAAGGTTAGAAACTCTCTCCCCTTCATAGTCCAGGGTAACCTTAAAAATATCTCCATACTCTGTCTGCAAAAGAAAGAAAAACATCGACTTCTGCTTATGAGTTGCTATCGAAACAATAAGAACGCCTCTTTCTGCCGGAAGATCGGCACGTCTTGGAATTACTGCACGGACATCTGGATGGCCCTGGTTCTTGTAAATAACAAAATTTTCAGCACAAACAAGAACCCCACTTGGGCCATCCCCACCACCAGGAACTGTAACAAGCATATTAGCCCCATTATCTATCGGTTCTGACCATCTCCTAGAAACATGATTAAGACCCAGATCAAGTTCGTAAAACGTCAAATGCTTCTGTGCCTCGCTTGCAGCCTGTCCAGTCGGATCTTGGTCGGCTTCAGAGTAATCCAACTCAATTGCGGCAAACATGGGGTTGTCAAACCCACAATCAACCCCTGTAATTGAATAAAAGATAGTATGGGACTTGTGTGCCTCGAGCGGAGATGAGATTGTCAACCTAGCCGCTGTATCTCTATTAAGAACATACACAAGTTTTTGTTTCTCACAGGCCCCAATCATAACCGCTCTCCCCTTGGGGTCCACTGCAACATACTGTCCAGGAACGATCCTCCTACATCCAGACTTCCCGAAGGTCTCCTGATGGACCTTATCGAAGACATTCCTCTCCTTATTATACTCCAAGATTATGATCCGACCAGAGTCGGATCCCACCACGAGGTAATCCTTCTGAGAGCCGGTGAGGCGGAACTGAATCAGGGATCGAACGGTGCCAAAGACCTCAACAGAATAAAGAGTTTGAATCTTACCGCTCTCATCGGGACGAATAAGGTCGAGAACCTTTCCGCGCGCAACAACGATTTCCTGCGTCTTTCCGCCGATAAAGTTCCCGTTAACTGCGCAAACCACACCCGTCGGCTTCTGCAGGGTTAGGTTGTATAAATACATTGCTTCTACTTCCTTCTCACCGAAGAAGAAGAAGACGATATGTAATAGCTTATGGAGATCTGGTTTTTCTAGGGTTTAATCTTTAGAGAGAGGAAGCAGTGACGTAAAATCTGTATATAAAATAAATTATTAACGATGAAAAACCTAAAAAATACTAAAATAGGACGTCCTTATTGCCCGCCCATATAAACAACTAAGTCAAGACAGACTCTTACTCTCTTAGAGACTTAAAAGTTAGAAGGTATATTATTTGAGTTTTGTTATTTAAATAGTCAATTGTAAGATGTTCAAGATATTGATAGATACATAATTTATAAAATATCATATGATTATTGCGAATCATATCTCAAAAAAAATAGATGATCGAGATAAAATACCTGAAGTTAGTCCTATTTATTAAATACAGGGCGCTTCTAGTGGGAACCCTCCAATGCGCACTATGTGCGATCTTGAATCGTAGCCCTCCACCTAATCGCAATTAATTATAACCGTTGAAGAGAAACTCGTCCTTTGGAGCTCTGTTTCTGACAGGCGTGGAAGGGACTGACCGGCGATTGTACACTATTCCCTCGATTGTACAGAGTACACTGGAGTGACCAGGGGACGGTTGTGTGGAGAGGTATTCTAAATGTCATGTAGTTCTAATTTCTAACCCTAGCTCCTCACATTTTCTGATAATCTCTCTTTGCGTTCTACTCGGCGGCGCGTTTTTCCTCTTCCATTTCTCTCCTGATCAGCGAAAAAGTTTTCTTCCTCAACTCCATCATGTCGAACGCTAGTGGTGATAGGAAAGGGAAGGCACCGGCGAGGTCTCCACTCTCCAAGATAAGGTGAGTATCCTATTCTTAAGTCTTGCTTTGCTATTCTATTTCTCTTCCTTTCCACTCCCATTCGATTTTTTTTTTAAATCTTATCATTGTATTCTTGCCTGACCTTCATCGTTTTATTTCCATATAGTAATAGCCAGTTATTTCCTATTATATCTTCCCCCAATGAACATTTTTTACTCTGTTTTTCTAGTTTTTTGTTTGTTCCATATGATTGGGTTTTTTTTGTTCGTTTTGTGTTGCTGTCTTGACAGAGTTTTGTGTTGCTGTCTATTTCGTTTTGTGTTGCTGTTTTGTGTTGATGAATGATTGGGTTTTTTTCTTCTTATTGTTATGATTGGATTTCTTTTTTTTTTTCAGTAGGTTTATACGATCGACATAGATTCATTTTCAGTATTTTAATGAATCAGTCTTGAGATTTTCAGAATTTCAGATTTTCAGTCTTGCTTTGCTGTTCTATTTCTCTTCATTTCCACTCCCATTCGAATTCATTTTTAAATCTTATCATTGTATTCTTGCTAGACCTTCATCGTTTTATTTCCATATAGTCATAGCTAGTTATTTCCTATTTTATCTTCCCCCAATAAACTTTTTTCACTCTGTTTTTCTAGTTTTTGTTTGTTCCGAATGATTGGGTTTTTTTGTTCGTTTTGGGTTGCTGTCTTGACAGAGTTTTTCTATGGTTGCCATTTGAGTCCATTTGGAAATACAGATGTTTTTCTTTAATTCCAGCTTTGAACATATTAGCTATAGACTTCGAGATTTTTAGATTGGTTGATTGTGTTGATGCATGATTGGGTTTTTTTCTTCTTATTGTTATGATTGGATTTCTTTTTTTTTCAGTAGGTTGATACGATCGACATAGAGTCATTTCTGTTTATTTTGAAACGAATAAATTCGATTTACTTCAGATTTGTTGATGGTGTTGACGCATAATTGGGTTTTCTTTTCCTAAACTTTATGACTAGATTTCTATTTCAGCATGTTGTTATGATCGGTATAGAATCATTGAGTTCATTTTGACACGAAGAGATTTTATTTATTTATTTTCTGATTGATTGATGATTAGTTTCAGATTTTCAATTATTCCGATTTGCGGATTGGGTCGATGATCGATCGAGATTTTTATTTTATGCCGGTTCAGATTGGTTGTTTTATCAACACCGATTTATTTGATCTAATTTCAGAATTTTAATTAATCAGGAGAGTAATTGTGTTGGTTTGAATTCTTGAGAGATTGGTTACAACTCTCTTTTATTTTCTTGGTAATATAGATAGTTTTTGGTAATTTAGAGAGTTTTTGCACTATGTACTACGACAGGATCATGCCTTGTCTCACCTTTGTTTTTTGACAGTTTTTGCATAATGTAATTTTTTATGCATTAAAAACTGATTTTTGATTATCTTAATTTTAAATTTAACATGAATGAAATTGATCGAAAGCTAGTTGTGGTGCATATCTCCGATAGTTTACTAACCGATGATAAATGTTTTTGGGTTATTTGTCGATCTTTTCTCATTCAATCATATTGTTATTTTACAGATTTATTATCAACCTTTTAATGCCTAATTTTGAATTTTTTTATATGTAGGTCGTTGTTTAAGAAGAAGGTCACTAAGAAAAGGTCTGGACTGGGGAGTTCGTCTACTCATGGTGAGAAAATGCACTATGCACTATATGCCCGTAATGAACTATGCACTATTGAGGCGTTAGCTTTAGGTCATGTGGGATATGGAATAGACAAAGATTTGAATGCGGCAAAATGGTCTTTGTTAGATGGAATTCGTATGATGGCAACGTTTGACAATTAAGATGATTTGATATATAGCATTTTGTATATTTGTTACTAGGGTATTATGAATAGTTGTTTTGGAATATTGATTGTCATTGGAAATGATTTGATATTATTTTTTGGATGGACGCCCTCCGTTCACACATCCATGTTCCATGAAATATGTACTATGCACTATTAACTATGCACTATTAACTATGCACTACGTACTATGCACTATTGGGATATGGCAATTGTTCAATGCAATATGAACAATGATCGAAAAGCACTATTTTCTTTGCACTATGATCTATGCACTATGTACTGTCCGTAGTGCACTATGTACTGTTCAATGTGAAAAAGATTAAAGAGGAATGGTGCAATGTACGTTCAAATATCGAAAAATACTGTTCAATGTACGTAATAGTGCAAACCCAATTCATGAAAAAACGAAAAGGGGAAAAGGAAAGAGTGGTAAAAAAAACCAAACAACAAACCCGAGCATATATTAGAGAAGATCCGATGACCATTTCGTTTAGAGGATAAATAGAAGAATAGAAATGGAAGAAGACACTAGAGGTAAGGAATGGGAAGACATAGGGTTAAAGAAGGGGATGAAGGAAGGGGAGGAAACGTGAGTGAGAGAGAAGGGGAATAGTAAAAGTGTATAATAGGTGGAAAGTAGGTGTGGAAAGTAGGTGTGAAAAGTAGATGTCAGTGGTGACAAAACACATTGGACAAAGGGATGTTCTTAGTGAATAATGACAAAAATAAAGATTTTGCATTGGGATCTTCCACCAAAAAAATAGATATATTGAACTATATTGATGACCGTCGGATGTAGATGAAGGGCAAGGATTGAAAGTTCTCACGGGGTTCTCACGCTAAAGGTTCTCACCTGAAGCATTAAATAAGCCCAAAGGTTTATAAATACCTTCAAGATCGTTAGGGGGAGAGACAGGTAAAACGATTGAAGATCTTCCACTTATAATAAAAAGATAGGTTTTACCTGAACGATAGTGTTGAATAAGCAAGAAAAATCGAACATGCCACATGAATATTGGTGATACAGTATCCCAGACTTGACCACGACACCAATTTGAGATAACCCGAAATGGATGGAAGTTCCCGTATAGGCAGTGGCAGGCCTCAGTCGACTTTATGAGAAAGTCGATCCCACAGGACGATTTTTGTCAAGTCAACCCCTAAGGAGGTCGAGGGCTAAAAGTCGACCTCACAAAGTTGACCCAGGACAGATCTGGACAGTTAGG
This sequence comes from Zostera marina, assembly GCA_001185155.1. Classification (NCBI taxonomy): domain Eukaryota; kingdom Viridiplantae; phylum Streptophyta; class Magnoliopsida; order Alismatales; family Zosteraceae; genus Zostera; species Zostera marina. The sequence continues at coordinate 60,979 of LFYR01001212.1, read as the reverse complement.
CTGTGAGAGCTTTAATGACCAAATTACCCCATCAGGATCCTATAAATAGGGGTCATCACCATTCATTAAAGGTTAGGTTATTTGGAGTGAGAAAGAACCCCTGTCAGAAAGAGCCTGAGTGACTGAGGTGTCCGAGTGATTTCCGACGGAATTCTTGGCCCTACGCTTGTTTGAAACGTCGTCCGAACACTGATCAGGTTCCACCCTTATCAAATATCAACTATCATTTTTAAGGGAACTTATAAATAAAGGAATTCTTTGGGTTTCATATATTACTACAAATTGTCAAATAACTAATATCTTCACATAAGGACTATCTATTGCTCAATTCTTATTACTTCAAAGCAAACTTAATATTCGCCCAAACGTTCAGATTGGAGGGGGTGTATAAGAATTAAACTGTGATTTTTTTTGTTAGTAGTTATTTCTTAGGATTAGGATTAAGGAAAACCACCAAATAGAATTTAGTAATTTTGTTAGTAATTTCTTTATAAAAAGAAAACCACCAAATACCATCTCAAATTCTCAATTGATTCAGATAGCGAGTTCAAAGCAAGCAAGTTTAAAGATTATCAAGACTGTATAACTAAGGCACAGAATAAAAACACCATATCCATCATCTAATGCAAAGTTTTCCAACCCATAGAAATCTTTTGTTGCAGAGAATGCACCTTTCTATTCCATTGAAGAGAGACTGCTGCTAATATCGGTTATATTTCTTACCATAATCCTCATAACTTTGATGCTGAAATTCACCATAAGCCTCATGGCCCTTTGGCACTGAACAATTGTCCGGGGGATCATACTGGTATCTACTACTTCTTGAATCAATTTGAAGATCCATTCCAGCATACTTTGGGTTTCCAGAAGAATCATAAGATGTGTAACCCCCCAAGTTAATGGACTCGTCATAACGATTACGAAGCGGTTGATGATGTTGATACTGGTTATCAAGCTGAAGAAATTTTTCCCACTGCTTTACATGCATTCCCCTAATGGCAGCAAGATTCTTCACGTAATTCTTTCTTATATCTTGAATGCACTGTCATCCCCATGAAATCAACACTTAGTGTCATCCCCAGAAATCTAAAATAGTAAAATTACATACCTCGCTATGCATGCAGATTTCTTCATTCTCTTCTTTCTCACAAACTCTTCCCAGCTCCATCAACTCACTTTTAAATTTCATTTCCAATTCTTCCAATGTTTGTGGACAAGAATGATCATCAAGAGATTGTTGCTTCTCTGCACCTCGACTACCAGATGTTTGCATTTGACCTTTTCTTTCTTGGCAATCATATGAGCCATAAACATTCTTACCATTAGGAGATCTCAAACTCACATGCGACTCACTTTTTCTTGCATGACCAACATATGAGCTAGATGCATCCTTTGAAAACGTAGATTTTTGTGGTGATCTTGAACTTGTGTGCACCTCACTGCTTCTTTTGTGGCCGTTGTATGAAGTATATGCATCCTTGACAAATGAAGGTTTTTGTGGGGATCTCGAATGCATGGACCGACGTTTTTCTCCATCGTAATTATAAGCTTCAAGAAATGAATCATTTGTAAGTGAATATCACTTAAATTATACATTTATATATATTCTACATTATAAACAGACTTTAGAAAAGCAATCTCATTTGGAATGTCTCATTATGTCAAACAAGACATCGAAATTGAGATTCATCCAACCAAAGCAAGAACAAGCTTCATATTTTTTGTTTGGGATGGTAGATTAACTAGCTTTCAAACCCAGCACCATGCTGAAAGTAACGGCAAATTTGGAGAGATAAAAGCTCGAACTTACCTCTTGCTGCAAAAAAGCGACAAAGCTAATTAAAGCATACATTAGGTGGACTAACTTCTAACTGTTTTAAAATATTACTTGAGGCACTTGGGTTTACCATTTCATAAGAGAGGCCGTAAAGTTATTTGATGATAAGGTCCCTACCTTGTGGAGAACCTCTTGATAATTTTGAGGTGTCTTCCAGATATTTATCTTCAACATTTCTTTCATGTCTATTACTCTTGTGCTGGACGCGTTTTCCATTTCTATCAGATTCAGACCGCCTTATTTTAGGAACTTGAGTTTCACTTATTGGTTTGGGAACCTTTTTTAGTGAGCTAGATGTATCACTTTCTCTGTCCTGTTTTGTTTGGATAACTTCGTGCACAGCATCAACACCTTTAACCATGACTAACCTATCTTTTCCACTCACAAACAAAAACTTATCATCCATCCTTATTTTGCAACCAACATCATTTTCAATTTGACGAATAACTTTACTGGAAAATAATGATCTTATGTGAGCATCCCTTGCAGGTACCCTCTGAAAACAGTCTGCAGAATTCCTATTTGTGCCAAGAGTAGATGGGCATCCCTAAAAGGACATCATTAACCACATAAAAATATCAAATATAACATCACATCAAACCCCATGGTTGTCAAAAATATCTATCAACCCTAACGATAAATTTTACCTGAGTAAAATGGCCACCTTCGCCACATATTTTGCATATCATTTCTTCTTCTTTCCTTTTCTTCCAATTTCTTTCTGTCGCTTTAGATTTGGCCTCCCAAAACTTAGCCTCTCTGCTAGTAAAGTCAGTAGGAATGGCATTTGGATCTCTAATAAGTTCATCATCGTCATCGGATTGCTCATTAACTAATAACGGTCTTTTATTTGATTCCTTTTCAAGTGCATTATTTGTGACTGATGGTGGGCCTGTATATGCTTTTCCATAAACTTCTTCAAAGAGTTCATCATCTATTTCGGGACTATCCCTAGAATCCATAACTAGATAATACAAGATTGTTCACAAACCTGCATAGCTTAACGATTTAAATCATTTATGCATGACAATCATGACAATATAATATATTTAATAAGGAAGTTTGATATGACATAAACTGGTAGTCTCGTTAACTTAAACAAAGACATTGACTCCATTATTAACAAGAACAAGTTATAATTTATAAGAGATGTTTATAAATACTCTTAAGATTCCCATAAAAAACAATTTGAGTTTGAACTTCTAAGAGAAATGGTATATTTCAAAATGGCACGACATTATAAAAACAATAAACTTATATTTAGATGAAGAGATTCCAAAATCAGCTCACTTTGATAGACACTTATTTAGTTATTCATACAGTGTTGTAGGTCTAACCATATTTCAGTCATTCCTCTACTAAATGAGTAAATGCTAAAACACCACATTAACTAAATCAACTCCAACAAAGCCTAACCAAGTAATATATAACATTAATTTATGTTTGAGAAATGCAGCATATGTAACAGAATTTTATTGAAGAAATCACAAGGTGGTAACCTATCACAAATCACATGCATTTTTCCTTCTTTCTTCAATAACCTACTGACCGTGCAGAGTTAGTATAAAAATGCAACTGAGAAACAAATTACTTGTCTGATTTAGAGCCCCAAACAGTAAAATATAAATCATCAAAAATATATGATTCCGTGGGCGGAGAAAGGTGGGTGCGACAAATGACTGTTGCTACCTCCAGTTTTTTTGGAATATGTCGAGGATTTGGTATCAAAATGATGAGAATGATAAGATTTATACAAGTAACAAACAGACGGATAAAACAGAAGGGTCAATAAGCATAAAATTTTGAAACAGATCAATAAGTGAGAAACAAAGCTCGAAGGTAGATATCAACGAATTAAACGACATACATATAGTCGTGAAAAAATCAGAATGAGAATAACCTTACCAAATAACGAAGGTCGGCGGCAGTGGTGGCGGCACAGCTAATGGGAAAAAGATCCGAATTCCTCAAAACCCTAAATAAGATCGACGATAACCTTCGATGGGAGTCGAGTCGGGCTGTTGAGGGATAAATCGATAATTTTTTAATTTATTATTTAGGGATGCAGAAAATAATGTAAAATTATTATATAAGCCCCTCCTTCTTTCATTTTATTCTTTATGGATTTATGGTACTATTATATAAAAATTAAAATACAAAAGTTTAAACTAAGAGCATTAGAGTGCATTTTGCACCCATGCGCATATAATTAGTAGGATAATTAATAACTTATTAAAAAGCTAATAAGTACCGGACAACACTACGTACCTACTTTCCTAGTTTTCTAGCAATCTTTTCGTCTTGTCATGTCTAGACGAAATCAAATCCTAACATTTCAACAATCAAACGAAGAACCCACTAGTACACCCTAAACCCCAACCGAGAACCCACTACTACCCCTTCTTCTGCCTTCTTCCACCTTCTACTAAAGGAATTAACTCTGTAATAAACAGATTAATTAAACATCTAATAAACAAGTTAAATCTGTAAATCCAGAGTTTAATTAAAACTAATCTAATATCCAGGATATATGTGATATTACGAATTTCAGAATGATATGCAGGCAATTAACCCAAATAGATAAGAAACTTAAGGATACATATGCAAAAGTTTCAATAAACATGTGCGTTGGTAATTAAAGGAAAGCTCGAGGTTACAGGTGCAAAAGTTTCAATAAACATGTGCTTAAGTAATTGAAGGAAAGCTCGAGGTTACGAGTGCAAAAGTTTCAATAAACATGTGCCTAAGTAATTGAAGGAAAGCTCGAGGTTACAAACGCAAAAGTTTCAATAAACGCGATTCGTGATTAAAAGAAGCTTGGGGTTGTTGTTGCAAATATTTCAATAAAGATTATAACAGATTAATTATATTGATTAGTTAATTGATAGTTAATGAGTCAATGTAATCAGATATAAATACATGATTATTGTAATCTTTATTCAATCAATTAAATACAAAATCTATTTGAATTAAACCCGGTTCACAGGACCGGTCTAAGCTGGTTTAATTCAGTTTTAATTCTCAACGGATACTTGGGTATCCTCCCCTGCGCAATGGTGCTGCCGGCGATCACCGCAGCTGCTGCTGGCCTAACTCCGGTCAATTCTCCTCCAAGGGCTTCACGTCGTTCTAACATGGTATCATCAGTTGGAAACGATACACAAATCGATCCACACGCTTTTTCCGCACAAGCCAATTCTGGACAGAGTCTTGAGGAATCAGATTCTTCAAGAAATTCTGAAATTTGGACGACATCATCAAGCTCCAATTCAGAAAGAAGTGATAGCTTCTTCAGGAGGAAAAGAAGAAGAAATGCAAGTAAAAAGAAGAGAATTCAGAACAAGAAGAAGAGGAACCACATTTCCAGAAAATCACCCTATTTTCTATCTGCTGGTGACCATCCAGGTGCCCAGATGGTGTCTGATAAGTTAACTGGGGAAGCAAATTATGTTTCTTGGGCCAATTCCATGAAGTTATCCCTAGTTTCCAGAAAGAAGACAGCATTCATCAATGGGAAGATAAAAAAGCCTATAGATGAGTCAAGTGAAGATTTTGAAGATTGGGAGATGGTCAATGGCCTTGTCTTGTCCTGGATCATAAATGGAGTCTGCCCTCAGATAGCTTCAACATTAATACACACAGAAACAGCATATGAAGCTTGGGTAGAGCTTCAAGAAAGGTATAAGCAAAAAAATGCACCTAAGACTAGCCAATTGAGGTATGAAATTAATACATTAACTCAATCTAGTGATAGCATTTCTGTTTATTTTGATAAGTTTAAATCTCTATGGGATCAATACATAGAGATAGAGAAACCTGAATGCAAATTCTGTATAGCATGTGCCCCAATCTATTCTAAAAAGATAGAAAAAGATAGAACACACCAATTCTTGCTAGGTCTAAATGAAGATTTTATGACCTTAAGAAGTCAAATCTTGGCATATTCAGAATTACCCTCTATGAATCAGGTCTTTTCCTTAGTAATTCAAGAGGAAAAATAGAAATCCAATTTTAAAGAAAAATTAGGATTTAATTCTTCATCTATGTTTGCCAAAAAGGAAGAAAAGAAGGAAGAAAATAAGAAAAAAGGAATATATGGGAAAAATGGCAAGAAATTAGATACCAAATTCTACTGTGATAACTGTA